>OZ007589.1:218684935-219284935 GCA_963931845.1 Maratus michaelseni | reverse complement strand
ATATACTTCCAGTCGCTCTCTAAAATATCTGTCATGGCTTTTTCCCTTTAACAGTAGAGTACAATAGCTTTTAACCACCATGCGAGCAAGATGAAAACCAAGGCAGGTGGTAAGAATTTCCAGGGGTAAAATGGTCACTTCCCTTTAAAAACTCAAGTTTTTTTCCTCCCCTCTCTACCGCTTTTGATACTCAAAAGCATCCACCCTCGCGATGTCTTCTTGGAGACCCTCTTGGACCCTTTTCAGACCTGACAAAGTGGAAAAATTTAGAAAAAGAAATCCTGTGGTGATCTGGGTGTTTCTTTTTAAATATTCCCACGGACAAACGTAGGTCTCTCAAAATAGGAGATAAAAATAAATACAATGCTATGCCCCATATAGTGAAGTAAAAGCTTTAAAAAAAAAAAAAAATCTAACTCCCAAATGCCATACTTATCCCGCGGGATGCCGTCATGAGTTTCTAGGTATCAACGGCCCATTGACACTTTGTCACGAGTGTTGTTAGAAAATAAATCAACTACCGGAAAAAATATTTTATTCTTGAATTCCACACTTCAGTTCGGAAAATCTAAAGCGTGACTATGATCAACGCAGTGATAATGTACAAGCAAAATTTAATTCTACTACCCACTGTTAATGCAATGAACAATTGGCTAATACTGTATTTTTGAGTGAAACAGGTGAAATACCAAAAAGTGGGAAATTAATTTAAACCGAGAAAGGTGAAAGCATAAAAAATAATGGAGAACAGGAAAAAGTGAAAGTATAGCAAGAAAATGTTCTTAAAAAAGCTGAATATCGGGAGATCATGCAAATAAGACTATATTCGAAGCGCATATTAGTTTTTAAAATATTAACAAGACCAACTAATTTTTCTGATAATCTCATAAGTATGTATGTGAATATGGGAAAAATTTGTCGCCTATTTGCATAGGTCAACTTGTGAAGTACTAATTAAACCTTATTTATACACAATTATCACACAAAATTTTTATAGGATTAAATAAGTATTAAGGGGCTACTTCACTCAGACGAAAACACCCGCTCGCTAATGTTAATCCTATGGAGGAAATTTTTGAAGATATCTCGTTCGCATTTCAATATTTTTAAATGATTTTTTTTGCATTGGATAGCTGAGGTCAATCTCTATGCACGCTCCTTTCTACTTTTTCGATTTTGATTACAAGTTTTTTTTTTTATTAAGATACTTTCACTTTCGAAACCGGTTTTGAAAGTGAAAGTATCCTCAATAAAAAAAACTGCAACAAAAATCGAAAAAGTAGAAAGGAGCGTGCATAGAGATTGACCTCAGCTATCCAATGCAAAAAAAAAAAAAAAATAATAATAATTTAAAAATACTGAAATGCGAACGAAATATCTTCAAAAATTTCCTCCATAGGATTAACATTTGTGAGCGGGTGTTTTCGTCTGAGTGAAGTAGCCCCTTAACAGTTATTCTTCAATACATAAAACAACGATAAAATGATATTTAAATAATTTCATTTGTTGTGTAGCTAAATGAATTTGAGTGACATAACATTAAAGATTATATATCCAGTATCATATTTGGCAAGACTTTGGATTCGAATACTGCAATAATAAAACTATAAAATATCAATGATTAACATTTTAAGACAAATATATTTGGCTCTTTCTTTGGGAGAAAAATTAGCATAGATTTCTCAATAAACTAATTTTGATCATGAATTATTTTTTACAGGGTGTTATACTACAGAAAAAATTTTAAACTTTTTAAAACTTATTAACAATGGAAATAAACAGTTTAGAAAATCGACTATATTTTGACCGTTGCGATTATGTCTTAAATTAACAGCAAACATTCTACAAACATGCAAAGGTAAACAAACGCACCCATTACATTAAAAATATTGCTACTTGTAACGCTTACATTAAATGTAAAATTAAACTTATGCATAATAGTATTTGTATTCATTTGTTAGTTAGTTTCCTTTTTTCTATTTGACGCTTGCATGCAAGAAAAGGGAAAGGAGATGTGTACCAGGCGTATGCAATTCTTCAAGGGATTCAGGCATAAATAATTCGAGAATCACTCTGTACCGAGCACGGAGCGTCTCCCCTTCCGCTAATGATAAAAATTGAGGGTTGGGGAGGGGGAGGGGGGGTTAAACTCTGCAACGGAAAAACCACTATATTCCCTACTTTCTTCAATGGAAAAGACAGTCAAAAATGACTTATTCTTCCATTCCAGGCTTAGAAGTTCAAGCTCTCCAGGATCTGGCACCCTTCTTCCAAGAAAATCCCATCGTACTTTTCTGATGGACAGGACAACAAAAATCACTGTTTTAGAGAAATACATTGCAAAAACTGGCCTATGCTTAAAAATACCTTCTCTTCCTTTCGCTTTGTGAAAAAAAGGGTAAGGAGTGCGGACGGATTTATTTAATGGGCAATAAAAATAGTACAGGCATAGTAAAATTATGGGGGAGAAACAGGTAGGTTACCTAAAACCATATTTTCTACTAAATGAAAGGAGATAGCGCAAGCAACACCACAGAGAAAGTAAAGAAAAACACAAAAAAAAAAAAAAAAAAAAATCCAAGTATTTTCTTTCATTATTGACGTTATAACAAAGACAGATTAGATATTGGAGATGACTTGAGACTTATACATTAAATTAATGCTCTAGAAATAAGTGAAAAGCACCCACCACTAAAAATCTTGCAACCTATAGCGCTAAAATAAATAAATGCAAGTTGTGCTCATTTTTATTAATTTGTTAGTTTATATTCTTTTTTCTATTCAATTTTTTTTTTTTTTTTTGGTGGGGGGGAGGTGGCATGTAAAATACATAAATAAATAAAAGGAAGAGGTATACATCATGTGCATGTAATTCTTCAAGGAGAACACCAGTCGTAAGAGTTTGAGAATCACTATATTCTAAAGAAATATACAGCTAAAAGTGACCGACACCTTCCCTCGCTTTTACCCTGTGAAATTATTTTAAAATGGCCAATAAAATGAGTACAGGTATAGTAAAATTATGGGGGGAGAAATGGGAAGGTTACCTAAAACCACATTTCCTACTCAATGAAAGGAGATACTGCAAGAAACACCACAGAGAAAGTGAGGAAACACACCAAAAAGAATCAAGCAGAAACTTACCTCTGCGGCAAGGAGGGCTTTCGCTCTAATGTTGAGAAGAGCAGAGGCCATTTCCTGGAATAACAATATAAGGGATATCTTAGGAAACAATAGCATCCGCAAAGAAATGGGAAATTGAGATGGGAGAGATGTTGGTCTCCGATGGGAGAAATGCCAACGAATCTCAACATACATAACGTAAAACATAAAAAAAAAAAAAAATCACAAAAGTTTCTGTTCTCGAAAAAACTACACAGTTAATATTTTCTGCCGTGCACTGACGGCTACTTTATTTATAAAAGGTAAAACCAAGAAAGACAATAAATCATAGAAGTCACAAAAAAGGACAAAAAAAAAAAAAGTCAGGGACAAACTTAGATTTTACAAGAAGAGATAGGAATGAACTGTCCTCCTTATTTTTCATGCGAAAAAAGTGCGGTTGAAGAACTCGAACATAAAATGTTTTTTCTCCTTACTGAATCAAATTTTTATGTTAAGAATAAATAATTTGATCTAAGTAAAAATTAAATGTTCATTTGGTAAAAGCAAAGCAAAATTTTTAATGCTCGTTTGCAACTTAAAAATAATAATAATAATAATAATAATATATATTCACAGGTACTTTTAAATAATGGTCAACCGAATTCCTGTAAACTTTTATCAATCTGTTACGGTATTAATATATATCATAAATATATAGTATCATAATATATATCATGTATTAATATATTTTTTCAATGAAAAAAAGTGAGATATTTTACAGGAGAGGGGGTGGGGCCAATTTCTAAACTACAAAGATATTATGGAATTGTGGGTAGCTGGTTCAGGTAAGGCTAAAGATTTCACTGTAAAAAAAAACAGTGTAAGTTAGAGGAACTTATATGGAACCATGAATTTATGATAACTTACAAAAGTTATCAGAGCATAATGTTTCTAAATAAGTCTAGAACTATAAAGAAAAACCCTCAGTGCATTCTCATATAAAAACGAAAAAATAATGAAATAACAATAATCGATATTTTGATCACCCCCCTTCCCCTTCAACATATTGAAACCTACAGGTGTGCCTATAGATAGTTTAATTTAGATAGTTCTTATATCCGATAAAAATGAATATAGAATCAAATTTCACTCTTTTTAGTCCAATTTTAAAAAAAGAAGTTTAAAAATTTTTTCGCTGATGAAGTAAGTTTTCCAGAAATTGTATAAATAAATATTTTAGAAATATTTTGCCATTTCGGCAGCTATAAAGACATTTAAGAATATACAGAAAAAGAAAATTTTACTATTAATTTTCTGATTAGAAATTTAAACTAGTAATGCATTTGCATGGACATAGGTTTAGGACATTGGAAAGGCAAATTTCATTTCCGACTAATAACGAGCCTTAACTGACGCACAACAAATTTTCATTGGGAGAAAATGCTTGTGCACGATGCGATTTCTCAGGTGATGTGTGATCCATATGACATGCACCTTCCCCTTGCTTTAGAAATCATTTTTTTTTTCATTTTTTATAAGTTTCAAAACTATGTTTAAAACAACAAATTCAATTTTAAGGAGTGAAAAGAAAAAGACTGGGCACTCCACTCCACACAAGAGAAATTCAGTCAATGCGTTAGAAAGCTACCGCTTATAATTTATCATTAACCAAAGCGAGCTATTCCATAGCGACTATAAAATATAACTAATGATCTGTTACAATCCGCAGCTTGCAGGAAAAGGGAGGATATAGTTAATGTTTAAAAAAAAAAAAAAAAAAAAAAAAAAAAAAAGGACTGTTTTCATACCCCGTAATAACCGAATTCACTACCCAATGGTCATTAGGAGACGCACCTAAAGTCATTTGGCAGATTGAGTATTTTCCAATAATGGTAGTTACGAGAGGCAGTTCTTCAACACATCATTCGTATGCTGCTTTTCTTTTTAACAGAACCAACAGACAGCCAATTATGATGACGAAAAGCTATATCTGGGTGTGGCCTTCATCATTCATGCCACTATGAATTATTGGTATTGTAGGTTTCACCTGGTATGCGGGAACACATGTAACAAACACTATCCAAAAGCACTGTGTGCAAGAGTATAATACATATTAAAGTTAGTTAAGGCAACTAAGTGATAAGATTTCGAATAAATATACAACTTAAAATAATCAATTTGTTATAATAAAATCCATTAAAAGAGCTTTTCAATCTCGTATTTTTATGACTCAATGAGAGAAAATAATTCTTTGAACATGCCGCACATAAATGAATAACATATGTATTTGACTTGCAAAAATATGAAAGCTTCAAAAACGAGATATATTTATCAATAAAAATAAACATAAAATAAAAGGAGAAAATCCTGCGAATAGTAAATATTTTTTTGAATTAGCAGATGTTATAATATCAAATCCGTAACCGTAACTACTTAAAATAAATTTATAAAAAGAATTTAGACATTTTAATTAAATAAGAAAATATCGTAAATATCATGCTTGAAATAAATTTCATTAGATGGAAACAAACGGGGTATTTTTTGAATAGGTGAGTTTTTTTTTTTCTCTCCAACATTCGTACTGTAAAAATATTATCCTAAAAGTTTGAAATGATAAAGTACAGCATTATAAATAAAACTACTTTCACTCATAATTAATGAAATATTACTACTTTTGACAAATATTGGTAAGGGGTGAGGAGAGGGGGGGGGGGAGAAATTTCTTCGCAAAAACGAAGTGTATTGATGCAATTATGTTCTTATATTATCAATGCCTTAAAACTCGCCTGTAGCAAACACCAAGAAATCGATTTAATAATAGTCTTTGTCTGCACAGAACTGCGGAAAAGAAAAGACTTGAATATACATAACGGAATGCCCTTTTAAACAAATCAACGTGAAAGTCAACAACCAGGGTCAGATAACCGTTAAAGTAAAGAAAACACATTTTGGAAGTCGCTCGATAACGCAGTGCATTTTCCAAAATAATGGATTTTCTGCACATAAAGCTCGCTGCAACAGCAAAATACTACGAATTCATAAATCAAAACCCCCTCCCTCTGAATTGGAAAGTCAATTGGAAATCGGGATTCGGAATATAAAAGAGCGCGAGCTTTATCAGAAAGTTAGAGAAAGCAATTAATTGCCGCTGAATCGAAGAAGAGAGAGGAAGCGGAGCCATGGAGAAGCAAGCTTCCCAGCCGCTATTAGCTATGGTCGGCAACTCTTTATCTCCCGGCTGCTCTCCTAATTACAATTAAACTTTGGTTTCCCTTTGTAATCAGGCTGCAGCCTCTATTTGCTTGGAGGCAGAGGGGATTCACGCATCCCTCCCCCCCCAAAACAGGAGCATCCCTAGAAGCGCCAGAAAAGGAGGGGGCTGTGTGCTCCCGAAGCTAGGAGACGTCGCCGGCGATGATGATGATGAGAAGTGTTTCGGAGCAATCTTAACCCACTTCGGTAAATAAAACAAGGCGGAGGCTCCAAGCAGCAGGACAGAGGGAGCGTAAACTAATTGAATATTTTAATTTAAAGGGCAATAGATTCAATAGAAATCAAAAAGACTAGAGACTAGCAGCTGGCTCGTGAGCAACCAATCAGAATCCACTAACGGTAAAACTTCGCCAAAGTTTCGCCAACGTAGAAGATATAGGAAAAAATAGTTATGAAGTAAGTAATCTTACTTGCGGTTTGATTATAAATATATATATACACTTCAATTAATTTTGAAACTTTTTTTTTGACAAGTTTGAAAAAATAGTAAAATTTACTATTCACAAGTGACTTAAAAGAAGTAAATACTGTGAGAAAGACGAATAAAGAAATTTTCGTCAGGTAGACACTGCCCCCCCCCCCCCTCCACACACACCGAAACCTCCCGTGGAAGTCAATTTTTTTGTTTGATTTTTCTTTTTTACAATCACGTGCTTAAAATCTATCGCAAATTGAAAGTTTGGGAGTGCAGAACGTCCCCCCCCCCCCCCCGCAATAATAATAAAAAAAATACTCTTTCAATACTTTTTGAACAGCTGGCGGAAATTTTTTTAGTGTTTAGTATTTTTTAATTGTTAAATTTTTTTTATTGCTTTTTATGTTGATATGTTTTAAATATTGTCTTACACGGCGGAACGTACTGACAAATAATTCTTACGGTGCACTCAAGACAACGGAGAGCTTGATCTTGGAGCAGAATATTCGCTTTCGGCGCGTTGGCGAAGCCTCCTCTTCTACTTCACTGCGATTGGTTGTCGGCGACCCGAACTTCCCATGTACCAACGTCTAGTGCCAAAAAGAGAGTTCTCCGGCGGTAAACATTCACTCCCTGGCTCTATCAGCTGAGCTCTTAAAGACTAATCGCATCAGATCAGACAGATTCAAAGAATCCTGGAGAGAGAAATCTTACGACTTAAGCATAGTTCCTATCCGGGAGGACAGGTGATTGGGATAATGCTATCCTAAGCGCTTTAACTATTAATGATCCAAACTTGCAGCTTTGAAGGGTAGTAAATACGTCCGCTTCTAATGCAGCCTATTTGTATTATGACAAAAATGCGAACAAATCTTAAGTAAAAAGTACATATATTCAGTAATTTTAGAAAAGTGTTGAGAAATTTTAATTTCGCCATATTACAATGATGACGAAAAATATGGTAAAAAAATAAATAAATAAAAATAAGTATGGCATTTATAAATACTTCATACAGATTATTTTTTTATTGCTTCAAAATTTTACGTTTATTTATTTTTTTAATTATTTTTTTTTATCTCAAATTTTCTCGAATCTTTTAATATTAAAAGTTACTTAGTTCATACAATTGGTTCTTACCTTCAATTACAAATATTTCGAGATTAACCTTACAATGATACCCCTATTTTAAATTATTTTCTGTTTTTAATTATTAACAAGCCTACTAAATTTGGGTACAAGGATACCGCCGAAAATGAGTAAAATCTTACAAATAATATAATAAAATCACTTGTTAACTTTAATTTAAAGTAATTATTTCTTAAAGTGATTTAAAAAAAAAAAAAAATATATATATATATATATATATATAACACAAAATGTTCAAAAATACTTTTTAATATAGATGACATATGTTTCCTTCGCTCAAACGGCAACATCTCCAGATCAAAATGATAAATAAAATATTCTCGCAAAGTTTTTGAAAAGGAATAAACATAAATCACGAGATCACATGTCCAATGTAAGCAGTTGCTTAAATTTGTCAAAACTGGAAAACGTGAAAATTATTTAATTTAAATAAAATCTTATTAAAGTTCTAAAAATTATTTTGGCAAAAAGCAAAATTTAAACAATATAGATTAAAAATAAAATAATAAATCCGAAAAAGTGTAGTACTGGTGTATTCTACATAGCATTACACTGTTAAATAGGGAAAGTGCGGGGTCGTAGATTACGCATTAAAATTACAGAATCTTAAATCTTAACCAATCTTTTTGATCAGCTCAGAATAAGAGTTTTTTTTTTTTTTTTTTTTTTTTTTTTGGGGGGGGGGGGGGCAGAAAGGAAACAATTTAACAAGTAATTTTAATCTAGTTTGACCAAAAGATTTTAAAAAAGGTTCTATAATATTAAATACAGGTAGTAAATTAAAAATGGCCATTTGTTTATTTGATGAACTTAGTTCTCTCCACGCCATATATAATATATATATATATATATATATAAAACTAGTGATTGCAACGGTGCCAGGAAAAGGGTTTTTCAAATTTACCGTAGAAGAAATTCGTAAATTTCAGAAATGGAAATAAGTAAAATACATAATTTGTAGATATCAAATTAAAAAAAATAAATCTAAACACAATTCTAAACAATCGTAAGCGTTATTAGCATAAAGTAGAGAAAATTATAAAATAAAAAAGACAGGCAATAATACAAAAATAACGCTTAAAGATCCATAAAATAAGAACTCTGGAAGAATTTTCCGACTTGTAAATAGATGGACGACGTTTTTCTCCGCGCTAAAAGTATCCACGCGGAGAAACTTGTTTTACAGGGAAAACCAGGATATAGCCGTTGCTCGGTATAAGCAAAGCACGCGCACAAACATTGCTGATCATTCACGATCATTTTTACAGAGCTCGCAACATGGTCTGGAAAAATATTTGTCAAAGTTATCATAGAAATGAGCTTAGATTGCAAAATCTACAAATTTTATAATTCATAAAGTAATAAAAATAAAATGTACGAAAATACTTTCTGGAAATTAGACAAGAAAAAAAATGTCTATATAAGACTTCAAACACTATTTCCCCAAAGAAAGGAATTTCTATGGTGGACATTTTATAACGTAATTTGTAAAACACGTTTTGTGAAAATGCTATGATGCAGAATAATTTATAATGTAATGTTTAAGCTCAAAATCAACTGATTTGAAGATATAGATTTGTTAAAGACATATTTCGGTAGATGAATAAAGAAAATATTTTTCAAACTGTTTTGGGATTAACCGTTCGATTAATCTTAATCTTAACCCTTACCTTAATTTTCAAAATGCTAATAACGAAAAAAAGTTTTTTTTTTTTTTTTTTTTTTTTTTTTACTCAAATTAATCCAGCATGCATTTTTTAAATTTTATTTTTAAAGTTTTCAGTGTGATTGGGGGAAGGAGGGTGGATGTAATTTTACCGATAGTGTAACAAAAAAATTAAAAGTAATTACTGTTTTTTCAATGATTTTCATAGATAAAGAGTAAAGAAATATATTGGAGATAAAATTAGTTTTCTTTATAACAATTTGTACAATGCTATTTTTAGAAATGAAAAAAAAAAAACCCTCCAAAATTTTATACAAGAATGTTTAACCAAGTTTGTTAGCAACTGCAATAATTAAAAAAAAAATATTGCACCAACAATTATACTTAAAAGATTAGTAAAGTTTTATCCTAATCATATAAATGCATAAATTCATAAAAAATTAACTTATTAAAAATTTTCAAATCATCAGAGAAAAAAAAAAAAAAATAGTTAAGATTTCACGAGGAAATAAAAATAAGAATCTTAAAGTACCCCGCGATGTAAATTGATTTAATAACTAAAACATTTCCATACACCCACTAATACGAAATCCAATAACATTAACACACATCGCAAAATTTAAAATTTGAACTAGAAATAAAAAGGAACCCACTTCAGAATTCAATGAACTTATTAAAGTGAAAGGAAGTAACAGTCGGGGCATATTTAAAAATTTACGATACCTACGTTGTGTGAGAAACAATTACTCAAAAACACTTTATCTCACAATGTAGTGTTCTTAAAACCATTACAGGGGTTGTGATAGGTTAGCAGATGGAAGCGGCAAAACGTCCAATGCACTTCTTATTACTTCATCAGTGTCAACAATGGAGCTACTTAGCAATTTAATCTACAGCTAAAAGATGACGCATGCCCTATGTGATGGGGAGGGGAGGAGTATTCCATCTGGATAGGAGTACTCACCCCTAACTTAATGATAGTGTCTTTGCCCCCCCCCCCCCCTCCCCCAACCAATGAGAAAATCAATGCTCTCAGGTGGTAGTACTCCCAGAGGGGGACTACCGGCAAAATGCAATAGAACTCATTTGGTAGGAGGCCCTGGCTTTGGAGAGAAAATCGAATTAAGGGGGAAAGATGGGAAAGTGGGGAAATAAGTTCGAGGATGTACTTCTATTTCTATAATATCCACGAGTAGGAAAGGGACTGAAGAGCACTTAGTAGTCGGATGATGGAGGGACTGTTCAGGAAATCAACTCCAAACGTGGATTTAGGAATGCGCATCATTTCCACTACAAGTAGGATATCCAAGTCCAGAAACAATGTTTCTACAGCACTCTCCCGGAAATCTATAAACATGCAAAGGTTAATTCGACTGAAGATGAAACAGGTTACGGAAATATTAGGATACGAGAGAAGTACGGGTTTATCGAGAAAGGCAGCAATCAAATATTATCGTTGCAGTAAAAGTTTAATAAATTTGTTGCAGAATATTAGGAAGCGCAATTTAAATTCAGATCTCATCAAATCAGGAATGAATGAAGGGTGGAGGGGGCAGAGAACTATCAATTTTGTTCTATACAAATGATAAATAATTGAGCTTCGCAACAAATTATTTATGAAGGAAATTTGTTGATAGCTGTTTGATTTGTGTAATTCATATTAAAGAAAGATTTTTGCCAACTTTATGTATAAAATCCTTAAATTTATATTCTTTGCGACATAGATACATCAGGAACAGCACGAATCTGTTTTTTTTTAAAAAGGAGGGGGATGCTGTATCTTAACAGATTTCAAGATGACTTTCCGAGCAAGTAAGAAAAACATGAATCAAGATCTTTAAAATGTCCTACATTTTCGAAACTTATCGAAAGCCAAACTCTCTGCTTTTAATTAAGTACCGCAATTTTCGCAAGAAAAATCCGGAAAAAAAAAATTATTTTAATGAACATGCAATTCATAATGATGTAGCTGATAAGACATTAAATAATCCTTCTTGCATTTTGGGAAAGAGGGGGGGGGGGGGGTAAGCGGGAACCAAGGCTAGAAGCTTAAAGAATTTTATTTACTGTATTAAATTGGATATTAGACTCGATAGCGTTGGGCGATAAGTGAAGATATTCACTTATTAACATTAAAAAGCTTTGGCTATATTTTCATGAAGCTACCGGGAATTAGACTTAATCAGAAAATCAGACTAAAACTGTTAGAACAAATAAAGCAAATCTCTATAAAACAGGGCAAAAGGTAAAAATATATCTACTTTGCATTAATGGGAAGTTAGTAAATCATATAATGCTCTGTTTTTAAGGAGCCATACTTTAATACCATAGTCCAAATAAGCAAATCCATGCTCTAAATGAGGCTTCGCAAATAATCCCAATGCAAAGCTTTAATTCAGTACACTGTTAAAGTATAATACTTTCCGATTTTGTGGTGAATTCAGTTTTTTTCAACTTGTTGTTCGAGTTACATTATATTACGATTATAATGAAACAGTATGTTGTTAATTAAATCTTCTTAACAAAATAAACAGTTTATCAAACCAAACAGCCGAACGATTTCTTGAGATGCTTAAAGCAATTCTTTCAGTGAATAAGACCCAAAAAAAGGAGGGGAGAACGTTCAAACCCAAGCAAAATTTCAAGCAACCAACATCAAACAAAAATTGAAAACTTCAAACTCAGGTAGCAAAGCGATTGCCAACAGGGTCTTAAGTAACTCACTTGCCAGGGTATCATTCAAAAAAGCATTTTTTACCCTTCTCTCCTCTTGGGGGCACAGGGCGCACTTGAAGTGGCAAGGGAAAAGAGGGGGCGCGGAGAAAAGAGAGGGAAGAGAAAGTGTGCTTTTCGCAATCAATGCCTCCGATTCTTTATTCGTGGTGAAAGGCAAGAGATTTTCTTCGCACTTCACAAAAGGATGATAGAGTAGAAAAGGGGGCGTCGACGAATCAACACAATATGCAACACCCGGTGAAAAATGAAGAGATGAGTGATGTTTGTGCAGTGGGCCATGCGGCGCAATTAATGATATTCACAGCCGTAAATGCACACCGGGATAACCCCAAGAGGTGTGGCTTTGATGCTGGATGAGAGACTACGTATACGAAATTCAACGAAAATATGCAAAACACGCCCGAACAGACCTTTTGACATTAACTACAAGAACTACACCAAACTAAAATAAAAAAAGAAGCATGAAAAATATTCTGAATCTCCTAAATAGGAACCCTTTTCTAATTCCTCATTTCAAAACTAACTATTGGGAAGGGCAAGAAATAGATAAGCATTAGCAATAGGTTTACAGAAGTTAATAATAGCATGTATCTTTACTGGAATATATCGATTACTCTACATAAATAATTGGCCTAACACTAATATTAACAGATTTAATAGCGACTGGTATCCCACCTTTTATGAAGTCCCTGTATCTCAAACTAAATGATATTGACATTTTTTTTTTTTTTCTCTTTAAATGAAAGAGTTATCGAAAATATTAGAAAAATCCCGTTTCAAAGAACCTTCTGAAACTGTTTCAAAATATTTCATTCAAAACTAAATTATATTCATAGATACCTTTCAAACTCATAACTAAAGCTGTACGTCACTCTTTCAAGCGTACAGCTTTATTCAGAAATTTGCTAATTTAGTTTATTAACACTCAATTATTTTTTTTCACGTGTTTTAAAAGTAAATTATGTAGGTTTAGAAATGAAAAACTATTATAAGTTTTATATTTTAATCAGAGAAGTGGGGGGGGGGGGGGAGATGGGGAAATTGAAAATACACTACAGCTGAAGCTGCAAGTATAATTTAATAAACGTTTTTGTGAAAGCCATGAAGATAAAAGCAATGAATACATTTCAACACAAACGACAACAAATAATGTAGTTTTAGAAATTTTAACAGTACTGTAAAATGTGATAATCAAATATTACAAAAGATCTGATTTCTCTTGAATTTGTCTTCACACAAAAAAGCCATATCATATGCTATATAACGTGCTCTTGTTGCTCGAACCTTAGAAACAAACTGTAGATTTTTTCCTTCTTTCCCGAGGATTTTCTTAATTTAAATGTTTATAGCAAATAAATAATGATGACAACTCATACTAACTAGTGACAGTTTTTCAATTCATAACACAAATGGTAAAAAACCTCTAGAGTATTTAAGTAAGATTTTGAAACTCAGGCGAAATTTATAAATGTCTCATTTCAAATTAATTTCCATAAAATATTTATTGACATTTTTGAGTGATGTATATTATAACAACGGAGAAACAATTTAAGAGGATGTTCAAATTGGGGGAGGGGCATAATTACGCAAAAGTTATTTATTCACAGAATATTTCCTTCGGTCAAAGTCCCCCAAAAGGAAAATTGCAGAAATACCAAAACAAATGTTTAGAAAACCTTTAAAAAGGCCATAGTTATATTTTTACGCAAGGCTATAAATTTTTGTAAAATTTTTAAATAGGGATACTTTAATCTAGAGTACTTTAATATTGTGCAACATTATAGAATAAGACTTAATATATTTCGCCGCATCAGCCTCCCACTCGAATTTAGCATCCATTTAGAAAATAAATTATTTTGAAACTTTGTTAAAGAAATACTGAAATAATGCTATACGAATATCGTACCTAAAATGTTCATCTCACTTTTTTATTGGGTTAAATATTTTTCGTAATAATTATTTCAGCATATAGAAATTTACAGCAATGAAATAAGGGGTACTTTGTAAGACTCTCAAAGATTCAATACATAATTATACGAGTTTTAAATATAAACTTCGTGAACAAAATTATAATTTTATACATAAAATATTGCAATAGAAAATTTTAAATAAAATAAGCAAACATTAACTTTAAACACAAATTTACATGATCAATATACTTACCGATAATAAAACAACATTTAACTTATTTACATAACATTATCCACCAATTTGACATTTCAATAACACTTAAATAAATTTCAATTTTCCATATCTGTGATTATTCGATTACTAATCGTAAACTTTGAGTTGCTTTTATAATAATTATAGATTAAAAAAAAAACAGGTTTGAAAATAAACAGGAAAAAAATATCAATTTTTTAAGGATAAAAAAATAGTATAAATTCCGCTAGATACAGGTTATTATTTTATTTTCGAGGTTGGTTGTGGTGTGTGTGTGTGTAGGGGGGGGGGGGTGATTTATTAAAAGCAGATTATTAGGTACTTGTTTGTTAAAGAGACTTTGAAGGAACATTTTCATACATACTATACTTTCTAGTAACCTATTTACTGTTTCATACACACAAGCAATTTTTTTTTTTTTTTTTTTTGAAATGTATCTATAAAATTTATTTAAAATAAAGAAACTATTTATCAATTTTTATATATAAACAGACATAATGTGTGTATAAAAAACAATACGTATAAACAATCACAGCATTTCACCAGGTTTATTTCGTAGCTGTTTATATCGTTTGGCAACAAATCAAGGCCCCAATAACGAACAAGTACCTATTATTAAAAGAGATCTAATTTAAGTCATACACTAAAATAAATAAATAAATAAATAATAAAAATTCACAAACAATAGTCTTAGCAGAAATAGTTTATTTGCCTCTGGGCAAAATTTTTCTCAACTGAACAATTCTCATTAAATAATTTTTCTTTAATAAAATTTAAGAAATGAAGTTGAATATGTGATCAAACACGATTTAACCTTAACACAAAATGTTAAAAAAAGTTTTTTTTTTTTTTTTTTTTTTTTTTTTTTTTTTGCACGTCAATTTTCATATACAACATCAACAATCAATTTGAAAATCGAAACGGAGACTAATGCAGTAACGACATGTTTCAAGGACTAGAAAATATTTCATATAACAATTAAAGTAAGCTTTGGGGGGGGGGGGGGGGATTTAATTATATATATATATTTTCCCAGTAGCGAAATGATGTCAACAATAATGTTTCATGTAAAAGAATCGTTTGGCAATCTATGTTACACAAAATATTACAGATTAGTGGAGCTGATCACATCAGATCTGGTAAAATCTTGACTTTATTGATAATAAATAAATAAAAGACAAATCAAATACAATAACAAAAACACAAGAATTGAAGAAAAAATAATTAAAACAAACTACATGTATGAACATTTAACAAGTACAATCAAGTTCCATAGAGAGGGGAGAGGGTGGGTTGGGGATAGAGAGCTATTACCTACAAAAAGATAAAAAATGACACCTGACAGAAATTTCACCTACAAATAACACTGTATCATTTTATGAAACATTCCCCGGTATAAAAGATACAGCTGAGAGAGGGGAATGGAAACCGGAGGAAAAAAAAAAAAAAGAGTAAAAATTTACAGAAAAAATATGGGGGGAGAGTAGAGGAATAAAAAAGAAATCTAACAGATCTGCTCACAGATAGAGAGAAAAAAAAAAGGGAGGGGGTAGCGGCATATTGGGCGCAAAGACACATCCATACATCCATTCAAAAGGGAAGGCAAAGGTAAAGGGGAAGAAAAAAATAAATAATAATCCACTTAGGGGGTGGGGCAAAGGAGGATGAAAAGTGTAAGAGGCTACTTACGTGTCTGTCTTCAGAGCTATGAGCTGCAGAGCCGTATCGATCCAACCGTTGCCATGGGAACCACAACAATGCAGGGTAGGCGAAAAAAAAATAATCCGGCAGGGAGGATGAAGAGCACAAAAAAAAGTGGAGAAAAAATAGGAGAGAGAGAGAAAGTTAGTGGTTATCAGAAAAGCGGATGTTCGCCTTACCCACTGCAATCTCGGGAATAAGATGGAAAGGGGGTGTTTTTTCACCCCCTTCAGGGGGAAAAAATCTGAAGGGGTAAAGGGGAAAGAAGTATTTCCCTCGCGAAAATCCCTAGATAGCGAGATCGGACTGTTTTTAAGATGGATGCTTGAATTTTTGGTTATGATTTTATTATAGTCAATGTCAGAGTAGGAGAAAGTATTGTGTTGTACCGCCCAAGGCGCAGACCGCCTCCACCCAAATTACATAAATAATGCTAAGCTCAAGTCTAGAAAAAAAGAATTCTAGAAGTAATATACGTCTTTTACTGTCAAAATTGTCATTTTTGGAAGATTTGTATTCGGCATTTTATCAGTCACGTGCAACTATTACACTATTTTCAGTTATTAATTGAAGGAAAGATCTTTTGTTGATGTTATTTAATACGACAAATATAAAAATAAGTTACTTCCTAAAAATTATTTTTTAAGTAACTTTCGATGTTCTCTTTCTAAACCAAACATATAGTGTGTGTGCATAATTATATCTAAAATATCTCCTTACTGAGAAAAATTATCTAGTGAATTATTTAATAAACAAAAATGTTGTCAAACAAAATTTTAGTATAACTGCAAACTTTCGATAACAAATTTGGATGGGTTTTTTTTTTCTTTATATAAATTAATTTTGGAATTTGTATGTAGTACTCGAATAGAAATAAATAAATATTGAGAGTTACATTAGAGCACAGAGGGATTCTCGCGCTGGTTTTAAAAAAATCCTTAAATAAGTATATCAATAAATGAATTCAAAATATCCTCATAACTGTCAACTTTCCGTTTTAGATTCAACTAGAACCAGAAATTTCATTAAATAAAAGTTAATAAAAAATCACTTTAGAAAAAAGAAATATTTTATTAAATATTTTGCTTATTCCAATTATTGTTACTTGACCTTTAAAAAAGGAAAGGTTTGCAGCTATAGCATCCTCCTTAACTCTTTATATCACCACGTTGCATATCTGCAACATACCCTAAAGTCAATATAATTTATACAGTTGCTTTTAAATTACGATTTATTTGTATTGCTTCGATCTTCCAACACAGTTAATATAAATTTTTCATAGAATTCTCAAGAGACGGCGGTATTGGGTTAATTTTTCATGCCAAGTTTTATTTATCATTTGAGCTGTTTCGCATTGTTATTGTTAAAGTTAACTTCGCAAATTTTGTAAAATTTAAAAAGCTGGAGACGTCCGAAAATTTTTACAAAGTTCATATACTTTACAATTTTGTTAGTAGAAAATCGACAATATATGTGAGAAGTTTTTTTTTCGTATCTGCAGAAAATTACAACCTTTTAATCAATGATTTTTTATTTTTAATGTTCGAAAAATTTTAATTATTTTTTTACATGAAATAATATAATGTATTCCAATATCTGAGTAAATATTTTTCCAATCCGAGTTTAGTCACAAAGGGTGAAAATTTCACCTTTCTCCCTTTGTGCAAACCATACACATACACAAACTAAAAAGCACGTTGCAAACTAAATTCCTCGATGTCAGAATACACAAACATCCCTGAAAATATATGCGCACGCACAGTTAAAATACCCGACTATTCCTACCGATTCCTCTCATGTTCCCCCATTTTCAGGGAAATTTGATCCACCTTCAAATACAACATTCTATCCGTCCCAAACTCTGGACTGAAGAAGGGGGATCGGCTGTCACTTCAATCTCTACACCACCCTTCAAAAATGGAAAAAAAAAAGCGGAAACGAAAAAGAAATAAATTGGTCTTTCACCGTCGTTCTCAATGACAATCTGAGAGGGATACACCGAGGGGAAACGAACATGGGGGGAAAAGATGCAGCCCGCAAGAGAGGGAGGGGGGAATTGCGTGTTTAAAAAGATGGAGTTGCGTGTTATTTCAGAAAATGTAATGTTTTAAAAAAATTGGTGAATGGTAATAACCATATGAAAGGGGGTGATTAAAATGAGCTTCAATTTTTTTTTTTTCCATAACAATATATCCGTAGATTGCAGAGAGTAAAGTGAATAACAATTAAATAAATACACAAAATGAAATATATTAACAATATAAAACACATAAAATAAATAATTTGCAGGAGTGAAAGAAAAATAGCCGTATTAAGTATTTTAACCTCTTGACATTAGTTTTTATTTTCTTTTTCCGATCGTAAAATCCTGTGTTAACCTTTCGAGAAATTTGATTTCTCATTATCCAATGCATTTTCCGAAATCCAGTTTTCATAAAAAAGGGAGAGAGGGAGAGAGACATTATACGGACGGAGTTTTTCAAAATTATCTCCTTCACTTTTAAATAATTTTTCAAAGACAAATAAAAATAAAAATAATAGTAAAAAATACTTATTAAAATTTTCGAAATTGATTGCCTTTACCCAAAATTTAGGAAAATAATTTTTGAAAACATAGGTACATATCGGACGTGAATTTTCTGATGGTAAAAATTAAATTTTAATAATTGTATTAGGTTACGAATAATATTTTCTTTTCCTTTATAGATTAACATGGATTTTGCAATCTGTGAGAGTAAATCCTGTTTTGCCAGATGGACGTCTTAAATTAAAAATAAATTAAAAAAAAGACTTTACAACTATTTAACGTTTCCAGAATATTTTAAGAAGTAAAAATTTTTACTGATTATTCAACTCTGATATTAATAAATTGGGCGTTAAGGGATTTCCATTTTATGAATAAATACTTCGAACATATATCATATTTCACAATAATTTCTCAAAAGTTCATTTATTTCCCTTCTGCAACAAAATTCTTACATGAAAAAGAACGCAATAATCTATAATAAAAGTTGTGCTTTTAAAATAGACACTCAAAATAAAAACATAAAAATAAATAAATCAAGTATAAGAGCAGGGTGAAATGGTTAATATAACATGAAAAATAAAAAGAATAAAAACAAGAACAGCCGATTTTCCCAACGATTTAAGGGACCGCTTCACCGGGAAATTTCATGTTAATGTATGGGAAATTTAATTAGGTATTTACTCATTACCTAATATAATTGTCGAAATAACGTTTTCACCATCGGAAAGTAGACGTCCGATGCCGAATTATTTTTTATTATTTTTAAATTATATCTGTAAACTTTAAGTATTTTTATGAAGACTATAAATTTCGCTCAATATGACAACGTAGTGGTTTTTAAATTTTTCCAGAAGCAGAAATTTGAAAGTTTACAGGTTTATTTTTATTATGTTTTTAATGCTTAAAATTTAAGGAGACACTTTAAAAAAAATACACTACGTCTGCATCGGACGTCTACTATCTGATGGTGAAAACTGCATTTCTATAATTATATCAGGTAACGAGTTGTAAACACCTAATTAAATCTTCCCATATGGTAACACAGAATTTTGCAATCAGCGAGGTGGGAAAAAAAACCTGTATCCATGAAGCGCCCCCTCAATTTCTTTTAGACTAGGAAATTTGGCAGATAATTTAATATTATCCTACAAACATAAAAGAAATATTTTCATCAATAATTGCGTCATTAAAAGAATGTTTTTTTTTTTTTTTTTTTTTTTTTTTTTTTTTTTTGGAGACGCAGGTAACAGAAGTTTGCGAAGTATGGAAATGAAATTCGATAGAATCGGACATATGTTTGTTAAATCCTTGAAATTGAGGACAATTGTGATAAATGGTATTAGAGATACATGTTCTTAGAATATTTTCCAAAGAAAAATCAGCTCCCTTTAAAACTTACAATCCAGCTAAAAGAAATTAGTGGAATACATACATTAAAAACTATCAGTTCCACTGAAATTTTAAGAAGCTCGTAAAGATATCTGAAAAAATCATGACGAGAACAACCTAAGCGGAAAACAAAATTCAGGGATCTATTTAGGAAGAAAATGGGTCCTTTAAAAGGACCCTTTCACAATCTTTTTCATTTCAAAACAGGATCCTTCACAAAATTTTTCATCTCAAAACAAGATCCTTCATAAAACTTTTCACCATAAAACAGGATCCTTCACAAAAATTCTGTGTCTTAAAAATAGACCTTTCACAAAACTGTTCGCTCTCCAAACTGAACCTTACACAAAGTTAATCATTTAAAAGTAAAAATCTGACTCTTGTCACTTTACATATATACTGAAAATTGTGTATTTTATACACTAATATCTTCTTTATAATGTATAACCGAGGACATGAATATATCAATCATTTCAAATTCACAAAATTATGACTAGAATTTTCACAAATGCAAAAAGCTGTTCACAATCTCACAAAAACAGGACCCTGAAATAGAGAATGTTTTTGGCACTTGTGTGTTTTGAAAAGTATCAATTCACATAAACCTTGTTTCATCAATTTGTTGATATTCAGTAAAACCAGAATAATGCTTATAACTAACTCTACTCTAATCATCATAAAAATCCAACCAAACCACAATAATGCACGATACACTGAAAGTTATTAAATACCCATTTAATGAACAACCTATTTTTAAAACAATTATCCTATTTACAATAATTCAAAATTTTAATAAATTTACACTGAAAGAATCTTCATTACGCCCATTACAAAAATCACCCTATACATTAAACACGACATGGGCTCTAAAATTTTACCACATTAAAAATCATTACTTAAATCCAGTTTTATGAGACAAATACTCTTTTAGCAGAAACCCTTACAACACAGAAATTTCACCAAAACCACTCCAATTTCCTTAAATGAAACCCTTTTATAACACACACAAAACCTACTATATATCGTCTGCTTTGGTTGGGTGGGTGCAGAGAGGACAATGCACGGCAAAGCTCACGTGGGGCAGAGGGGGCAACCAAAAATACGAGATTGAAATCGGATTAATCGCCCGCCGCGCGCTCCTCTCATTAATCTCAAGTAAGTGGGCCATTACTGGGGCCGATAATTAGTCCCTGCGGAGGAATACAGTCACGTGACTTCATCCACCCCGCAGCATAATGGCGGCAAATTATAAGCCTCGCACCGAGATTAAATTTTCTCTCCCTTTCGTTCTCTCTCTCTTCAGTCTTTTTGTATGTACCGAAACCGTCAGGCCATAAAGGGGCTGTATAAAATATTCAGGGATTGAACAACTATATAAATAAGTCTGATGGGGTGAAGTGAATGTGACCCCGAAGTAGCAGAGCGAATGCAAGACAATTACGGAAGGCAGCTCTTAAAAGATGATTGAATTTGTTTTCTTCATGGCTGAAGTAAACTAAACTACACCGGATGCATGCCGGAGGAGATAAATTTCAAATTATTCGTGGAACATTGGTAAAGCAAATTTTAATGCAGTTAGATTTTTATACTCTTCTGAAAATGATGCTGGATGTTATATTTAGAACTTTGCAATTGCTGGATATGGCAAGAATTCCGGCAAAATATTTTTTTTCATCTTCCGAATTCTAACATAATTTTTGGTAATATTTCATATAGTCATAAGTACGACGGATTTTTTTTTTTCTCAATTAATAGTAATAACGAGACGACAGCAAATAGGAAGTAGTTTGAATAAAAAGCTATATTAATGTAGGCAATTTGAGAAAAAAAAAATGCTGATTAACTTTTTTTATTATTCACTAAAAAAAAATTCTTCAAAATAATGCAATAAAAAAAAAAGCAAGTTAAATTTTTCACTGTATCATCCTCATTATAAATTGCATAAATTCTTCTGGTTGATTTAAGCAAAAATTAAGTGCTCTTCACAAAATTAAGTTTAATAAATACGTTTCCCTTAAGAAAATTTCATTTAATAAATACTGCTTCTTTAGAAAATACCAAAATAATACAATTTTTTTTAGAAAGTTCCATCTAATAAAAAAGGTATGCTTCACAAAACTCCATTTCGCAAAAAGACTATTCACAAAAAGACCATTCACAAAATTTCATTCCATAAAATCGAAGTCTTCGTGAATTTTTAAACTTGACTCCTGGACTATGACAGTCATAATATTTTTTGGTTGCACTAAATCTATACAAGATTGAGCGATTCAGTTGTTATTAGGACGACTACTACGAGAAGAAAAAAATATATTTGTAAGTTTTCACCTAACATCTCCATAACCAACAGCAACTCAAAATACAACTCACACTATTTTCTTACCACTGCATTTTGTATGAAAATAAATGAAAGCAAAAACAAAAACTTGAAACAATTTAGCATTTAAAAACACTTCAGGCAAAATCAATTTAGTAAGTTGCTTGTACAATAATAATATACATTTTTCTTCAATAAAATACTTAAATCAGAGGACTACAATGACGTACCGAGCTTTAGATAAAAGAAAAGGAGACAGAGAAGGAAATTTAAGAAAACTTAAAAACAAGCTTAAATGCTTGTTTTGTATGCAAGACACATCCCTACGGGATACTAACGATCAATCAGGATCCATCTTTCTGCAGACAGATCTTTCAAAACTTATATCTTTTTAAACAAGAAATCGGGTGCAAAGATAACTGCACTATTACAAAAGACTGACGAATTAATTATTTCGTCAAGAGTAACACACCGGTCCAGACAATAGCAAAGTTATGATGTAATTTTAAACTTTATTTACATTTATTTTGGTAAGGAAAAGAGTTAGGTGAAAAAATAAAGAAGACATGCCAGACGCACAGCTTATTTAACACTCTAAGCATGTAGCAGTACATTTGAAGAGTTTAAAAATTCATAAAATTATAACTACTCAAAACCAGTTTTGTGAGAGAATACCTCATAATTTATTTTATGCAGTACGAAAAAAAAAAAAAAAAAAAATGAACATGAAAAATTGTTTTGTCAGTCTTTGAATTCAGAATTTTTTTAAAAACTGCCCAAACGATTAAAGGGCTAAAATTGAAACAATAAATCTAGCTCTATCCCCCCCCCCCCCTGTTACTGTTATAATGATTTATTAAAGGGAGCTGAAAATTTCTAAAATCTACTTCGCAAATGTGATAAGCAAGAAGTAACGCTTGTAGATAGGAGTAATTGATTAATATAAATACTTTTGTATATATTTTTTAATTGCTAAAAGGTGTAAAATAAAAATATTATAAACAGTAAAATAAGTTTTATTAGACTGTTGACATATATTTCAGCTCAATCTGAGCCATTACCAAAACAAATATTTTATAATTGCACGGTCTATGAAGTTATTTGAAAAGCTAGCATTTAATTTTTCACGTACTTTTAAAAAATTACGCACGTTATTTTTATTTGTTACTTGGATGTTTATTTTCATATTTGTAACCATGGAGTAAAACGAGACACAATTTTGCTAAGGTTAAATGATGCTGCATCGTTACATTGTATTTTTACGTGTTACCATCTTTATGGTTTCTCTTATAATGGATTGATAGCATAGATTGCAGGGGAAATTATTTTACTTTCATTGAAATTTATTTGGATGGTTTCTTCTTGATATAATCTTGCCAGGGCTGTGGTTTTTCTATTATACTTAATATCAGCTATATGTTCCTTTTTTCTGTAATTAAATTTCTTACCTGTCATGCCAATATAGTAATTATTTTATCCGTCTTCTTTAATAAATTGGCATTTCATATAATTCTGAATAATTCTCAAAATTAATTGGGTCAATTTTACTGCAAATGCTATTCTTTAATTTCTGCGAGAGTTTGGTTATTAAACAGATATTGAAACGTTTAAGGCTGTATTTTAATTTTTCAAAAAAGCTTGGATAATATTGAAGAATATCAAGTTTGTATTTTTGCGAATCAAATTTGTTTTCCTGTTACTTATTAATGGCAATATCTACAATTAATTTATTATGATATGGTGTACCTTAAAACCATTATTACAAGCAATTATATACGAATATTATCTAATTCATTATTAAATTTATTTTCAGTACATACTAAAAAGTCCCGTTTTATGAAAAATCTGTAGGCTGAAATTTTATACGTAAATGGAAAACATGCATTAATTGGTATGGCAGATTGGTTAGCCATAGTTTAAAAAGTACGTGAAAAATTAAATGCTAGCGTTTCAAATAACTTCATAAACGTGCAATTATAGAAGTCTTATTTTTTATTTATTTATTTTTTAATATAATGGCTCAAATTGAGCTGAAACATATGTCAACAGTCAAATAAAACTTATTTTACTGTTTATAATATTTTTATTTTACACATTTTAGGAATTAAAAGAAAAATATAATTACAAGGTCTTATGATTTGTTATATTTATAAACACTTTGGTCATTTATAATCTTGAATATTTGCCTCGTTAAAACTTCTATTCATGAATCGAAATATTTTATTCAAATATCATTTAAACAACATCTCATGAAGAATAGTTTCGGTATCCAAACTCCTGTTCATAAAATATTTAAAATTAAACCACAGTCAAACTCGTTTATAGTGAACTCGGGGGTAACGAAAATCGAGCAAAAAGAAATGAAACAGTTTGTCTAACATAAAAATGCATTGGGGAAAACTCTGTTGTAATGAGGGAAACTGGTATAACTAGCGAAACATATTGCAAATTAGATAAAATGCCTTACAATTTTCATCAATTTCAGCAAACAAAACGTGTTTACTCACGGGCCTTCAATATTTTTAATGAAACAGTGGGAAACATCTTTAAGAAATGATCAAGAAGTCAAAACTGATAAATGACTTGACTTTGCTTCTTTCAGCGAAATACACAAATGGTAGTATTTTTCCCTTTCTGAATTAGCTGAATTAGAATAAATATTATGCGAATGTGAAAAAGTAAATAACATCTTATTAAAATTTATTTAGACTAATACAGAAAAAAATAAGTATGCAGTTGCATGCGAAAGAATTTTATTCTACTTATAGACTCAGAATTATAAAAATACATGTCAATTTCTACAAGTGTGGGCGATTCAGTAATTATTAACAGGGATCGATCCAGGCGGATCCTTTTTGTAACCTTTCACATACTCCATTTTACAAAAAGAGACAAGGATAAAATTACATTCCATAATTTTTTTTTCTTTTTTTAAAGATCTCATTGAAAATTTTTAATTTTTAAACAAAACAATCTCACAGAAAGAAAAAAATTAAACGGAGAAATTAAAAAAAAAAAAAATTATTCTAAATTTTGATTTGATTAACTGAATTTGATTTTTTATTACGAAATTTTATTTTTCAGAAAATGTTACTCCAGAGAGAAACTTTCATCGGCTCCTGATTATTTAACTTTTCTTATTTCCTTACATTTAATTACTACAAGATTGACATTGTTTAGTTGGAAAATTCTGAATAAATGTGCAAATGAAATGATATTGTTCCTTCGTTCCCGTTATAAACAAGCGCGACTGTAGATATTCAAACGTAAACATTAAAATATCCATAGGGAATTTCACGTGCGAAATATTTTTACCCAAATAAGAGTGAAAACAAATTAATCAATCACCCGAATCATTAGTGACTCACCGATGCTTAATTATTGAACTGAACTTTTTATTTTATTTTCTTACAACATCCTAAACTTTGTTATTGCAACAGAAAAAGCTGTTGTTCATACGTTCTCATTATAAACGAGTTCGACTGTACCTGTCCAAACGTAAACAACGAAATATCCATAGGGAATTTCACAGTAGAAATATTATTACACAAGTTAGAGTGATAATGGTGAAACCAAATAAATGACTCACCGGAACTTGATCGTTTTTCATCCCTGTGATCTTTGAGAGCGCCCACAGAGGATACCGCAGCTGCTGATAGGTGCGCCGCGGGTCCAGCAGCGGCCAGCGAGCTAGAGAGGGCTAGTAACCCCGCCGCACTGCTAGGGGGGAGGGTGGGTGGCTGTAGCCCCGCCATGGCCGCCGCCGCGTGAGGCATCATGGGGAGAGGAGGCGCGTGAGCGTGAGGAGGCAGCTGCTGGGCATGCATCTGTTGCTGGGAAAAAATTAAATACAATTAATAATCACTGAAATGCATAGTTAGACACATAATAGCATTTTGTATACTCAATTCACTTTAAAATAATAATAAAAACTGGTGCAAAATATACTTTTTGTACAAGAAAAAGTACAGAACGTTTTTAAATGAACTGCATGAATGAACTGGCATAAAAAAAAAGCAGCGCGTTTCGAAAGGATGAATGTTCTACCACTAGGCATGTGCAATCATTACAAGAGTGGGAGTAAATTATATTTTCTACCTTAAGAAGATTCTATTATTAAAATAAGGAATAAAAAGATGGCTACAAAATTATAAATTTGGGATTTATGTGACCAATTACCAACAACATGGACAGGTTATAGTTAAAAAAAAATAAATAAATAAATAAATAAAGCATTTGATTTATTAATTTCAGCTCTACATACACGTTGTCTTATTGTTAATGTCAAGCGAAACAAGGATTTTTTCCTTATTAGATGATTTGACAAAATATGCTATTATGACAAAACAACAAATTCTTAACAACATAACAAGAAAACACAGAAAACAGAAACAGAGAAAACAGTCACGAAAGTAAACTTAGTCATTATATTTGCATTGTACTTCTGAAGTTATGAGATTTTTTTCTATTATTCATTCACATATAACCAAATCATGAGTGACAGTTCTTGACGTTACATACATGTGTAATTAAATTATCTAATTCAATAGATTTTTTTTTTTCCCCTGGAGCAAGAGAAGGGGGATGGAGCGCTTATTACACCTTCAAAATTCATTAAAATTCTTCACATAACGAAAAATTTTAGATGCAGATGAAAAAGAATGAGTTATGTCTAACATTTCACCAAACAAATTTCTGAAACCGCAAAAACCACAGAATTATACTGTCTTAATATTAATGAACAAAGTCACAAAAAGAAATTTAGACAAAAAAGAAAATAAACTTATTTCAAAACACAGCAGAAAATCCCCAAGAATTGAAATAATAACTCTTATGCAACAAATTAACACGAAGCAAAAATAAATTAAGAAGCAAAATCCATACAAAAATGCAATATCGACTTAAAATCCCCGTTCTTTTAAGAGTTACTAAAATAAAATTATGAATACCTCTCCAAATTAAAAATCGGGTATTTTTAATTCCGCAAAACGGAGCAATAAATCAGCTATTACAAGTGCCGACAAGAGAAGGGGGAGAGAGATAAAAAAAAAAAAGATTTCAAAATACGAGAATGTCACATTCATTCATTCATTCATTTCCTTTTTAAAATACAACAGAAAAAAATAAATATATATCGATAAAGCTTAATTCATCCGCTGCATATTTGCTTTGCAAATGAGCGAGAGCAACATGGGTTGTAACATCCGTTGGATTAACGGAAAAAAAGGGGTAATCAACACAAAGCACACTTATAGCAACAAAACTCAAAACACACAGGACGAAAATCGGATAAAAATAAATCGTAAAGAAAAAAGAAGAAAATGGGGAGAAGGGTTTGTCACGTGACACCGCTGACGTCACAGCTCCCGTGTCAACCTCTTTAATCCTGTCTTTCGTTTCATTTTCGTTTATTTTTTCCGTCTTTTTTCACTCTCTCCGACCGCAATAATGATTAATTACGGTTTTCACGCCCGGTACTATGTGCGCCCGGAGGTCACGTGATATTCGGCGGAAAGTAATTATGACTTGGCGCGTTTGTTTTTCTTTTCTTTTTTTTTTTCTTTCTTCTTTTCATTTGAGTGGCAGTAGGTTTTCACTTAATTTTGTTGGGGGAGTTTTTATCGTTCGACATTTGCGTTGTCAAGCGTTAAATGTCGACGACAAACAGTGACGACAAGTGGAAAAGGAATACTCCAAGCGGCATGCGGAAAATGAGATTTATCGGATTAATCTCTTTTGTCTGTTTGAGAAAAGGGGGTGAAGGAATGATACGGAAAATGTTTGTTTCTTCAGGATAAGTATACTTCAACGATCTCATATTTCATAAAAAACATAGAAATTTTTAATGATCTTTTCATTTTACAGTGTTCTGACTGAAAGTCAAACATACGAATTTCAAGTTGAAAATGAGGTGAAAATAAATAAGTAGATAAACTTTAAATGCGGCAACGATAATAAAATTATGTAAGAATAAAAGAAGCAAATAAACACGTACATATTCTAAAATATGTAGAGGTGCATACAAAAACAAAGACATGGACGATAAACATTTAATATTGCATTAAAAACATTAAAAAAAATTGAATTAATACTAAAAAGTTAAATATACCGATGAAAAGATAAGATGGAATGCTTACGGATTTTTTATTATTATTATTATTTATTCAAATAGCAAAAAAAAAAATAGTAATTTCACATATAGAAACACCAATAATTTTCATTATTCGTTTAAAATATATAATTGAAATTAAAAGTTAAGAAAAGGCGTTTCTTGCTTATGTGTAATGATAATTTGCTCAATAGCATCATAAGTTTTTCCGCATTGCAACTCTAGATCATTAAGTTACTTCTTCACTTTATTTTATAAAATTATCAAAAGTATTAATTTTAAATTTTAAAACTGAAAGTATTGGTGCAAACAAATTTTTCTTTTCTTCAAAATAATTTTTTTTAAATGACATGAAAATACGGTTTCAAAATATTATGTTGACTTCCGAGTTTTAACACCGCGTACACGGTGAAAGTAGTTTTACAGGGAATATAAAAGATCCACATACTTTTATTTATAACTGAACTTTTTTTTTTTTTTTTTTTTGCAATTATTGGTCATAAGGCTTTGGTGTTTTGACACAGCTCAGTCAGTGAAAGTAGTTTTACGGAATGATAAAAATATCTAAATATATTTTTAAAATATCTCCATAGTTTACTTATAATTGAATTGCTTTTCACTACTGTTGGTCATTAGATGAAGGATGTTGACTTCAAAGTTTTAATACTGCATACACAGTAAAAGTAGTTTTACAGGAATGATAAAAGACCCAAATGTTTTACGTAGAACACTGAACTGCTTTCCACGGTCGTTAGATAAAATATGTTGGCTTTGGTGTTTTGACACAGCTCAGACAGTGAAAGTAGTTTTACAGAAACGGAAAAAGATCTAAATATTTTACTTATAATTGAAATTATTTTCACTACTTTTGGTCATTAAATGAAACATGCTGACTTCCAAGTTTTAATACTTATTACACGGTGAAAGTAGTTTTACAGGAATGATAAAATAGCTAAATATTTTACTTGTAAACTGCTTTTTAGAATTGTTGGTCGTTAGATAAAATATGTTGGCTTTGATGTTTTGACACAGCTCAGCCAATGAAAGTCGTTTTACAGGAATGATAAAAATATAAAATATAGTTTCAAAATATCTTAATTATAATTGAATCGTTTTTTCACTACTGTTGGTCATTAGATGAAACCTGTTGACTTCTGAGTTTAATACTGCATACGCAGTGAAAGTAGTTTTACAGGAACGATAAAAATATCTAAATATAATTTAAGATCTAAACATTTTACTTATAATTGAATAGTTTTTTTCACTAATGTTGGGCATTAGATGAAACATGTTGGCTTTCAAGCTTTAATACTGAATACACAGTGAAAGTAGTTTTACAGGAACATATAACTGAACTGCATTTTAAAATTGTTGGTCGTTAGATAAAATATGCTGGCTTTGGTGTTTTGACACAACTCAGCGAGTGAAAGTAGTTTTACAGGAACGATTGAAAATAAGTTATATTAAAAGATTATATTTTTAAAAGATCTGAATATTTTACTTATAATTGAATTGCTTTTCACTACTTTTGGTCATTAGATGAAACATGTTGACTTTCGAGTTTTGACAATTGTCCATTAAAAAACTATTCAATATTGTTAGTCATCAGATGAAGTATGCTGGCTTTCAAATTTTAACATTAATCAGACAAAGAAACTAATTTTACAGGAACAATTATTTATTTATTTTTTAAACAATTTAATCGCTTTTCATATTGCTGCTCGTTAGATGAAGTTAGCTTTCGTGTTTTGACATTGCTCAAAGTACGTTTTACAATGAATGATAGAACAAAATGGTTTCTCAAAAGCTACCATTACTGTTTATGAGATACAATAAGCTTTTATTTTTGACAGGAGAATCAAGTTTTACAGCAAAATCACATTTCGTTGCCAGAATATTTCCAATCATTGTTTATAGAATGATGTAGTTGACACTTGTTTGTAAAACATTTGTTTTATAGGAAACGTGTCTTTATTATTTTGATTGCCGAAAGCTGCCCGTATTTTACTGTAAAATATAACTAATCAAATATATTTGCTCAGAAAAAAATTATAAAATATATTTTACAGAATTTTATTTTACTCTCTCTTTGTTAAAAAGAATATTTAACGAAGAATGCGAGTTAAAACGAAATTACATCATAAATTATAGGCCCTGCATTCCTTAAACTGTCAAAAAATAGTAAAAAGGTCTGGAAGAAAATTGTGCACTATATACAATTCTTAAAAATACTATTAACATTTAAAATAGATGAAGTTTATCCTCATGACACTAAAATGATTCATTATTATTATTTACTATTTATTTATTTTTTCCAAGGTTATGTTTCGTATTACTAGCTTTAATTAAATCAATACTCATACGAGCAACGTAATTTTTGGAACTCAAAATATCAAAAGAAAAATTCAAATTTTTTAGAGATGTCAAAAGAAATTTTCAAATGCAGTGTACGAGACATTATAGAAATGTTAACAGCAAACAAAAAATAATGAGACTACGGTAAATTCAACTTTTCCGAACAGATTATTTCGATAATAGAATACATCACAATCAAAGGAGCAAAAGAAAATTGCTCATACCAGAAATGGAAGGGGGGAGGGGTAATGGAGGAAGCAAGGCATTGTTTATTTCTGACCCAACTACATCAAACCAGGCAATTAAGGAAAACAGAACACGAATATTTATTCTCCGAGAGTAAGAAAGACTAGCTTCTGGCCAAAGAAGTCACATTATCACAGAAAGATACATCCCAAAAATTTCGAGCTACGCAAAGCAGACTATCCATTTTCGTCCACAAACAGTGGTGAGAGCTTTTCTAGTGCTGCAACATCTCAGCTAAGTATTTTCTCTCCCTTCAAACATGTTGCGTAAAAATATTACGCATTCCTTAAACTGTAAAAAAAAATAGTAAAAAAGTCTGGAAGAAAATTGTGCACTACATACAATTCTTAAAAAGACTATTAACATTAAAAAAAGACGAAGTTTATCCTCATGACACTAAAATGATTCATTATTATTTTTTTTTTTTCCAGGGTTTTTTTCGTGCTTAGGTTATGTTTCGTATTACTAGCTTTAATTTAGTCAATACTCATACGAGCAACGTAATTTTTGTAACTCAAAATATCAAAGGAAAATTAAAATTTCTTAGAGATGTCAAAAGAAATTTTGAATGCAATGTACGAGACATTATAGAAATGTTAACAGCAAACAGAAAATAATGCGACTACGGCTAAATTCAACTTTTCCGAACAGATTATTTCGATAATAGAATACATCACAATCAAAGGAGCAAAAGAAAATTGCTCATACCAGAAATGGAAAAGGGGGGGGGGGGGGGGGTAATGGAGGAAGCAAGGCATTGTTTATTTCTGACCCAACTACATCAAACCAGGCAATTAAGGAAAACAGAACACGAATATTTATTCTCCGAGAGTAAGAAAGACTAGCTTCTGGCCAAAGAAGTCCCATTATCACAGAAAGATACATCCCAAAAATTTCGAGCTACGCAAAGCAGACTATCCATTTTCGTCCACAATCAGTGGTGAGAGCTTTTCTAGTGCTGCAACATCTCAGCTAAGTATTTTCTCTCCCTTCAAACATGTTGCGTAAAAATACACTCCAAAACTCCTCGAAAAAGAAACCGACAAGTTTATTATAGCGGCTCATATAACCCGCTTTTCTAAAACGAGGAAAGGCTAGAAGTAAACAGAAGTTCTCTTCGGGGGCACTTGTGGGGGAGTTGAGTGGCGGACTGCTTCTGGAAATAAGCCAATAATTGAAGTGCTGAGCGGAAAAGATGAGTTTTTTCCGCAGCATTTTTATTACTTATAAACTTCAGAAAACGTTGGCCGCGAGAAAAAGTTTCGAGATCAGATTCAATCTTGAAACACATTTAAAAAAGTTTTAAAGAATCCAGCAAACGGGAGGGTTCACCCTTCCCTTCCCCTCAAGATAGTCGAGGATTTTATTTTTTCCTCCAGATGTATACGTTTACTAATAGCGAGATGTTTTGGTGAATTTAAAAGAGGTAAAATAAGTCAATTGAGTTGGTATTTTATTGGACCCTGTTCAGTCGATTGAAAGAATGGAGAATTCCCGAACTATTTATGTAGAAAGATTTTTTTTTTTCTTTTTCTAACGGAGCTCTTTAATGATAGCCAAAACTATTTCTAAGTGCACTTAAAAATGTTTTAGAAAGCTAATAGTTGCTAAATCCCAGAAATACGATGAAAACTGGATATTTTTTTTCGGGAAGATCATTTACCCAGATTCGCTCGATCGTATTAGTAATGACTCGCTATTTTTCAATGTGTAATTGCTAGTTTTTGCAAGTTTAAAAAAGGAAAGAAGAAATGAAAATGCAATAACATAAAAATTATCAGAACATTTTAAAACTTTTTTTTTTAAATGTGCATGTCACTTTAAGCAAAACAGAAGTTGTTTTAATGAAATATGCAGCATTAAATAGAATGTCAGAATTAGAAATATGAATGCAAAATATAATAAAAACTTAAGAAAATTTATTTTTTGATGTTGTGAGTGACGAATGAAATAATTATGATGAGTATAAGGGTGAATGAATTATTCTTTGCATGTAATGTTTCCCCATTTTTTATTAGAAAGTATCAGTAAACATCTAGGATAAATTGTATAGGAGTAAAGTAATAAAACCGATTTGTTTTTTACTCAACAACATTCTTCAATAGTTAGCACATGGCTTTCATATAATAAATCAAGGTAAGTATTTTTATTACCTATCATTCATCTGAAAAGCAAATAAAATTTCTTTTTCTGTTAATATATTATTGGAAATGTGTTTCAAAAGATATTTAGCATTTGTGAATACCTAAACCTAATCATTTTTGCACGAAGTGATTTTCACTAGTATTTCCCCATTATTATATATATATATATATATATATATATATATATATATATATATATATATATATATATATATATATATATATATATATATATATAGATATATATAACCATTAATGAAACATTACCGAAACACCAACAGAAACTATGAAATTATGATTTAGTAAGTAATAATTTATTGACTACGAAATATATATATATATATATACATACACTATACAATAAAATAAGACTACTCTAATGCAATAAAATAATATTAAAAATCTTATAAGATTTTTTAAAAACTAGAGCAAGTAAGGTCTATTTTGGGAAAATTTCATCCGGCATCAATTAACAAAAAATCACTTTTCAGAGAAGGAAAAGTGATTCATAAAAAGTGAATGGCTGAGCCATACAAATTTATAAATTAACATAGACAAATATTAAGCGAAAAATAGTCTCGGATGCTAGTTAGCATATCTAAAATATGTATTAATCTGGTAAACATGTCAAATAAAACTTTAATTTTTTTTTGTATATTTACAAAATAATAATAATAATAATAATAATATCCTTGTTCGTTTTTGGTGTAAAGAATATAGTTGAGTGACCCGTAAACACTTAAAATACTAATGTGCGCAATTTTCTCTGTTTGCAGATACTTCTCTCAAAAGGTAAACCAACACAAATTTCCTTTTCCTTTTTAAACAATAAATCAACGAAATGTTTGTAAATAAAGAGAAAATATCTTAAATCATCATAATGTAATCACTCATGTTCAAAGAAAGCCACAGAAAAAAGATTAAGTCTGCTTAACAAACTGACAAGAAGCCTTTTTATGACGAATGCGCAATAAAATTGGAAAAGTTACAGGACGTCTTAATCGCGTCTTTTGCTTTATCTAGAAGGAGAAAAAAAAAAAAGAGAAAAGACGTAGTTTGTACAATAAGCTGCAAGAAAAGAGAGGACATTACGTTGACACAGCTCTGTCAACAATCCAAGTTCGAGAGATAAGCTAGTTTCAGACAAAAATCGCTCTTCTAACAGACACCTCATATAAAAGCTTAAGAAATAATAGAGAAGACCTCTATTTGGACAGAGAGGAACGCTTGGAAGATATTTCGGTCGGGAGCAGAAACAAATCTTAACAAACCTGCAATTGTCAAATCTCGTTAATGTTAACTCTTGACTTTTATTGCTCATTGTTTCGATTTCCCCCCTTTTTTTTCCTTTATGATTTCACACCTGGATCATTAAATGAAAATATAAAAAGAACAATATTTAATTGTGCGAATTGGTTTAAAGTAAAAACTGAGTAACAGCAAAAGAAAATCCAATTTAATGGAAAGAATAATTACACTTTTGATTAAGAGATCTCTCTTGAAAAATCTTATTAAGTTAAGAAGTTTTAACATACAGCAATCTTACGATGAATAATTGAATGACTTTCTTTTTTTTTTTTTTTTTTTTTTTAATGAAAATCAAGCACTTCTTTAATGCATTTAGAAGAGGTGCCTGGCAATTATATCATAATATAAACTGAAATATCAAAAAATCACCAAAACATTAATCAAATTTTGCTTTTTATCAGTGTCTTTATTTTAACAACAGCAAATAAGAGTACTAAATTGTTTAAATAATTTGTAGAAAATTATATGTACAAGTAGAATGCTTGAAAACCATTAAATAAAGATTTGAGACAACTTAGACCAAAAACTTAAAAATTCAAAAAGGTATTTTACAAAAAAAAAAAATTGTTAGACTGCAATACGTAATCAAATATTTTTATATATTTCCCAACAATTAAAACAAGAACGAAAAATCATGCGTCAAGCATAGATTATGTAACACTCTCCAACGCTTCCAAAATAATTTTACAAATCATACCGTTTAATAAGCTAAAAGATAACATCTAAGTAAACAATTTGGAAAACGCATAACATATTTAAAAACATAATTTCAGGAATTTCCAACATATACAATATTCGGGAAAATATCCGAATACTTTTATTCAGCCCTGTATAGGATCTATACATTTGTATATATACTACATAAGATGCTAAATTTTAGTTCAGTTAGGAAACGCGTAGCATAGTTTAAAATTCTCCATCTGGAGTTTCTGTCAATAAACGGAAATGTGTTCGCGAACTTTTGTGCTGTCCTGTATAGGATCTACAGAATTTATACACACCACGTAATAGACAAAAAGCGAGTTAAAATTAAAATCGCGTTCAGTAACTTAAAACGCACTTCCAGGAATTATTGTTAACAGACAGTAGAGAATTCTTTTGTGTGTCCCTGTAAATGAACGATGACTGCTATACACATACTATTCTGTAGTAAGCCTCTTGTAATGCACCTTAGTGATGTATATAAATTTCAATGCGTTTAAATTAGTGAAACATTATTTAAATAAACCGCAGACGATTTTTCTCCATAGACATAATGTAACGGAATTCTTTTAACTGTCCCTGTAAAGTAACTATAAGTGCTATGCACACCCTATTCCATATTAAGCTTCTTCTAATGCACCTTAGTGATATATATAAATTTCAATGCGTTTAAAATAGAGAAACATTATTTAAATAAACTTCAAATGATTTTTCCCCATAGACCGCAATGCAACGGAATTCTTTTGAGTGTCCCTGTAAAAAAAGTATAAGTGCTACACACTTCCGTTGAAATAGGGAACATGCTATAGATAACGACAACAACATATAAAAATTGCAGAGCAATCCGAGCATATTTACGGGAGTTAGAGCACGGACAGACGGCAGACGGCCAGACAAACCGAAGTCATAAACACTTTTCAACTAGGTTGGAAAGTGTTAAAAAAGAAAAAATGAATTTATCCAAAAAGGGAAAAAAATGAAAATTGTTCAAATTCTGAAGAGACCACGCTCTGAAGGCAGAATTCCCCATTGTACAACACAGAAAATAGAAAAAGGAGGAGCCAGACTTTCTGGCAGTAACACGAAAGTGAAGGAGAAACAACTTTTACAGGAATAAAAGAATGGCAAAAAGAAAGGAAAAAATACATAATTGCGGCAAACTAAAAAATTGTATTAAAACTTTTACACTAAATTCTCCACTAAATAACTTCCTCTTGTTGTTTTCTTCTTTTAAATTACAGATTAAAATATTTATGATTACTTTAAAAAATCAAAAATTCAAATTCAGGATAGAGCAACTGTGAAGATAGATAAGATTCGATCTTACAAGTTACATTTTTTAGGAGAGAACAGAAAATAAGGAGCTACTTTCCAGCCGTAACACGAAAGTGAAGCAGAAACAACTGTTTACAGGAATAATGAAAGGCAAAAATGTATTTTAGCAAATTGAAAATCTGTATTAGAAATTCATACACAATTTTTATTATTTTTATTAACCAATTGCCTTTGCTTGCTTTCTTTAAATTACAGATTAAAAGTTTTGCGATTATTTTTGATTTTTTTAAAACAATTAATTCAAATTCAAAACAAAGAATCACTGAATTCGTCATGATTCGCCCTTCTACGTTACAGCTTTTAGGAGAAGACAGAAAAAGATAGCTACTTTCCAGCAGTAACACGACGGTGACGGCAAAACAATTTTTACAAGAATAATAATAAAAAAAGAAATATGTATATTTCGCTAAATTTAAAATTCTTAGACTAAAATTTCCATTAGCTATTATTTCTTTCTTAAAACAGTTTAAAAGTGTTGTGGTTAATTTATAAAACAATCAAAACTAAGATTATTATTAAAATTCAGGATATATTACCTCTCTGAAAATATAGTAACCAATGACAGGTTCTGTTCGGTTTGGTCATGTTGGGAGGAAAAAAGAAGGGGAGAGGGGGAGAGAAAGTAAGATAAAAGATGAACAAGTCTTTCCACCAACAACACGAAAATAAAGGAGAAACAACTTTTACAGGAATAAAGAGAGTCAAAAATTTATTTCAGCAAACAGAAAATGAACTTTAAAAATTGTTATTAAATGATTTTCTCCTACTGCTCATTTAATATGTATGTTGTATGATTAATTTTGAAAACAAAAGTAAAGTTATTCCAATTCAGAATATATAGTCTCTCTGAAAACATAGTACTTAGCAGGTTCTATTCGGTTCGGGCATTACTAAAAAACTCTAGAGAAAAGAAAAAAAAAAAAAGACTAGTAAGCTTTTCCAGCAACAACACGACACTAAAGGAGAAACAACTTTTACAGGAAATTAAAAGAAAAAGCCAAAAATGTATTTAAAAAAATTAGCATACGAATTAAAAATTCCGGGACAAAATTTATTAATAGATTTGTTTTATTGTTTTGTTTCCGTAACAAAACTTTATTGTAGATTATACCAAGATGACCTCAGAAATAAACAAAAAAGAATTTGTAGTCAAATAGGTTAAAATATAAATACAAATCCATCACAAAAAATCAATTTTTTTTTTTTATAAGATTTGTAATGCAATTGTACCATTACTAAAATAAAAGTTTTGTTTCAAAATACCATAAAAATGATAAAATATGAAGTTTAAATAAGAAAGCAGCAACAGAAAATTAATGTAACAAAATTCGACAGACACGACGAATTCAGCTGTGTGAAAGGTATATCAACAGCGTTCCATTCTTTTTATATAAGACCGGTCCCTCTAAACAAGCAGGAGGTAGGGAGGGGGGGATAGATAAGCCGGCTTTTTGGGATATTGTGTAACTCCCTGCGGACCTGATAGAGGGCTAAATTCAATATTTGCACATCTGTTTGCCTCTTGTCCACATCTCCCATCAGCTCCAATCGCCAACAAAATGTATAAGTGGGTTAACGTATCCTGTATACTTAGAAATACGGAAAGAAATGCATTTGCTGGCAAAGGTAAATTTTAAGCATTATTGCCTATTGGTGTTGCAAATAGAAGATATTTATTATATATTTTAATTATTTCCATTTGTATTTTATTAGGCAAGTAAGGCAAACATATTACATTAAATGAATGAATTTTAGTTTTAAACGTTAAATGATTGTACTGAAATAAACCAGAAAGATTATCTTTAATAGAATAAGTTGTTCCTCTACTAACAAAAAATGACCAAGATAAAAGGGGGATTGAAAAGTAATTTTATTCGAAAATAAAAGTTTGGCGTGCCTCTGACAATTTCTTTTCTTTTTATCTTATAAATTTATTCTAAAATTGCGACCTTTTACTCACAAATTTTAATAATAGTAAAAAGACACTTTTGACATTTATTTTATTTTATTTATAACACATTTTATGTATAAAACTTACCCCAATAATAGCGTTTAACTCTGTCATGGTGACTTGCTTCGCCCTTTCCACGGCAGAGGCAACTTGTTGTTGGTGCTGCAAATAAAAAGAGAGAAATTTTCAGATTTTAAAATTTTCAACTTAGTATTTGTATTATTCCTAATAATAATGACGATAATAAAAAAAATAACTCACGTCTTGAGATAGGAACGGTATGATTTGTGCGATAATGGCGTTTAACCTTTTGGCAATTTCTGTCTGCAAAGAAATAAAAAAAAAAGTTGTCAACTCCATTATTTAAATGAAAGAAAAACAAAATTTGTTTTTAGTAACTACTTGATAAAACAGTGTAAACCATCAGCACATTCAAAAAACATTAAAATAAAAAATACATTGAGATTATTATAGCATTTAAAAAAAAAAAAAGAAATTTTAAATATTTTTAATCAAATGCTGGGGATTAAATCTATAAATATCGAATTAAAATTGAAACACAAAGTACAAAAGAGGTGAAATAATAGTATTGCATGGGTAAGTATATATAGAAATACAGTAGACTCCCCCAAATCCGCCATCCTAAAATCCGCAAATACCAAAAATCTGCACATCGTTTCCGATGTAAACAATGAAACTTACAGTTAAGATGTAGGTGTAAAATTAAAGTTTTTTTTTTTTTTTTTTTAATTTTTATATTATTCTGTACACATTTTAATATGTAATTTTGGTTAAAATGATTCAACACATGTTTTGTCATAAAGGAAGTATAAATTTATTCTTGAAAAAAATCAAGATATTAGTGCGGATATCAGAGGTATAGATACAAAGAGGTATATACCAAAATAATTGATGTATTAATCAAGCTTTTTTGGTTAATAAGTATGGCTAAACATGACTTTGTTATTTTAAGCTTTGGTGTGAATTGTTAGTGTACATTTATAAGGCGAGTTTTTCACTGAATAATTCAAGAAAAAAATCTCACTATCATTATGCATATTTAGTTATGAAAATTAATTATTTACTTGCCCTTTACTATTAATATATTAAATAATTTTTAATTTTTCTTTATATTTTATTATTTTACTTAATTATTTTACTTTACTGTAAGCATTCATTATAATTTCGAGTGCATTGTTAAATTCGAATTATTGTTTAAAAAATGTAAAGAAAACAGTGACCAGAAATCCGCAAAATTCTAAAATCTGTACAACCTCCGATTTTAAGCTTTGCGAATTTAAGGGAGTCTACTTGTATTTTGGAATTTAAGTATTCGACGAAAAACTATTTCCGGCGAATACTTAAATCTCATTATAAAAAATAATCATTATGAATATTTGGTGATTTATCACCCGTGCTAGCACCCCAGCTGCCAGTATTATACCGTAAAATTAACAGTAATAAACAGTAAATTAAGCAGTAATACGCTACCGCGCATGCGCGGCAGTATATTACTGCTTATTTTACTGTTTATTACGTTAATTTTACGGTATAATACTAGCAGCTTGCGCGGTTAGCGGATTGCTGCTTATTTTACTGTTTATTACTGTTAATTTTATGGTATAACACTGGAAGCCGGGGTGCCAGTATTATACCGTAAAGTCAGTAATTTATTATTATTATTATTATTTTTTTTTTTTTTTTTGCAGTGCACAACAGAACAAATCAAAATATTTAGCAATCTTTTATTGATTTGAATCCATGATACTGTTGTTAACAGCCTATAAAATAAAATAACTGTTGCCATCACTAGCTTTTTTTACCACCCTCTGCAAAGTAAACGACGAAAAACGCACACGCGGCAATACATAATAATACGTCAATAAAGAAAGAAAAATCAAAAAGGAGATAATTTAATAACGGAACTATACCACGAGAAACATACTTCTCAATTACTCTTATCCTCTTACAACGATAAAGAATCGGCAAATTGCAGATTAAAGTTTAACATTTGTAAAAAGATATTTCCAATTATCTTGTGAACTGTCGCATTCTGCTCCTCGCCTTTGGAGTAAAATTTATCGGCTAGAGAAGATTTAACCACTCAAACGCATCTTTTTATGTTAGTTTTATTTTAACCTCATATCCGTCCATTCAGTTATTTATAACCATTACCGCCGCTGGTGAGTGCTTAAGCAATTCGAGCATATCGGACATAGATAAAAACACGAAAATTGGGGATGATGCGGCTCATAAAAGCGAAAGGAAGAGAAGTCACCGGCGGTCATGCATCGGCAGTTAGGAATACCGCCGATAGGAGTTATTTTGTAGAAAAAATATATATATTCCTCTTCCGATATGTTCAATTGTATTGTATAAAATAGAAACACACTAATTGCATAACCTATGATTCGTTTTCGGTTAGGCGAAAGGAGAATGCCCGATGCATGCAAAGAATTTAAAATATCAAGCACTGCACGGACATGGAAAATTACTAAAAATATTGCCATTGTCCTAATGCAGGGGCATGTGGGGCAGCTGCCCGCCCCCATCCCCCACGGGCGTAATCAGGATTTCTGTTAAAAGGGTGCCAAATGTTTAAAGTTGGCCAAAATTCTTACGTTTTCAAAGGGAGTACGGCCTCACCCCATCCCCATGAGCGATTGAGAGACCCGTATTTACACTTCAAAGGCAATGAGCCCTTATATTCCTATACAAAAACAGTGTATTCCATTATCTCTTAAAATTGTGATAATCTTTCTTGTGATACCCTTATGATATATTGAGTTCAATTGTCATCTTTAAAGGTAAACAATAGATAGTTTCTTACGAGAAAATGAGCTCGCGCCGCCAGCGGCCCACGGGGCCGTAGGCTCGCGTTCCGACCATCGCTCCCTCAAGTCTCTAAAGTACTTATATCGCGCCAGCGGCTTTGTCTCGCCACGGCGCAGCGATCGGCCTGGGGCCGCTCCCCACTGCAGACCCCCAAGCCAATTTACCAAGTGTCGACGACACAGGTCGCTACGAGAGTAACCCCACATCTCGGAGGAAACTTCCGCTGGAGCGGACACTTGATGAACCGCCGAGAACACCCAGCGACTTCGTCGCCGAAACCCCAGGTGGGAAGCTGGTTTCTAGTTCGTATGCTAGGCTTCACGACGGCTCTTGCTTTACCACAACTCGAGGGGTGTGAAAAGTTTCTTAGGAGAAAAGGGACATTTTTGTTGGCGAATTACAAGATGCGGGGTGAAATCCAGAGGATAATCCTATTTAAGTTATACGTTTCACATTGAAGATAATCTTCTATCTGTGAAATAGGAATTTCTACGACTTGTGGCAATAGTTGAAGTCTAGGGAACTATATAGAACTTTCTTACAAATTATTGATGTTATGAAGAACCAATCAAGATGGAATTCTCTTTTGCGACCAGCTGGGAGAAGGGGGTTGACGAGAGGAACAGACACAGAGAGTGAAGTCTTGGAACAGTGTAGAGATAGAAAAACGACTGTGTCATGAACTCTCAGTAGTATATCTGAGTAGGATTTGACGATACATATATAACAAAACATTTCTAGAACTGTGGCCACGTCATCACACCCTGCATTCCGATGTGAATTATACCTGGTACGAAATTTATGTACACATACAATATCTATACCAGGGATGCGATGCATAAAAAAAAATTGTCATCAGTCCTTTCAGGATGCATAATTTTTCCCTTGAAAGAGTGCAAAAAAGGATACTTTACATTGAATCTGTCTTATTTCTAAAATGAGAACCCATTTTGTAAAATAGAACACAGGTTTTTGGAAGTGTGTGGGTCCCAGGATTTCAAAAGCTTAGCGACATCACGGGGTATGAAGTTTAGTACTAGTCACTTTAGCATAATTCACGAACGATTTCCAGATAGATAGAACTCCCCCCCCCCCCACACACACCTAAAAAAATGTTTTACCCGAGCCCTAAATTAAATAGTCTAAGTCGTGTCCTGGTCATTGTTCCATCTAATAATTCTTGCCTTCTGCATACATTTGACTTAAAAGAGAAAGTATTCTATCAAAATGTTCTGAGATAACGTTATACAAATTCACATTTAAAAAAGAAATACAGTATCCCAGCTATAAATAAAAACTTTAGAAATCATTGAATTAAATAAAACAAGGTATAGCAGTTCTATTGACTATTAATGCTAACATTAATCTGTTACGTTAATTGAGATCAAGTATTGTAATTTAGAAAGTAAAATGAAACCTGTAAAAATTAAATAGTAAAGGACCGAAAAAATAAAATTCCTTTTTAGACAGGTTCCGGTTTTACAGGTTTTGCTTCATAATTATTGAGTCATGTTGCACTAAAATATTTGCAAACGCTTTGCATTTTTTAATATTGCAACATAATCCAAGTTAAAGCTTTTAATACTAAAAAAGCCTAAAGTATTTACGTTTTAATTAAAACAATACAATAAACATTAGAAGTTTGAATACATTTTTGCCATTTTTCAAAATTATCAACGGATTGCAAAAAACAGTACAATAATTATTGTTGCAATAAAAGGAAGGAATGGTTAGCATTCAGATTAGTTAATGCAAATTATTGGCTTTCATAAATATATGTCGATCAAAAGATCAAGTTCTAAAAGTTTTTTTTTTTTTTTTTTTTCCCAAAAATTAAATGCATAAAAATAATTTAAGATCAAATTTGTCGCAAGCAATCATTTATTTGCACTTACATTTAGCAGCTGCTAATTGAGGGAGCAAAAAAACTTTGCATTTAAAAAGTGCAAAAAATATTTCATGCAATGCTATTATTTCAATAACTTGTATGCCCGCAATTTTTAATTGTCCTAGGAAATTGCGCCTAAACTGTCTAATGAATAAAATAGCACTGTCATTAAGTATTAAAATTATTTCATAAATACAGTAAATAAGATTTACTACCCCCCCCCCCCTCACCACCCACCCACACACACAAACAACAACATAAAAGAGTTGTGTATTTTCATCTCTACGCCTCTACGTGAAAATTTTAGCAGGATTAATTTAGAATTTACAGCATGCACCTTTCAATTCGGTGTTTTTTTTTTTTTTTTTTTTTTTTTTTTTTAAATAAGAGTTATATATATTATAATTGTTTCAAAATTCTTATCAAGTTAAACACAGATTTTACTATCAGAAAATCTCCATATTTCTTTCGTCTTAAGCTTTCTTCTTTTTTTTCAATCAGAAAGTATTTGAAGCTCTCCTCCCTAATACAAAGAACAGCATAAAGAGAGAAAATGCAATTTTATTATAAACTACAGTGTTTTCAAATGAACGGTTACAGATAAGCCATGAATATCTTATCCAATATTCTGAAGCATCAAATTTATAAGATAAGCAAAAGAAGCTGGTAGTTGTCAATAATAAACTGCTTCACTAGAAGCGAAGAAAATGCTTGAAAAATAGACGCGTAAATTTAAAATTCCGTCAATTTAATAAGATTTATATTTAGATACGCTACAGTGCATTTGAAAAAGGATAAGCCAAGGGCCAATCCGCTGAAGCGATATGGAAAATAATATAGATATATATCCTTTCAAGTTTGAACGATTTGCTGTGACTTACGAATTACAGTTACTAAATTAGGTGGTAGATACTCAACGACACATGTTTAAATCTGAAATAAGCTCCTTACAAGATAAATTTCCAGCAGTGTTAATAGTGATCACAACAAATCATGTTCTATTTCATTTGCAAGAAAGAAAGAAAATTTATGGCTAAGTAATTCCAGTTGTTAACATTTACTGGTTCAATGAACAAAGAACCAAGAGTAATTTCAAAGGTAGCAATTATCTTGCAGCTAAATATTTTAAACAAGTTGATTTGACAGACTTAAACACGTCAACCAAGGCATGACAAAGTGAAACACGAACTCTCATTAAATGCAGCAGAATACATGACATTAAAACAAGAAAACTAGTGTTCATTTGGTTGTACTAATAAAGGAGTAAAATATCACCAGGAAATAATAGTCAGTAATAATAATCTCTTCATTGTTAATCCAAAAGAATTATATATAATTCTATTTTATTTATACTGATAATTTATGACTATTTTTAAAGTACGACTATACGGCGACCAGCAGAAACTTTTGTTCAAAATCAAAATTTGGAATACGGGTTTGTTAAAAATATTTGAAATTAACGAAATTTTAATGAGTGAATAATCTGTTTCTTGGTATAGATTTAAAAGGCATCAGATTACTTAATAGTTATTGATTGCGAATATCGTTGCTAGCAAGCAAAAGTAAAAAGTAGAAACTATTACCGCAAAACTTGAAGAGCATAATCTGTAAATTTATCGGTGGAAGGGGGGAAATACTTTGATAATCTAAAACCTCAATCTTGCCTATAGACGCCGATGACCTTAACTACGATGCTGGTCATTTTTGAACAGCAAACAAGATTAAATAACAGTTTCTAACACTTTCGGAGAAGTTAGCTGTGCTTAGCACACTTTTCAAATATAAATATTGAATTTTGTATCAACGTAGAACAGAAAACACGAAATATCGTTATTAAGTGAAATTACTAAACGCAAAGTCCATAATTTTCAATACAAAAAGGTATTTTCGTACGATATTAAAAGTTCCAATAAATTTTATATAAAAATTCCATGGTATACTTTAAATTTATAGTTATTTCATCCCTGCGGTAAAGGTAATTTTCAATAAGAATAGTTATAGCTGAAATCCTAAAATATTTACAGCAAAGATTCGAAACTCTAAATAAAAAAAAAAAATATGTGTATGTACACCTGATGTATTAGATGATATTGTAAAGAAAACATCAAACAAAATAAGCATCAAATCAATTTCTACACAGAACACTAGCAACCTTCAGCACTTGCACACTTCCCCAAAACAGAAAATTCCCCATCTTACCCTGCGTGAAATGCTGTTCACGCACGAAAGGAAATGTCACGCACGGTGCCCCCGGATGATCTCGGCGTGTCACGCGAGAGCAACCAACGTTAACGAGACCCCTCTTTTCCATCCCCCATTTTAGACTAGCGTGAAAAAAGGTCTACGGTATTCATAGGCGAATCGAGCAAAGTTTAGTAATTTGGAACAAATAGTGAGGGTTATCAGTTTCGACAATTTTTTTTCTCCCTCAAACTTTGAAGCAAAAAAATGTTTCTAACCTCCTAAGATTTAAAACGTAAACAAAACTCTTTAGCTATACTTTCAAAAAATAATCATATTGGGCATATAGCAAGCCATAAAAATTTATAAATAAAATTGCTTTTATTTTTAATACTTTCAACGATATTTCTTTTACGTATTAAAAATAACGTTATTCTAAAAATGATCTATATATTCATAAGCGAATTGAGCAAAGTTTAGTAATTTGGAACAAATAGTGAGGGTTCATCAGTTTCAACAACTTTTTTATCCTTCAAACTTAGCTGGTAGAAACAATTTTTTTACATCAAAGATTTAAAATGTCAAAACTTTTTAGCTATATACTTTAAAAAAATAATCATATTGGGCATATAGTAAACCATAAAACTTTAAAATATCTAAAAAAAAAAAATTGCTTTTATTTTTTAATACATTCAATGTTATTTCTTTTTTAAGACGGAATGCAAAACCAAATTATGCAGTAAAAAACAATTGGCCAGACTTATCCCAACTTTTTCGAAATTTAAGCGCAGAAACGCAAAATGGAAAATACAGAAAGAAAGAAAAATAGTCAAAGGAAAATTTATACATTATTCACACGACTGAAAACTGCAGCAGTTGCTACATTTACCATTCTTTTTAATTCATCAAAATATCAAATAATAATAATAATAACATTACGATGTAAAACAAAAAAATAAGCATTGTACGTACATTCGTAAATAAACACATGTGTTGTTGCTGTTTTACATTGTGATTTTGTATTGGAAAAAGGGCTCTTTTACTGAAGCTTCGAAAAAGCTAAGTGGTAAATTTATATCTAATTATCTTTATTATTATTATTATCTATATTTAAAGAGTTTGCTTCAAATGTCACGTATTCATAATTGTGCATATAGTTTATTATTTGATTTATTGTGTGTATTATATTGTTTAGATCTAAATTTTAAACAGCATATAGCAAAATGATCTATCCGATAAAATCAAGACCAACGGTAAATGTTTTCTACTTACCGTGATCAAGACAAGTTTTTTCGTAAAACAGGTTATATTAGAGCAACACTTTTGTAAATTCAAATATATTAAAAAACATAATAAAAAATTTTCTTTATGCAGTTAAAGCTTTGAACGGGAATTCAATCTATAAAACATTACAGCACATTTTCTCATGTATGACAGACCAAGGTCCGTCTAATAATTTAATGAATATATATGCTGCTATTTTTTCAATAAAACATAGGGAATTTTAATAACAATTTTATACAATGATTTGAGACAAAAGCAATTAAAGAAAGGAGAAGTGGGGCGACGACAAAATAACATATGTATTATCAGTTAAATATTTGTCTTACATTATTCATTTATGTTACAATTCCTTTAAATTATCTTAAAACATTTCAGCATAGTTAACTGATAAAGTTATCATATTTGTTATCTGGCGTTATTGCATTATACAATCGATTTAAGCAAACATTTAAGAGTAAGGCTGGCGCGCGTAACTATGTCGATATTGCATTACGTAAAACAAACAATGCCAAACAAAGGGCAAAAACTGAACACAAACCTTAAAAAACTAGAATTTAATTGAAGGGAGGTGAACAGGGGGAGCTGGCTGTTTTGTAATAAAGATGGAACGAATATTCGGTATTCGATCAAGGCTGAGCAGCGTTGTTCAGACAACTTGTTGAGACAAAAATGAAAATGAATTTTCAATATAAATAATTCATTCTGACAAAAGAAAATTATTTATATTTGGAAACTAGTATGTAATTTTAACCCTTAACTGCTTCTATAACGTCTCAGATGCCGCTGCTTTTTTCAATTTTCAGTTTATAGAACTAGTGAAATTTTGTTTCGTTTGGAGCCCTACTATCGCTAGAGACTTCTGAATAGGTGAATTTTAAATCCTGTACAAAAATTTTAGTACATAATTAGAATCCTAATCAGTACATAAAATTTTAATCAGCCTTTTATCCATCTTTCAATCAAGCGGTCTAAAAGACCGCTGAGAGTAATTTTGCGACAATTTCTGACACAGCAGTTAAGGGTTAAAATGATTTGGTAAAGAAAATTCCCTGGCCTTTGTTACCGTATTTGATGTAACAACAGCTTAATTGTACGGTAGAAGAGGAGGGCAGGGACTTATCCAGCCCTCATATTTAAGGAATTCATATCTCTTATAAGATTTTTTTTATGCAGTAGTTTTTAAATAATGTGTATTTCCACAAAACAAACCATTGTTCAATAGTTTTAGGTCCAGCAGGTTATAATCTCCGAGAATCCCGCCTTGAATGGATGACAGATGCATAAATAACATAATATCAGACCACAACAGTCAGGATACGTCAATCATTTAAGGATGAGGTATATAAGCAAAATAAATATACAACTACATCAATCGGAAAAAAAAATATATATTCAAATAAAGATGCATCCAGTTATGCTTTAAAAAAGGTGAAGGATTTTCATCCAAACTACTATTTTGCCTAATCATTTACTTCCTGAAGGTACATTTTTCCCACAATAGCTTACATGCATTACAGCTTATGATTCCAGGCAGAACAAATGAGAATTGAAGGTAGTCATTTGTTCAAGTAGATAGTGTGTAGCTATTCAGCATTATGTCGTATTCAAAACAAAGCATCTCGGGATAAATTTAATAAAGCTATTTCCCATCTGTTTTCTGAGATATCAATTTGAAATAACTGTTATAGGGTGGAAAGTGCGCATAAGCCGACGATTTCAGTATACGAAATATCGGATGATTATCTCAGACATAACATGAATATGAAATCTTTTAGAAAAAAAATAATAAAAATCACTTTACGGCATCTCTTTTTCAAGTCATCATGCTTTGGATCTTACTTTAAATCCTAGTCAATATAATAACTATGCATTCTTTGCAATATATCCTAGAGATATCCGTTCCTTTCAAGATGCCTTGTTTGAGTATTCAAAGAGAAACGAACAGAAAAGAGCAAAATGAATGAAAATATAAGATAATAAAATATGACTATGATTCTGTGACTTAGCTGTAGTGCCATTATCGAAAGGATCAACAAAAATATTTATGTGAAAAACTAAAACGTTTGTTTAAACCCTTAAACTAATTAAATTTTATTGATTACCAGTCGCAACTTTTTAATATTTAAAAACAAAAGTGAAATTATTAGTTTTTGACTCTTTGCACCAAAAGCACCTGTTCGTGTTAAGGATTCTGAAAATTTTGATAAATAATTAAATTGTTAATTTACATTTTATTCATCTTAAACAGCATTAGTGTCACGCCTATTAGTATCTGATTACATCTAATAGTATGATAAACTTCTGCTGATAAAACGTTTTTCTTATTTATCAAAAAATATTATGAAGCAAAAATTTTAGCAAAAGGTCATTGCGACAGGCTGACTAAATATAACAAGCCAAACATTTTCTGTCCTTTTACATATACAGTGAAACTTCTATTTAACGAAGTCTCATCGTTACACTTAAAAACTTCGTTATGAAGAAAATTCGTTAAATAGAAATCAACTTAAATTCATGAAAATTTTCCTTCAGATATGACAAACAGGTGTTGGATTCAGAAGCATTTGATTCACTTTCAATTATGAAGCCGTCTTTTACAAAACAGTAGTGTCCAGTCGATGAAATCAGGTCACATTCCAAAGCTATGGCTCAAACTTTCATCAGCTCTGATACATAGGTTCTCAAACTAATGTTTTCACTACATTGACTTTTTCGATAATGTACTTCAAGATTTTTTATTATTCTTTAGACTAATGGCTGAAGTTTAGACGTTGTATTGGCAGGAACACAAATAACTTTGATGTTCTTCGATTTGCATTTTGAAGCTCATTCTTGTGGATGTGCAAAGCAACTGTCTATCAGCAATGGAAGGTCAGAATGGTAACTGTCTGACTCTAATTGATATTTTTTGCTTTAATGCATCTAACGCCATTGCGTCACTGCATCTTCTATATCATTGAATGTAAAAAGGGATTTTGACTTCCCCCGTCTGTCAGCGCTGGAGTCTTGGTGTGGAAGAATAATGATAACAAGTGCTTTTCTGAGTGTGAAAAAAAAAATGTTTTATTTAGCACCAAGCAGAATGGAAATTATTAAAATGTGTATTTCTTACAATCCGCTGAAATAAATTCGCATATCCATCGCAACAGCAACCTCTTAGTTTGAATTCTGTACAAGTACAAAAGTGGAATAAACTTCGTTATATAGAATATATTTTCCGTAATATGGGGATTAATTTATATGCTAATGGTGTTCAAAGTCAAAGTTCTGCAGAAAATTTCGTTAAGTAGAAAACTTCGTTAAAGGGAAGTTCCACTGTATATATACATATTAATTCCCCTTATACGCTAACATCTACTTCAATGTAGTTGAATTTCAATTGGACATATTTTCCACATAAAAGAAATTACATAATAATAATAAAAATGGACGGTGGTGCAAAAAATGATAAAAACAGATGCCAAGCTTTTAAAATCCAGCAGTACGCCAGATTATGTTTGATCTTTACATTCTAGAAAATTCATCAAGTACGAAAAAATACTTTAACAAAACTAATAAAATCTAATCTAATAAAATAAGTTTTAGATCTATCTAATCTCTCCTTCTCGCACACATGTAATAGACAAGATAGTCTTATTTTTATTATTATCCCCTTCTAGTTATTCAATATTTGAGCAAAATTATTTAGAACAACTTAAATCGCACGACTTTTTCATGAAAAAGCTAAAATCATTTTCTCAAATCACATGCCGCTAAGAAAAGGCATTAAAAATTCTAATATTTATGAAAAATCAGTTTTCTCCACACAGAAATCAAAACTCGTACGTTTCACGAGCATAATCACTGTCAAAACCATGCCCAAGAGAGCTCCTGCATCTACAAAAAGGGGTTACTCAAGCTCCAGGGAGTTCTGTATATACCTCTTTAACCACCCCCAAACGATTTCCTACGCGTGGGTGGCACAAAAGCACCGCTCTTCCGTTGTTCATTATGGTGGTGACCCCTGAGGTGAGATAACGATGACGTCATAGATGAGGGCTGATAGAAATAAGGCTCCTATAAAGGGAGCTGACGCATATCCATTATGTTGCCCAAAATAACCGCCATATTGTGACCTAGCTCAGCATTAGGAAACCGCCTGAGCAGGTGTTTGCCGTACCTGTTACTGTCACTCGCGGTCCACTAGTACGGTAAGCAAACCGGTTTTAGCTTGGTTTTTGGTCCGCTGGGTCATTAAATGGCGGTATGATTCAGCCTGTATTATAGGAGCTCTAGATAGAAAGGCTGGTGTAAATTGGACATGAATTTTCATTACTCGTAGCGCAGGAGAATGAATACCATGCACATACATCCGGTAGGGAGAAGGGGTGGACGAATTATCTCGGCTCATTCTATTGTCCAACGACATTCCCGTTCCTTCCCCCCAAAATTACTAGTCTTCGTCATTTACATGCACGATTGCCAAGAGAATTCAGATCCTTGTAACACTGAAAATTTCAATAGAGAATTGGCTATTATGTGTTTAAGGAATCAGCAAGATAACTATAGAGATGATGTTAAAATGTTAGAGAATAGCTACCGCAGCTCGCTACTGAACTCAGAGCATTAATTCTGTTATTTAATATTTAGATACAGGTAGAAAGAGAAAACAACTCGGGGATGACTATGGTGTAGAATTACGTATTGTCAAGACAAAAAGTTTTAATATTCATTTAACAGTGTACAAGCAAAATCTTAGCACTAGCCAAAATAAAACAATCTTGTTAAGTTAATTTTATTTTGCTGGACAAAACAAACAAGCGCCTACAGTCAGAAACATATGCAGTCGTCGATTCCGATTGGGGAAAGGGATCATATAACTTCATGGAACATGTATAACTTAATGAACCCTTTTTTAATGTTGTTCTCAATTGATCTGCCCAACAACTCAAACACATTTTCTGACTCATCTTTAAACACAAAGGCATCAAATTGGCAGGCGTGACTATTGAAGCAATTTGGTATCGAAATGAGTTTTCCCCCCTTTTTTTTGTTAATAAATAATTTTTGAGTTATAAGCGATTCGTGTCACGTGACGACACGTACTTTCTCTTTCTCGAGCTGAGGCGTAGGAAATTCGGTTCAAAACGCCGCATTTTGACAGTATTTTCTGATAGATGATCGGCTTTTCTCAAAAAATTGAAAACGTTTCTCGATTACAAAGTTTCTGAAATACCTGACAATTTCATGCGTTTCGGAACAAAAATGAATTAATACATGCCATTATGTAACCAGTTTGGATTTGAAAACAGTCTTAAAAATTATATGTATTTTCATTCAAAAATTGTATTGTTTTGTAAATGACTCCTATGCCTGTATGTAACCACTTTCTTTGCCTATAGCTTAAAGTGATTCGAACTTCGAACCAGGCATCTTTTGAATTGACCGTCAGCGCACAAACCACTCACAAAACTGCCCCAAAAAGATTGCAGCAAGCAGAACTAAATTTGTTTTAATTGTAATTTGCAAAGGATTAGGAAACATTCACAGAAAAATAAATTAACACATTTTACAGAGTTTCCCCCAGGTTTAAAAAAGGGCAGGGTGCTGCTGGTGAGAAAAGGGCACTTTTTTAATTCTTATGGGCATTTTTGGATTTTTGAGGGCACTTTTCAGATTCTTAAGGGCACTTTTTTAATTGTTAAAAGTATTCTTTTGGTTTTTAAAGCCACTTTTGATATTTCATTGTCAAAACTCTCTTTTTAAGACAACATTAAGTCAGTTTTTACAATGAAAGCAAATTTTTTGATGCAAAAAGGAGAAAGGGCACCTTTTTTACTGAGGGCAAGAAGGGTGCTAATTATTTTGCTGGAGGGGGCAAGAAGGGTGGTAATTATTTTATGAGGGGCAAGAAGGGTGCTATTTTGTAAACCAAAGGGCAGGCAGGGTGCAGCACCCTTCTGAAACTGTCTGGGGGAAACTCTGCATTTTATAACTTGTTTGCAAGTTCCTTAGATTAATTACAACGAAAGAAAGAAACAAAAGAAGTAAATTTAGATAAAACGTTTGGAAACTACATCGAAAAAATTCGAATATTTCGAATGTTGGCGCATTTATATCCTAAAAGTCGTAAAAAAAAAAAATTAGTTTTCCACTACCTTCTTCATTATATTTAACTTTCGCATTTCAATAGAGTTATTTGAGGATAAACTACATTATTATATTGAATTAAATGCAATAACTTTATATTAGGCATCATAATCAAATGGAAACAATAAGGCTTGTCTAATGACACAAAGCACTAAATATGATATTGGCAAATACGAAAGTAATAAAATACATCGGAAAAAGGTTTTCCATTACGGAGGAAATTAAAATTTTGCAGCGTTTACACTCGTTTACCACGCAATGGCTGACGTATTCATTTTGCGAAATTCACCGAATGAAAAGGTTGTCTAGCGTGTCATAGAACAGTTTGCAATTTCGTCAGACCCTATTATGAAAGGGCATAGCATAGCCGATTTATTTATTTATTCTTGGGCAACTGAAAATTTTACGGGGTTCAAGAGAGGTCGCTGAAGGGGGCATTATTCTAATTGATCAAACGATGAGTAATACCAACATTTGAACTTCTGCTATTCTGGTTATTTTATTCTCCGGAAAGTTTAATTTTTTACTGCACGACGTTTTCTATATTTACACAATCATTTTTCAAAAAAAGGAAAAACAGAACAGGATTGCGATTTAGTTTTCGAATAAAATTCCAGTGTTTTCCTTGTGCTATACCATGTGTTATATAAATGCAAATTTAATTTACAGGGTGTCCCTTCTAATTGTTGACAAATAGCTAATTCCTAAACCGTTAGTTTTAGAGGTAGAGTTCTAATTGCAAAAATGTTTCAAAAGCTGTACATCATATGGCAATCCATTTACGTCAAAATAGTTAAAATTACGAAATTAAAATTTTTATACGGTTCCTTCGTTTAGAAAACTTTTTCCACACTTTAACAAGTAAAAGCAGCAAAAATTCCATTTCTGTACGACCAAAACTCGCAGAGTTAAGATACTTCGATTTTTAAGACTTTTCAATGTTTTCTGTAAATGAAAACGTGTTACATACAGTTTTTAATGTAGAGTACCTCTAATCAGCAAACCTGTAATTCGCAAATGTCTGTAATCCGCACTGTATAAATGAATGTAAACAAAGAATTTTAATTCTCAGAAAATAATTTCGCAGTGCAACAATTTAGTCCCCCCCCCCCTCCTAGCTTTAATCTTATATATGATACATGTGTATCATGCATTAATTAAACTTATTTTTTACAATTTAAAATGATAGTACACATAAAAATACTTTTTTTAGACAGTAAATTAAAAAACAAATTACTTCTTTTTAAAAATTTACTCTTAAGTTTTGTATTAATGAAAGACAGTTACATAGACAATATATTTAATCTCTAATGTAGAAATAATTACAATTTATAGAATTGAAGATAAAACAGTTTATACAAAAACCAAGCAATTAATTCCTTAAATGAATTTTAATAAATATAAATTTCAATAAATTCGTATTTAATACTTTACATGTATTTGCAATATTTGATAAAGGATATTTAACTTTATAAAAATAAAATGTTATGGTTTAGCAGCCAATTACGGCTATTTATAGAAAACTGGACGATACAATAACAAAACTTAAACTACATGTTTCAATACGAACAACTAATGATATATTTAAAATATGTAAAAATCAATAAATTATTTTTGAAATAATTCTTACTTAATTCATATGTTATTTATTTATTTTTAATCATTAACAATTTAAAATGTCCGAAATATGAATTAAAAAAGGTGGAAACAAAGAATAAATATATGACCTGTAATCTGCAAAAGTCTCAAATGCGCAAAATACTTGGAACCGAGCTTTGCGAAGTGGTAACCTTCTACTGCACTACCAATTTAACCCTTAACTTTTGTCACAGAAATTGTTGCTTAACACACTGTGAGCAGTCGCTGAGACCGCTTGATCGAAAGACGAATAAAAGGTAGATTAACTCATAAGATACCGTATCTATACTAAACTTTATGCACGGGATTTTTATAAGACAAATTCACCTATCCACAGAACTCTCTAATAGAGATAGTGCTGGAGCGCCAAACAAAACAAAATTTCAGTTGTGAAGATCGAAGAAAAAGCAGCGGTCTGCGAGACCGTAACAGCAGTTAAATGTTAATAAAACAAATTACAAATGATGAAATAACCCAAACTTAAAAAGAAGTGCAACGATAATAAAAACATTTTAAGTCATGTTCATCTTCCACAAAGAAATTTTCAGGAAGCTTTTCTCTTTGAATTCAAATGTCACATTATTTCACGCTACAACGAAAATCAGAGTAACAATTTTCTACGCCTTTTCTGGAAACAAAAAGAAACCAAAGATAATAGTGTTTCAACGCAAACTTACTTAAACACAAATAATGCTTGTTGAACTGCTAAGATTTTGCATTAGTTATGTCTAAATTACACAACAACCTATCTTCTTTCTTTCTTTATTTTTAATGACCGACTGTCAATCCACGAGAAAATTGTGAACAACATTTTACTTTGATTAATAATTTTAAAATTTTATTTGGGTAAGGCTAACGAAACATCGCGCTGTTGAGACATTTAATTAGTAACTTCACAAGAATACAAATTATATACTGAATATTACCCAAAGTCGATCATAGCAATATTTTTAAAGACTTCCAAATGAAAATGTCGATAGAGTTATATGCTAAAAAACAATTCATATAATCCTCAAATCAGGGATTGCCAACATTTACAATCAGCGACTGCATCTGAATTTTGAAACAACTTCCACACACGTCCATTTTATTATTATTTTTTAAATTAAATTATTTATTATTATTATTTTGAAGGGCAATTTTATTTAGCATCAATCGTAACAATGAATATGTGCACATTGCATAAAAATAGACGTTCTAATATATAATAGATGAAGATGGTATAGATATAAGTGTATATATGACAATTTCCAAAGGAAAAAAGTATTAAAAAAAGATTTTTCGAGACTAACAGAGATTTAAAAAAAAAAAAAAATGAAGGGGCGGTGGGTGGACAAAAATGCCACAAAATAATTCATTTTGAGAAACGTTTCCCTCTCTTTCCATCAAAGCCAATATTTACTGCTCTTTCCCACAAGTACAAAACATATTTACGTATATACATTTATAGGTTTTGTGGGCATAGGAAAAGCAGCCAGTGAGCGAATGTGCGTCCCACCGTGTGTTCACAATCTTTGCATTCTAAAGTATAATAAAACAGTTCATCTTAGAGCAGAATTTCAGTCCTGACACTGTGAGCTATAGCCTGGTTTATAAATACCTGTCAACTGTTTGCTATCGTGAAAGAAATCTTTTAAATACATTTAGTTTTAATTCTGTCAAATGCTTACGGAACTGCACCCCCCCCCCCCCTCCCCAAATCACCACGTAATAAAACTCTAATCCCACGTTAATTTTCAGATTTAAAAATAGGATAATTTCTAATGATTTTTAAAACTATTGAAAAAGTTCAAATGCATTGTTATTCATGATTTTCTTTTTAAAAGAACTTAAAGAAAAAGTTTTTCTTTTGCAAATTTTTAGCAGTTTAAACTGTTTTCTCAGAAACCAATAACATTAAATAATATATTGGCTTGACAACCACAAAAACCTGAAACAAAACATTTTTGTTACCTAACAAAGTTTGGTACTTCTCTATTACCCCGTCGACCACTTTTCATAACAAAAACTATCGCCAAACTGTAAGATTAAACGCCAAAAATGCAGTCCTATTTACTTGATGTCAGAAGCATTATACGTGTTTGTTATGTCATCAAGTGGTTTTTAATTAGACATTTGCGTGCATTTTTCATTATGTTTTACTGATTTATTAGTTATTTTATTAATTAAAATAACAATTGTGTCCTTAAATTCTTATATTTTATTTATTTATTTATTTTAATATTCTAATGGCAACGTTCTCCCATTTATTTGGCGTTACAGTTTGGCGATAGTTTTTTGTTATTAAAAGTGGTTGATGGGTAATAGAGAAGTACCCAAAGTTTTTATACCATTCCTTTAATAGCAACCAAAAATAAATTCTTAAAAATGTTTAAAAAAATATTTGAAAATCAGTCTCCTTAAAATAAAATAAAAGATCTTTTACCTAAACTTAGGTGTTAAGAATATTCCACGTCAATAATGTTGGCACGATAAATTGGTGATTAAAGCTGTGTGAAATGCAGATGACTGCATTACATAGAACAAAATATTCTAAATTGAAAAAAAAGTTATATTTATACTTCTGCTCTCACATGACATCGGAATTAGCTCTTTTAAATTCTCGATTTACCATGACAGGTGGCGTACGTGGAGTGAATTACTAAATAGATATTCTAAAAACATATTCACATTACAATATTAAAAAGCATCCGGCAAAAACGAACGCGATAAAAGGTCGCGGCTAAACTGCCGTGATGACACGAACCCTACATTCTTGCATAAATATTCAAACTTTTAACTAGAGCTGCAATAGATTAGCACAAAAAAAAAAAAAGGGGGGGGGGGGGTACAAGTAACATGAAGCATACAGACACGCAATATTTAATACGACTGGTGTTAAGTATACAAAAGTGAAAATTTCCAAATGCCATCACAAACTAATTCATATTTTGAATTTGGAAAAAAAAAGTAGAAGGATGAGTGTCATTTTTTATTGCACTCATGGTTGATTTTAAATTCCGTATGAACGTCTATCTATATTATACTTTTTAAAATCCTTTTATAGTTTTGTTTTCTCAATGGTTTTCTAATAATGCAATTGCTTTTTCATGTACTTCAACTTGAACGATGTATTTGAAATTTTGCGTACATTGCTTTGATGTTGGTGTCAACAATTTGCTTTAAATTTTAAAACAATAGGGGATGTCAGACAGTCAATATCTCAATAAATTGCATGGCATAGCGGTCAGCATATACTGGATTCGTGATCCTGAACTCGCATGATCATTTAATTACAAGTTTTTGCGTCTTTATTTTCCATTTGTTAAATTTTAATCCGTTGTAATATTTTTTATTATCGTAAATTAAATATTTTAATTAAAACCGTATTGATATCTAATATTTAATTTAATAAGGCTCTTGAAATTGCATTCAGAACTTATCTTTCGTTATCCAACAGTAAATAGTTACAACAGAAGCAATTTTTTGCTAAGGAAAGAAAAAATCGGGCATGCAATTAGAAAAATTTTACCTTTTGAACTCACTGAAGCAATACTTTATAAATTGCAGTTACGTCACGATAAAGTACTTAACACAACGCACGGAATGAAAGAAAGTTTTTCGCCTATTTAGGAATAATTACACAAGTTTATGGACAAGGAAAACAACTATAATTGCACGACACGATGATTCAACTTAAAAGTTTGATGACGTAAATCACAGAAAAAGTTAATGGATACAAAGCTAATTAAAAACCTCAGGCAAATAGTAAAAAGGACCGTGGATAAATATTTACTGAACACCAGTACTTTAATATTTAAAAACATAATAATACATAAAATAATAACTAAGGGAGGTGGGAGCTAGAGAGATAGAGATATTTAATAGATCAAGCAATTAAGATGTAGAATCAATTTATATATGAACTGAATAATTTGACTCCATACAAAAATGCTTTATTAATGTTGTAAAAGGATGTTTCATAACATCATAACAAGGAAATTAACAAAATTATACAAAGCTATTGACAAAATTGTCTTTTTATCTTCTTTATTATTTGCATTTTAATCACACGAGATGTATTTTTATAGCCACAAGTGTGAAAAGAAATAATAACAATTAGGAGTTTTCAGGGTAGATCCCTACATCGGGTCGGGTATCCTGATTTAACTCAACTCTGACTCGTGGTTCGGTTTTGGGTCGGGTTAGGATTTGACTCTTGCGGGTCAGGGAAAAAAAAAATCGGCAACTTTCGTGAAACCGTCGCGGGAAAACATCGCTAATTTTGAGAAATGGTCACTGAAAAAACCCGCAAATTTCGACAATCAGTAACAGAGGAAAATCTTTAATTTCGCCAACCTATCGCGGAAAAAAAAATAAAATCTATATATCGTGAATTTCGTCAAATAACTTCGATAAAGAAAATCACAATTTTCGTCAAACGATCGCGTAAAAATAAATAAAAATAAAATAGTGAATTTAGTCAAACAATCGTGGAAAACCCAAAATTCAGAAATCGGTCGCGAATCTCAACTGGTCACGAAATTTTCAAATTCTTTGCTTTTCAGGGACAAGAAATTTTGTATTAATGATTTTCTGCCAGCAAACGTCACAACGCCACTGACAATGTTTAATCTTTTCCCATCCTCATATGAATATCAGAATTTGTGACATTGATTTTATTAAAATCTAAAAAGGAACTAAAACATTTTTATAGACAACTACTTCGCGTGATAAAAAGTAAAATTCGTCACTCAGTTGTTCATTGAATCTGTTGCTGAGTTACCTCAATTAATTTAGAATGCTGTGCACCAAAGAAAAAATGTTTATGTACTTAAATAGTTAAACATTTTTATGCAGTTTTCCGATTTTGATTATTATTTATTAGTGTATAGTCTAGATGACTGTGTTTAAAAAATAAAAAAAAGTCAGGGAGTTATACTGCCACTTACACTGTTAACCCTTTCAGGGGCAAGCACTTGTGCTCCTGTAACGTTGAATTCCCACCGGAATTTAGGAAAGAATTTAGTTCAAAATAAGAATAAGCAATTTTTCAACTTTTTCTCGTAAAAGTTAAAAAAGTAAAATTTAATTAAAAGTTTCTGGTTTGAATCTGATTAAAATTAGGTGGTATATAATATATACCACCGCCCCTCAAAGGGTTAATGTCAAGAATATTCTTAAAACACCTCGTAAAAATTTAACGAAAACACTTCTGTCAGCAATTTTTTAAACAAGATTTATGCCCACATAAAAAGTTTGTTGCAAAACTCAGCAAATGATCCAAAAATACTATCTATAAGCAACACGGGATATGCACCTACCTTGGAGTATTTTTTAAGTAAAGTTTGACAAGTTTTTCCCTGGATATAGTTTTCTTTTTAGCTAATCTGAGGCGATACAATTTGCGTCAAAAATCGAATCACAAGGCTTGCGTGACATAAATAATCATAAGACGATAAAAATGGCCACATATTATTTTACAATATCCAAGGAAGAATAAGCAACTAAGAAAATAATCATGAATTTAAAAGTATTCAAAAACCAAGATTTAATGTATGGCATGTAATATTAAAATTTTTATAGTACATTTCAGATTGTAAAAATGGCTGTTGGCTAACTGAATGATTAATTAAAATTTGATTAGAGCAGGTCTGCGCTGATCAGTTGAAATATGGGGTCCTGACACCTCATAAGTTGGGAAAATGTATAGGTCAAGCTATTGAGAAGTTGGGCATTTTTTTAAAAAACATTTTTGAAAAACGTTAGAATTTGTTGTCAACATATTTGTTGCTTTCAAATATCCTTCTGAAACCTGATGTCTATTAAAATGGACGTTTCAGTTACATAAGGTTCTCACGAATCTTTGAATTTCATACCACTACTTCTAAAAAGTAATATTCACTTTATTTAATATAGCAGAAATTTTTAGATTGAAGAAGGTTAAGCTTTCTATTAGAAAATACTTCTACTAGTACCAATTGTACTTCTACTAGTTCTAAACTTAAGTACTTCTACTGGAAAATCAGACCTATTACAATATTAAAACATTATGTTTAACCCTTAACTGCTTTTAGCGGTGTTACAGACTTTTTCAATTTTCATAGTTTACCTTTTAATTTCGAGTTTAGCTATAGTAGGTACTAGTGAAATTGTGTTTCTTTTGGAGCTCTAGTATGATCGATAGTTAACTTCTGAATAGATGGATTTTAATTGTAGTATATAAAGTATATATTGCCTGTATATAAAATTTAGTACATAAACAGTATCCTATGAGTTTATCGAGACTTATTCATCTTTGAATCAAGTAGTCTCAGAGATAGCTCTCAGCAGTTATGGGACAATTTCTGTCACATCAGTTAAGGATTAAGTAAACTCTTCCAAGATCGCCGGTGAAGTTATCGTGGAAGGACCATATTAGAAACAAAATCGAACATTTTAAATCACAAATTTTTTTTCAGTGGCTAGGTACTTCTGCCCAATTTAGGCCAAACCGTCGGGTCAGTTGTCCAGAGTCCATCTGATTCCACTTTTATGTTTATTTATAAAGTATTATACTAATGCCTTTAAATTTTTTGCCATGTAAAATAAATGTTAGAGGTATGTTGGTAAGACTAATAAAGAAAAACATATTTAGACATATTGAATTTTTATGTATGACAAACATATATTGGACATGTACTGAAATGAGATTTTTACAATGGAAGTCATTTTTTAAATTAAAAAAAATATATATAATAATTTATCAAGTTACATAAGAAAATAAAAATCCAAGTATTATAAAACAGAATAAATTTCATGTTATATAAAGAGGAGGTTTATTTATTTTTTATTTATTTATTTATTTATTTTTTGTCGTCAATAAGCAGTAGTTCGAGATTTTTACAATGAAATTGTAAAAAATATCATTTTGAAAAAACGATTTTAGCAAAAAATCGCTTTTTTAAAATTCACCTGCACCATACACTAAATTTTCTGGATTATTTTGAAGATTATCTTCTTCTCTCTATTTTTTTTTTTTTTTTTTTTTTTTATCGTCTTTTTGTTTTCTATCCTTGCAGCTTTTGTTTGTAAGGAATGTGCATGATTTGCTTTTATCACCCTTGCTCTATCGAAGCATTTCATAGTAGCTGTAGTGTATGCTCCTGGATCTATGCCTAATTTTACCAATATTTCAACAGCCCTTTTTGATGAAATTTGCACCATTTCATCTTATTCCTATTTGTACAAATGTATTTTTAGAAATACGCGACCATATTAGATTCTTTACTCTCGTTATGATTTTATATATTTTCATGCACCTATTTTTTCAGCAGTTCAGGCTGTGGCAAATCTTTGAGTATAAGCCACATGGTTTTCATTACAGTCTAAGGCAGACTTTTTTGTGATTAATTTTTTTGCAAAATCTTTAGCACGATTGAATCCACACTATGATTCATTCCCCAGATGGGGAATTTTTCGAAAAACAGTAGGGAGGTAAAATTGGTATCAATTTAAAGGACATAAATCAGTGATTTTAAAAACAAAACACCGAAAATCATTTTTTTTTTCAAAAATTTTCCTATTTTCTTTAAATTGCGAATAAGAACTATTTACAGCGGGAAAAATGAAATTAGATTACTATTAGTAAAAAAAATGCTGATATCCTTTCTAATGGTGTAAATGAAACAATGTATGTGCCAAAATATTAAACATACACTAAATGAATGAATGTCTTTATAGACTAAAATAATTCATCTTCATAAAGCAAATATATTTAGTATTCAGTCACAAACGTTTCCTTTCCGCAAAAAGGGCGGGAGGAAAAAAGATTGTGCGAGATAATCAACAGTCTACAAGATATTTAAAAAGAAAGGAACTGTGAAACTAAAGAGTAAAAATGAGTGCGAATATTAATGAGGAAAATAGATTAAATATTCACATTTCTCCAACTCCAGTCACGGGGAAAACTGCTACAATTATATTGGAATATTTAAGTAATAGGTTAGTGGGGAACAGCTCATTAATTGCCTAGGACCACAAATGGATTCTGGAATGATGATGATCGATGCGGCAAAGGATCATTTACTTGCGAACGATGACTGATCGTGGATGAAAGATGATGGTGATAGGCTGGGCCGTCCAGTAGCATAAATACTTGTGGAGAGTTTTCTAAACGCGTCGATTACGAAATGATACGCCGCCAAGAAAAGAAAAAAAAAAACGATGAGGTGATATAGAGAAAAGTTATATGCCGCCAAGATAAAAACTGATGACATGATAGGGAACAAGTTATTTTTTAATAGATGAACATCAAGAGATTGAATTTCATGGGAGAAAAGAAAAGATACCAGAAGATCAAATGAATAAAACCTAACAGCAAAATGGTCGAAGAAATTTTCTTTCAACCGGAAAAAAATGTAAGAGTAAATAATAATAATAATAAAATAATTACGAAAGGCTGAGTAATTATATGCATATTAACTTATAATCAGCTTCCTTAATAAAATTTTTATACGTAATTTCAACACTTTTCGGATATTTTCAAATAAAAGAAACCCACATTAAATTTTCATGCGAGTTTTATTAAATTAGATGTTTTGGTTGTTTTAATAAGCGCTACGGTTATTTTTTGCTCACATTGACTATATAGTCTCATAGCGTTGGCTACACAGATCGGGGTTCCATCTGTAGTAACCAGCGAATTACCCCCATTAGATGAGGAGTGATTCCTTTCATTAAGATCGCTATAAAAATTAACTCACAGCAGATTACTTAACTCTATGCAAATGTAAGAAAATTTTAAATGCAACTGATGACTTAGTAGAATAATATAAGAACTAAAGATATTTTTCATTTACTTGGTGTATGTGAAAATGCACCTAAATAAAATTGAAAAATTACGTGTACCGTGTGTCAGAATATATGTAATTACATGCGCGTGTACATTTACCTTTTTGGCTAACTAATTTATTTTCATGTTAAATTCTCGCAAGTGACAGACCATGTCTATACCCCGTGGAATTAGTCCTTTGAATTGTTCACATGATCTAGGTGATCTATCTGCAGTTTCCTTGCTATATTTCATTAGCTGTTAATTAAGTCGGGTGTTAAAATCACCAGTTTGTGCATTTCAAAATTGCGGGCGATCAAAAGGACACATATGTCCCGTTAGAAGTCAAAAAGTTTACAAAAGAAAGAGTAGAAACTAAAATAATTGTGACACATTAGTTACCAAAGTGTAAAAATAAATTTTTCGTTGACAATTATGTTTCCAACAAAAAAGAGCAAATATTCCGCATAATAAAATAAAATCTGACACGAAACGGTTGGCATGGAGTTTCTCCCTACCATCCTCTACTTCTGTAAATTAATCTCATAACCACTATTAGCAAGGAAATATCAGGATTTCTCTTAACTGTGTTGATCCGGCACAAAGAGTGAAATTTCAGCGACGGACAACCAGACCTTCGTCTCAAGGGAGGGAGCAAATGTTTGCCAAGCAAGCCACTCCATGAACACACACTCTTTCGGTCAATATTGACCAAGAGAACCTCTCCAAACACACATGCCTCCGCTATAGAAGAGTCGGAATACCGTATATTTAAGTTCGAGAATAGAATTGAGTGTTTGCAGGATAGCAAGCATAAGAGTCTTAAGTTTGAATCCAGGGGATAAATCAGGATCGTTGAAAATTATGGTATCGCAACAATATCCGCAAGTGGAGAAAAGAATTTTGAGAATTACAACAAAATGGATTTTTAGGTTAAGTTTTAGATTACTAATTTAATTTCTTTTTTTTTTTCCGAAAGCTGAAAGAGGAGGAGAAATTGAGAAAAAGACATCGAAACCTCGTACACTTCAACTAATTTTTAAAAATAATGGTGAAAATGTATTTGAAGGTTACAAAGAGGTTAAATAAAAATGCTTCGAAATGCAATAAAAATTATTTTTTCTTGGTGTTGAGCTCTTTGCAAGGATATTAAACGCTGTATATAATTTACTCAAAGTCGGACAATAGCGATTTTGATTACAGTGATTATTTACACCTAGGATTATCTAATTTCCCTCCGAGTACAATTTTGAAGCTGATGAAAAATATTTGTTTTTAAAAATGCAACTAAAGAAAATAATTAAATATCAGTATTTTAATGGGGTCCTGATTTAAACTTATTTCGATTCCATTTGATATTATCAGCTAGGCTCATACGAGATTTTACCCCCATCATATATAATTAAAATTTCGTTTCGACTGGAGCATCTTTATAAACATTAAAGAGGGAAAAGAACATGATAAACATAAAATATTACACAAAAAAATACAAATATAAACACAAAACCCACGTTCCAGCAAATAAATTTCTATTTCAACTTAATTATTTCCTTTCAAATAACAAAAAAAATAACTTTGCTTTTAAAATTTTCTTTATTTTTCTATAAAAATTAATCTTTTTAAGAAGTTCTATACCGAAACAAAATTTTATAAAATAAAGTTTTAATGAAAAATTACATCTCCACCCCCCCTCCCCTCAGAATATTGAATAATCATTAGGCTTGAATTTATATTTGAAAATAAATCATCTCAATGGAATATGATAAATCTGTTCTAAAATCGGACACGATAAAATGCTAACATAAATAAAAGAACTTCGGAACTTTTCTCAAGTGTTTAAAAAATATCAGTTGAAAGTTAAGGTTTTACCGATGCTGAAAATAATACACCTAATATGCATTCACATTAAAATCATAGTTCACTTTTAAAAGACTAAAGATAACAATATGAAGCAGCTAACGGTAACAAAAGCTTTAACAAAGAATTATTTATTCGTATTAAAAATTTCTTTGTCATGAATAGAAAGTGGATAGATTTTTCAAATAAGTGAAGAACATACACATGCTAGATTTCAAAAGATAAACTGAAAGACAGAATCGCGGCCATAGTCACAAGATAAGCACATGCACCTTAATTTCTTGATTTCATTCTCCCGATAGTACTTTTTGTGAAATTAATCAGATACTAAAATATATTGTCTTGTAAAAATCCTCGATTGATAAAATCAGTTAAGATTACTTCAAAAAGAAAAAAAAAAGTGTCTTATACTGCAAAAATGAAATAATCAGATGCTACAAAAATGTTATCGTCTCGAAGAAAATTAGATTTAATATCGGTTGCGATAAGAAGGAAGATAATGAGATTTTTTAATTAAACTCTCTACTTCAATTAATATTTTTGGAAATAAAATTAATTTTGATTTTGGCTTTATTATCTGTAGTTGGTTTTGTTAAAACATCGATTGGTCATAAAGGAGAGGTTTTTGCATGAAGATGCTAAGCTACTGGATAGCATACGAAATTTCTAAAAAAAGACAAATTGAACTTCAATATAAGCTGAATTACAAATGTAAAGTAACAAGATATTGCAAATCAATAAAATAAAACTATTTAAAAAGCGTGTATCCCCAGAAAACCCTGTGACTACAATTTTTTTTTTTTTTTTAATTGTGTGTGTGTGTGTAATTTGTGCTTCTTGAAAGCCCCCCCCCCCCTCCTTTTTTTTTTTCGTTGCAGTTATGCTTTAGGGATTTGGGAAGACATTTTTTAATCTTAAGCACTGTTAGCGTTCTCACAGACCGCTGCTTTTTTTCCCATTTTCACAGTTTAACTTGTAACTTTCAGATTAACTACAGACACTAGTGAAATTTTGTGTCGTTGTACCCTCTGTACTATCGCTAGAGACTTCTGAATAGGTGAATTTGGATTATAAAAATATTGTACATAACGTTTAGTTACAGAAACAGTATCCTATGAGTTAATCTAGCCTTTTATTACTCTTTCGATCAAGCGGTCTCAGAGACTGCTCACAGGAGCTATATGCAACAATTTCTGAGACAGTAGTTAAGGGTTAATAATACTTCACTTACATTGCTGCTATGGCCCACATGCCACCGGATAAATTGCTATATTGTCCACATTCACACAGAGACACAGAAAAGTCTCACTCAGCCAACATATAAATCAGTTCTCAGCAACCATTCATAAAAAGTGGATACTCGTAAACCATAAATAATTTAACTGCAAAACAACAGCCACACGCAAATGAATAAATACAATGCTCAAATATATTAACTAGATCCGCGATGATAATTACACAAGAAAGGGGAATAATAAAGACAGTTTGCACAAGCTGTTTTACGACGTTTATTTGCCGCGTCTGTTTTATTTCGCCTAAGCCCGTTCTCAAACACATTTTTGTTCACAAATACAATACAAAAAGTCAGAACTTAAACAGAGGGAATTCCTTCTTCAAACTTTTCTGCAGTGAAGGAATGTATTTAGAGAGGCCACACTGATCAATATTGACCCAGTGTGTTATGTATATGTGTGTCGAGTAGGCTCGCTATACAAATATTCCACTTCCCTTCGACCGAACATTTTCCCGTGTCCATAACAGATTTCGAGTGGACTGTGCAGCGAAATTGATTTCGAGGATTTATAAGCTTTTCCAATGATTAAAAGATTATTCTGCGATAGGAAAGATCGAACAGATTATGTGTTTGTTTTGTTGCTTGGTTGTTGTTGTTATTAGTTGGGGAGCAGATAATAATTTGCAACTGATATACGTGTGTATATTTAAGAGAATGCGTTTGTGAGTAAAAAGCATCAATTAGCATATTAAAAATTTCAAATTATTAAAGTAAGGGACACTATATGCAGGGCTTAATTTCTAACAACAACAATTTAAAAAAGTACAGAAGCCCTAATATTCGACAATACTAACCATCGTAGCGTATCCTTAACTGAAGTAATGCAATAACACACCAACTTTGTATTTAGTTGAATCTGTATCGAAGTTTAAATTTTACCGCTCTTAACTTAAAATTTAAAAATAAACAAATAAAAAACCCATCAGTACCCGAAAAAAGTAGTTAATATTTGAAAACATTTTACTTCTTTCAGCACCAATTCAATATGTTATATAATAACAGGAAAAACGTCATAAATGTTAACAAAAACTCACTTCATATTAAAAATATATATTGCATATAACTCAAAATGTACTTAAATAAAGTTTAATAACATACATCAAACAAATAATATCCCATTTGGGAAAAAGGAAGGGGAGAGGGTAAACACATTGCCACCAATTCGGTACTTTCACGGTTCAAGAATAATCTTTTATACTCTATTTTAAAAAGAGGGGAGAAAAGAAAAGCTGCGTATGACGCAACACTAAAGAATAGCCACTTAAAAATGATAAGCTGAAATTCTTGAGAGTAACAACTTTCAACTCGTCATTCTGCTATCTTGGTCGATTATCGTCAATTCTTTCTATAAAACAAATCTTTAACCCTTACTTGTACACTACTTAACCTTCTTTAGCACTCGCACAGAGCAAAAAAGAAAGTGGGAGGTTATCAGCATTTATATCAAGTGTGGCGGAGAAATATTTAATTTTCAAATCACACAGAGATAGCAAAATATTTCCTTGTTAAAGACCGCATTGTGTGACCTTTTTCCTTTTTTTGTTATTTAAAATTTCCTCTGGAGTGAAGACAGACAAGTAAGCAGTGTAGAAAAAAAAAAAAAAAAAAATCTATACTCAAGTTTTAGAATATCTGTAATAAAATTAATTTCAACAATATAACAGATACTATGTACAAAAATTTTAACTCAACGCATTTTCAAACTTACGAATATACCTAACCAAAAGCTAAAGCGTATACATGCAATAAGTAAATAATTTGTAGAGTTAAAATTATAATTAACTAAATTACAATTGTAATTAACTAAATTGCAAAGCTTAGTTTCGTGAATACAAACTAGCTACAGTATTCCACAAAAGTGATGGTACAGGAACTAGTTTTCGCAAAATATGCAAATTTAATCATTATGAATGCAAATAAAAGTGAATTAATAAATAAGACTTATTTAATAACAAGTCTTTGCTATAGTATACAAGGAAATTTCAATAATTTCTTTTAGAAACTTTCAAAATAAACACATATAAAATTTAAGTTCAAAAATGCTTTCACTAAAAGTCACGTGGAATTTTTTTTTTTAATTAGTAAAGAAAAACCATTTTCTAATACTTAGTTACATATCCTTTTATTTTCAGGACTGCTTTAAGTCTATCGGGGATCGATTTTGCCATATTTTCTGTAACATTTTTCTGAATTTTATTCCACTCTGCATGTGAACCCTCTTCGAACAAAGTTTTATTTCTGATATCATGACTGTTCACTCGCTGCTGTAAGATACTCCATAAATGCTCTATGGGGTTTAAATTCGGATTTTGTGGAGAAGTGACAAATACGTAGGGGGTATTGTAAAGTAGCCATAATCTAACAATATGAGCAGTGTACTTGGGATCATTAACCTGTTGAAAGTAATAATGCCACGCGAATCTAATTTCAATCCACTGTCCTTCAAATTTATCTTTAAAATATTTAATAATCTAATTCTGTCCATGATAGTCTCAGTTAAATCTAAAATTCCTACTGCAGAAGCTGACATACAGCCCAAACCATTACACCTTCTCCACCATGCATTATAGTTTTTGTCGTATATATGGGATACATTTCATCACCCTTTCTCCTCCGAACTCTACACTGTAAAAAAAAACGGAAGAAAAAACTGCAAAAAAGGCTGTTAATATTTCACCTAGCAATCAAACACAGCTCTTTCGTTAATTTACAGTGATTACAGCTGTATAGATAGCGACATCTGTCGGCGTTGTTGTCATTATCTCAAACGAGGGGAATAAACACATTTAGGTCAGCGGCAGGTGCAGTCCAATAATGAAGTGACGCTTCGATTCTACGAGAAATGGCCGCCATTAGGAGCGAGCCTAGAAAGTTGTAACAATTACACCTGATAATGGATTTCAAAGAGTAAAAGTAAGTTTTATCTTTGTTTTCTTATATTATTGTTTTAATAATATCATATAAATTCTGTTATATATTTATACGATACTAATTTTGTTTTTAAACCACGTGTATATCACGGCAGGAACTTTCACGTCATTTGTCTAAAATAAATATTTTGTTTTAAATCGTAAAAATAGATGATTTTGCTTAGGGGATGTTGTTTTGTTGGGGATGTTGATTTAGTTATGTTGTTTTTTACTTTACCTTCTTATGTTCTTCTAGAACTTTGTTATTATTACGTATAATTTGAGTTTAAGTATCACAGGGAACTTTATGCAAGCATTTTTTTTTTTTTTTTTTTTTTTTTTTTTTTTTTAAACAAGATCACTGTTTTTAGCTATGCCTTATTACGCTATTATATATTTTTCAAAACTCCAGTTCATACGTTCGCATTCGAATATACTTTCTAAATCCTATAAATATTTTACCAGCTATAGTTTTCGGTTCACTTTGGACAGTAATTTAAGTATTTTTATTTATTTAATATATTTAGCCGATATTTCGAACATTGATTTATTTTCCATTTTCAAATCATTTATTGTGAGTAATCTGGATGCACTATTTTATCAATTCCTAAAGTATTCCTTGTTTGTTTACTGTCGCAACAGTAATTTGCAGCAACTCGTTTAATGTTTTTGTCCATTATCTATTTATTTTTTACGCTTAATTTTAAAGTTTTTATGTGAACAGATTTTTTTAATTATTATTTTATTCTACGTTTCTTGAACTCATAAGTGTTTTTTTTTTTCTCCCCGTGTTCATTTTTCAATCAGACCTGATATTTATGGAATTAAATGTAAACTTATAAAATTATCTTAGCATAAAGTAAGTTTTTTATCAATATAAAGTTTCCATATCAGCAAGTTGCGTACAATAAGGTCTTGTTATTAATTATATATGAATGATAGTTTAAATATCAGAAAGTTTTGCATGTTCGTGTTGAGGGGTGGAGGAAATAATGGCTACATTGAATAAACAAAAATATTGAAATAGATACAAAAAATAACCCTAAATTTGTTGGAGGAAAAAATATATATATATGCATGATTTAAATTAGTGGGTATTTTCAAATACAAACAAACGGTTAAACAAAGTCCTGTAAAGAAATACTGAATAATTAATTAAAAGCTAGATAAAGTAAAATCTTCCTTTGTTATGATTTATTGAAAAAACATTTTATCTCTATAGGCAAATGACTAAAATTTTTGTGGGTGATATACTTGACCAAAAACCGAAATTTGTATCGTATATATGTATAACAATCTATTATATAATAATGATATTAAAATAATGATATAAGTAAACAAAAAGATAATACTTAGTGCCCAAAGTCTTTGAAATATGTCTCAGGTTAAAATAAGAAAAAAAAAACAATACACGGAGAGGGAGGGGGGGGGGGTAAAATATCAACAACAAATGCTATAAGTTTTACAGTGATTCTGTTAAAATTGCATTAAAATTAACAGCAAAAACGGCTGTAAAATTAACAAATCTGCTGTAAAATAAAAAAAAACTGAACTGCTGTAAAATTAACCGCAAAAAATGCTGTGAATTTACAAAAGTGCTGTTTATCCATGAAAAACAAAACTGCTGTAAATTCACAGCAAAATATGCTGGCACCCATATTGCCAGCATTTTTTGCTGTAAAAATACTGTGATTTTTTTTACAGTGTATAACTCGCCCATTTATGCTGAAAATAATTAAAATTAGACTTATCTGAAAATATTATGTTTCCAGAAATCAGGGGATGCATGTAAATATTTTCTGGCTAAATGTATTCTTTTCTTTCTGTTGATCGGAGAGATATGTACGGTTTCCTCCATGCAGTTCTTGATCGAACCTAAGCCTCATTGATGACTCTTCTGATAGTTTCTTTATATACTATTTTATTGCCATATTTTTGCAACTCTTCTGTTATTTTTCAAGTACCAATTGAGGGATTTTTAGAAATGCAGAGTTTTAATATAACATCTATCTATGTTAATTTTTTAGGGCAGCCATTTCGCACTTTATTTTCAATCTTTTTTTCTTTTCTGTACCGATTAATTAACTTTTGGATGGTGGAACAGCTTCGAGCTATTATTGCAGAAATCTCACTATAAGATTTATCATTTTTTCATGAAGATTAACAATTAATTTTTTTTTCTTAAACTGCAAAGTCTTTTCGCGCCATTTTTTTTTTCATTTAGATTGGTTATTTTTTTACTAAGATAACAACAGGTATATTTAACTTCGCTTTGTATATTGTGAAGATAAAACTTTGTTCAGCAAAATATAGAAAATATTGAAAATTTTTTTAATTTTATACAAATGTACCATGACTTTTGTGGAAGTATTTTTCAACTATAATAATTTTCTAATATTTTTTCAGTATATCCAAAGGAAATTTCTATTCGTATTTCATTGTATAATGTAAAAAAGAAGGTTAATTAATTAATTCCGTTTGTTGATTAATTTTATTATGTTCCCCATGGTGAAATTTGCATATTTTTCAAGAACTACTCTCTGTACTATGACTTTTGTGGAACACTGTATATTAAGAACCAGAATCCAAGAACATACGAAACGTGTCTGCATTCCAAAATCAGGTTCAGCAGGAAACAAACGTCAATGGCCTTTCACGCTATACTTACAGCGAGTATTAAGCCCACGAAAATCCAACACACAACAGATTATTTGACATATACGATTACAGATGAGAGTCCAATCATTTTATTAACCATTTTCATTTCTCCTAAAACTGACCAGACAGACTCGCTTGAATGTTATTTCAAAATGAATTAATAATATACTATATAGTGGGACAGATATATTACTACAGGACATTTTATAATACACAACAAGTGTACCTAAAAGCAAATAAGATGAATCGAAGAATGTACATATGTATAGCAAGAAGCATGGTACGAGTAGCCTGCCTCAAGATTTTCTATTTCAAGTTAGGCTGGTAATAATGTATCTCAAAAGCGTCTAAACTCCCATTGGGATTAATATCCTAGACTTCAAACATTTTAATCAAATTCTGACTGAACTATAACATCCATGATTGAACATCCACCCCTTCAAAAGCATCTTTCTATTCCCCCAGGGCGCTCTGGCGCCAAGAGTTCTCCGCCAAGTGGGCACTCATCGTCCATCTCTGGACATTTCACCCCCCCCCCCCCCCAGGGTTTTGGTCAATCGATATATCGCGGGAGGAGAGAAGCGGCGAAATGTTTGTCGGCCATTGATTACCCACTTTAATCAGGTTGTCTTCGTGTCCGCCATGTTACGGTCACTCGCCGCCGCAGAGCAAATATTGGGGAAGGCTGGGGCGCTCCATTAATTAAGCCCCCATCTGTTTGTGAGCCGCCCCGGGTATTGACACGAGGCTGCTGTTTGGACAAGGGCCGAGACACCTTTCCCCTTCGATAACACGTACCAAATGCTATGCACATCCCCTCTTTCCCAACGAAATCTAATGAAAATTCAATCCGGAGGTAGAGATGGGCTTTTAAAAGGTTCGAAATTGGATGCAGACGAGTTCTGTTTTTACATAAATAATTAAAACGTCGGTCCGAACAAGTCTAATTTGTCCGGCCGAACAGAAGTGGGGAATCTTGATTAAAAGCGGCATCGGGAAAATTGTATTCATTGAAAATTATTCGGGCAGGGTTTCAGGAATGCAGAGCTTGCCTCTTGATTGAAAATGAGTGCAGCATGTTCTCGAGGAAAATCAATACCTTGGCCAGTTTTAACGGCCAGATATAATTATCGGAATTAAGTGAAAAGAGACGCCTTTTCTACGATGGGCAAAAATTTACCTGGAGAATAATAAAGGTAGACGGAGTAATAAAATCCGAAGATACGAAGATAACATATAATTAAGCAACGCAAAAAGAAACTTATTTTGTGTCATTTATAATTTGTGATAAAATACAAACAGTTGTCTTCTATCCCAAGGCACGAGCTAATATGAATTAGTACACATAAAGACTGCTACACTAAACAATTTTAATACGCAGATATTTCATAAGGTACGAGCTATATGTATACAAATAAAAATATTGCTTATGTCTTAAAATAATTCTGAATTTTAAGAACTTTCAGTTTCTAAAAGTTTCAGACTAGAATAATTTTTTAATGAGCCTCCAAATTTAATCCACTCCACATAGACTAAGACCTAACGAGAATACTGTAAGTTTAACACACAAAAAAATATTCCAAAACGATACAATTTTTATGTTCTTCAACACATTTCAGTACTCAAAGCTTTTCACAATAAGTATAAAGTGAAAAAAATCAAAACAAAATTTCTTTGATTAACCCTCAAGCAGGCAAATTTTACGACAAAAGTGATATTTCTTAAACAGTTTTCAAATACGGAACCGAAACTGTTTGAAAGGCACATTAATACTCAATTAAAGTTTTTACTCTTCGAATTAAAGTCGGTTTCACAGATTTCAAAATTCGTTTTGTGGATCCCCTCGATAAAATAAGACACCAACTTTCTATATAGAAAAAAAGTGGTGTAAAATGCACTTTTTCCCATTTTACTAAAAAGCGCCCCAAAATTGGGACGCTAGGCATAAATGGGTTAATACAATTCTTGCCAAAATTGGAAAAAAGAAGAAGATATTAAAATATATATTTTACGACAATTCAGAAGAATCAAAAATAAATAAATAAATATTTACCGCGCGTGCGCGACAGTGTATTGCCGCTCATTTTACTGTTTATTACCATTAATTTTACGATATAATACTGGCAGCTGGGGTGCCAATATTATACAGTAAAAAATTTTAGGCAGGCCTAAAGGAAAAGCTATATATGTGTCTCTAAAAGGAAGGTGAATTGACACCCAATTTATATAGGCCAGATTTTTTTTACCTGTTTCCCATACCTTCTCTTATCCGAAAATGAAATAAAAAATATACTAGTTTCTATTACACAAAACTCTCTTCCCTACCCTACCCTAAATATTAAATAAAAAATCTCTAAAAATTAAATGTATATTATTGTATATATAAAAGAATCTCAAGTACTTACAATAAACCATTTAAAAAGAAATTAAATATCATTGTAAAAGTGATTATATTTCAAAACATTAAGGGATACACAAATCTCATGAAAATAATTATCCACCAAGGCGGTCAAATTCAGGGTAAATGACTTTGCTGTTTACAAAACATAAGTAAATATAAAACACCTTCATGAATAGGTTTCATTTTTAATTACTTACGCATCCAAAAACTCGAGTACAACGGGAGGAAAAGAAAAAAAAAAAAAAAAAACCTTTCTCGCTAATCATAATTGAAATACATTACAAAACCCCAATTAAAAAAAAAAAAAAAAAAAAAAAAAAAAAGAATATTAAAAACAGAAACAGAAATGTAAATACTTTCAGAACAATTTACAGAGATAAGAAGTTGCTCACAAATAAACAACGAAAAAATTATGCGCCATTCTTCACTTCATTAAACAACCCTTCCACCATCCTCGGCCCAAAGCAGTAAAAAGGGAAAGAAAATTTAGAACTATTATTATGCCCCCATCATTTTTTTTTCGCTAACGACCCCCCCCCCCCCCCAAAAAAGAACATAGTTTGAGGAGGGGGAGGGACACAGGTTTTGCAGACATTAATTAGCAAGGGGTGAGATCTCGGGCTGGTAATTAATACGATTACTGCTCCATTTAGCGATGGCACCTCAAATAAATTGCACGAGGCCACATTTAATTAACGCTGCCTTAGTCGAGATTTTTACAGAGTAATTAGTTCACTAGTAACTTTTTTTTTCACCACATAATGGTGATTTTGTAACGTCTTAAAGGCAAATAAATTAATTTTATCATCTATTAGTACACGTTAGAAAACCGTAATACATGGGGGAGTTTTTATTTTTTTCGGCAATGATGGCTCACCATAACATCTTCAAAATCTTATTAACAGAGTGAGAGAAGTACGTTAAAAGAGGCATGCAATTTTTTAAATAAGAAAAAATAGTCTAAGCATAACGTTTCATTAAAAACAGCAGCATTTTCCAAAACGGGGGAAAAAAAAAAACTAAAGGATTAGTCATTTTTTTCATTATGGAGCAAAATACAATTTCAAAGTAGGTACTTATACGTTCAGCTAATTAAAAAAATAACAACGAACAAAATGGTTAGAATGATGAGAATGGGAAATCTATAAAAACTAGTCCTTAATATGATTTCATAAAACATGAAATTGTATTACTGTACCCTCTAAAATACTAATAGTTACACTTGAACTTCAGTCTTCAGAATAATGCCCGTAAACACCTATGTGAAACCTCCCCATTTTTTTCCGGAAGGGGGGGGGGGGGTAGAAAATACTGAAAACATTACAATTGGGCGAGGTTCTTTACACTGGTGTGAAAAGTAGGGCCGAATATTAAATTTGTGCACTACCCCGCCCTCTGTCGCACTTACCGCCGGAATTTTGTATTATTATTATTTTTTTTAAACATCAATAAAGGTGACCGGCAGGGATATCTATGCTCTACGGTCTTGGTTCCTAGTCTAAGCAGTCCTTCTCGGGCAAGTACAGTAAAGCAGAACGTCGTATAGGCTCGCTTAGCATAAAATTTTTATTACTCATAAGATTTTGATAATTTCAAACATTTATAAGTATTTTTTATTTTTTTTTAAAGATGCTGTTTATTAAATTTTCTCCGACATTTAAAAGTTCACATCTTCCATACAACTTTATCGATTTAAAATTTTCAAATCCAATGTAAAATCAACAGCAGCAGCATTTTAGTGAAACCTGTACTCACGCGGCCAGGAATTATCTCTGCAACAAGTTAAAATGGTTGCATCTTTCCAAAGTTATTCATAATTGTGTCGACGAATTATTACGGCTCCCTTCTCTCTGTTGGACAAACATGAACGCCATTTTACCCTGTCGATCCCAGCTCAGTAATTTCAATTCTATCAACTGCTCCGAAAAATAAACTATGAGTGGGAGTTGAATACCTGCCTTAATAACATACTTCGCTGGCGGCCTTTATGAGTTTCATATGACTCTAGTTTTGGACAGAAGCTCTCCCACAAGAATCATTTATATTAGGTCCGCAACAGCCAGGGGCATTGAATGAAGGCATTTCAGTATTTGCAAATCGCGTTCTGCAATGCAGAAAAGTAATAAGGACTTACGAAACGGGAAGCTTAGTTTCTTTTATTTCGTGCGATATGTTCGAATTTCAGTCCTTTGTGATGTTTCATCGGGTGCAGTAAAATATGCTGGGCATTGTGATATCTTAGTGTTTACTAAAATGGACTTCCTGGATGCTTTTGTAATTATTGTCGCATAAATTTACGGAATGATGTCGTGTCTCTATGTGTATACATGCATAGACTTCTGTTCACGGCTGGTTAATTTTTGATTGACACTATAGGGAGATTTCATTCCGACATACGTTACAATGGGAAAGGATATCAATAGACAATGTCACCCACAAAAAGAAATTAGAAAAGATTAATTGAAGTTAACGGCTGTTTATCTAATTGCTGTCAAACTTCATAGCAAGCGTTCGTTTAGCTAGATATTATTTTAAAAGAAAAAATCAGACGCACCAACAATGTTCCAAAACAACATGGAAAAATATTTTACAGCTATTTCCCGTCAGGCGTCTTTCCAAAAATTGCATAAGGTAAAGAAAAAAAGTATATGCCACAAAAATAACATACACCCACCTCAGAAACACACAAAATTATTAGGCTTAATTTAAAATAGAAAAAAAGATGAAGAATTAATTTCAACTGTTGGGCCAATTTATGTGGATCTAATCATTAAAATAGAATCAACATAATATAATTTAAAAAAAAATCGTCAATAAAAGACAGGGTAAAAATTTACAAATATGCTCCAAAACGCGAAATCTTTCAAACAACTACTGTAGAAATGGAACTTTTGCATATATACCAGTTTTGGTATTTTGTGTTACTGAATGGTTTTTTAGTCACTTATGTTCAATTATTTCAGATTCAAATCATAGTTGTCAATATTTAAGCATTTTTGAATCATGTAAACGTGTTTGGAACCCAATGGGAAAAAATGTGTGCTGCTTTTACTCAATGTTGTATTTATTTCCTTTTTAAGTAAATTTTCTGGTTCAAATATGTTTATTTGCCTTTAAAAAGAGCGTAGAAGTTGGCAGCCATGTTCAATGTAGCCGATTTTGCTTCATAGACGATAATTTTGAAATTAAACATTAACCAATAATTTTGACTTAAACATTTGGCGTTTTAAGGCAACGTCCATGGCAAGAAAAAATAAATAAAATAAGGTGGAATATTTTTGAAGGATCTTAACCCTAAAAGTATCAAAGTAAATCGCATATAGCATGGCCATATGGTGAAATTTCATGTATGACATTATTGTAAAAAATTTATAGAAGTGCTTAGAGCTATAGTAAAACCATACAGGCCCATTTTTCTGATAGTCCACAAACAGCTCGCTCGATACAAGTTAATTATCTTTCAGTTATAATGCCCAGTCATGAACTGTTAAAACGAGCGATTTCAATGTCAATAACTACCAAATGTGTGGGATAGTTTCATTTCATAAAATAAGCCGGGCAATCCATCAGATTCCAATGAAACGGCGTGACAGGCATTGAAAATACCGAGCGACAGAACCAGCATACAGGACACCTCCCTGCTGATGTTTACAAGCGGTTCAGAGAAGATCTAATATTGATCCAAGCGGTCTCAATGTTTGCTTGAAGCTGCGCCGATGACTCCCCATAAAGGTCCGAGTGTAATTATTTCTACACCAGAGATCAGAGCCCATGGCTGCGTTTGCCCAAGGATTAAGGAGACTGGGTCACAAGTGTACTTTTTCCTTTATAGAAAAGCCCCTGCTGTTTCTTTTCCACGCTTGTGTAAATGGTTTGATGCTCCGGATTTGGTGGGTTATAATCTGTCTTTTTAGAGCTAGATTCAAGCAAGTAAATAGAGTACGGTCGTAACCGCTGGAGATGATTCTTCAGTCAACACGCGCCATTTTCGAATATTTTCTTTCGTCCGGGAGCACAGTTTTTTTTAATACCCTTCTTTTTCTAATCATTTAGATGAAGATAGAAACCAAGAAAAGAAAGCTAATATGCTTAAATAAATAGAATTAAGTAATCAAAGAACGCCCGGAGAGAAAAATTCCAACATTAAAAGTATAATGGTAAGAGAAAAGTAAGGAAATTTAATGAGGATTAACTTATTTTTAAAAAAGATCTTCATTCTATTGTACACATCAATATTTAAACAGGGTAGAACGGGCAATGTTGTCATAATACTATTTGTTGATATACTGTTAATTATGAAAAGCAAATGAGAACACCGTGGAAGTTTGTTCAACATTTTCTGTAATCTTCTTTCAAATAAAATTCGACAAATATTAAATTTCTAGCCAAATTACAATCGTCAATATTGCTTTAAAAGAAATTTGGAAGGATATACATTGTATACAGTTTAAACAGATTAGAGAATAATACATCAGGAAATTTTATGCATTTGATTTCTCAGAATGCATTTCTTTTTCTATGCATTTCTTTTCTCAGAATACCCGAGAAAAACTTATAAATCCAAATCTCGTTAGTCACACAAACGGTGAAAAAACCTGAAAAGGGGGGGGGAAAGTAAATCAACATTTGGAACATCTACCCATCGATTAAAAAACTCACTGTAATCAGTATTTTCAGTCAATTACTGAATATCCGTATTTTCAGTTAAATTACTGAATTTTTATCTCTAAGAAAGTATTTTTTAAAACACTTAATGCAATATAGTAAACTACTTTATTTTAATACTTAATGCAATTACACCTTACTCACAGGAAGATATTTTGATTGACGGCGCACTACTTTACGCTTAATGTAAATTGTTAAAAATGTTGGGAAAGTTATTGAAACACCCTTTCTTGTAACTATGAAACAAATGCTTATATAAAAAATCTAAATAAAAGTAAATTGTTTTTTTTTTTTCTTTTATATTTTTATTAGTATATTTGATACTTGCAATGTCTTTTCTCTAATAAATATAATAAAGGAATTTTTTTTTAATTTTTATCACCCACCTTTCTTTGTGGTCGATAAATATCAAATATTTATATGAAAAACTATAAAATATTTTTTTCATTCATTTGATACATTTTCTATCAAAGTGTACAAAAAGCTTACATACCTGTTTGTGCATTTCTACATTGAGACCATAGGACATTTCATAATACTAAAATAAAAATTAAAGATATTGTAAATACGCAACATTTTTTTGAAATGTGAAAAAAAAAAAAAAGTTGAAGTTTTTAATGATTTTTAAAAATATTTACCATCACATAATGCCTTTGCATTTCTGTTTTTTCACTCGCTAATTTTTCACACTCTAGTTTTAAACTGAAAGAGAATAATCTAATTATAATACAAAATGAAAACTTCATGTTTAAGGTATTTTAAAATATGTTAGAAAAATATCACGTACATAGTTAGGAAACATAAAATAGAAACTCCTTTGTACATAAAAATAAAGGATCGTGTAGAGTAGATTTCGCATTGTATGTCATTTTCTATTCTTTTTAAAAAAATTTAAATCATTAATAATAGTCCGAAGAGATAATTTGACCCATGAATTTTTCTGTTAAATACCAATAACTTTATAGAGAACATTTTGAAATACATGGTGACTTTTAATTAACCTACAACTGAAATAACTTCTCAGAGTCTCATTAGATGGCAGCACGAATGCGTGCAGTGAGAGAGGACATAAAAGGAATTTCTTTAGTGCCAATTCCAAGCAATTTTGAAAATGTGTCCGAAAGCGTCATATTCAACAGAAGATCGTATTTTTATTGATAAAAATTGGTAGTTATATGGTGAAAATGAAACGCTATTTCTAGGGAAGGTGTCTTCCAACATTCAGAAACCGACCCAAGCCCGAGTTATCGTCTATCAATAACCAAATCGTTATTGTGGTGCACAGCATTGGCCACCTTATTCACCAGATATGAATCCATCTGATTTCTATCTTTGGGGTCATATGAAAGATTTGATTTACAAGAAGCCGAGAGACCTTATTAGCCTCAAAAGTTTCATAACTGACTCATTTTCAAGCATAAAAAAAGAAACGCTTCATTTTGTTACTGACAACTTGGTGACTAAGAAGTTGCGCTATTGTATCACCTCTGAAGGTTCTCACTTTGAAAACTTTATCCATTAAATTCCTTTCCACGTTCTTTTCAATTAAAAAAAAAAAAAAGTTTGTAGTACTATCTGCCACGACTCAAAGAGTTATTGCAGTTAAAAATTGTAGGTTAAAAGTCACCCTATATTTACAAAAAAGTATGCTTTAATACATTATTACTGAGTTTCAGAGATGTGGGAATGTTTCACAAAATTCTCGACTAAGAATTAATATGTTTTACGTATATTGAAATACGGCGGGATTCAAAATGATTGAGATTACAAAGGACAATGCCTTTATTGTAAAGAACAATAGCCCCCCCCCCCCCCCCCCCAAAAAAAAAAAAAAGAGAGCACAATACAGAAAGTTTTGCCTGTGTATTTATTACAAATGAGTTGGGCTCAGCCCTGCACAAGCTCGACATTTATAACAATCTTCGGGTGGGTTCTCAAAGTAAAAGTTTCACTTATTCACAAATTGAAAAAAAGAAACTTAAAACTTACTAGAGAAACAAGAAAGTATAGGCCAAATTTCTTAAAGTGTTTTAAAATCCTTTAAAAATCAGTTTTAAAGGGAATTGAATTGTTATTGATGGAATAAAAGAAGAAATATTATGAAGCCTTTGCACGGCAGAAAAGCATGAAAAAGCCGTGAGATTTTTAGAAACAAGTCATTAGAAACATATTAGAAACAAAAAAGCCGTGAGATATCCTTTGTCTATCCCTCGCTTTCTGTTTGAAGTCATTTTCCAGAATTACTGGAAAATCGAACTCCTATTTTTCTGTCACAGCCGTACAATGATATTTTAAAAGAATAAGAATTGTGACTCTTGAAGATTTCTACCAGTGGTTGGTTAGAAATAACAAATTGGCTATTTTAAACGGATTTTCAAGGACATAAAAATCACGAAACGTTGTCATAAGGGAATATTTAGGATTAATAGTTACAAGACCCAATAGACAAATCCGAACCACCACCACCCCTTTACATGCTTCCAACATTTTCTTTGCATTTCTGAACCAATTCAGAGAATGTCCAAAATTGCTTTCAAAATAGGTGGAATTCCTCTTTTTGGAGAAATTCTAATGATGGTTAGAAAAAAAAAAAAAAAGTCAAAAAAATTATCTATATTTAAATTTATTGAACAGATGTAAAATTTACATAATAAAAGTACATTACACATTAAAGTACTTTAAAGTAGTCAATTGTAAAGTATTTTCATTTATAAGTCATTCTTTTTAACGATCTCTTGAGCCGCGCGTCAATGACGTTTTCATGTATTAAAAGAAAAAAAAAAAATGAGAATAACTAACATATGCATTGCTAGGGAAAGAAAAAAGAAAATTCAAACGTGATACAGTAGTTAGATTCTGATGATCAATGACCATACAAATGGGGAAGGAAGGTACAAGTACAAGGTAATTGAATGTAGAAAAAGAACTGCAAAAAATATAAATATCGAGCAAGGTCGGATGAGCGTCGAAGCGCATCCAAATAATCCAAATAATATAAGGGGGGAAGGAGCATAAAAACACGCGTAAAATGTGGCTTTTCACATAAAACAGAGCCTAGGCTAGACACGCACAGAGAACAGTCAAATAATAGACTGAAAACCGGAGGAGGGGGTTGGAATGGAGAGGGGGGATATAAAGAGGTAGCAGAGTACACGCATGGAAGCATTTTCACAACGTGAACACATTTCGCAAAAAGCAATTTAGCGTGAAAACAGAAAGCGACGAACAAAAACAGGAGATATGGAAAGGGAGAGGAAAAGTGGGGGAGGAGGGGGTGTGCAAGGGGAGATATCAAGAAAGTGGTCACACGTGACAGAAAAAGTACCGCCAAACATTTTCTCCAGGTGAGAAAATGAAGTACTATTTTCATGGCGGTGGTAGAAGATTGTCAAGATGAAATTGAGAGGACGAGAATATATAAGAAATGAAATGTTTCAAGGAGGATGATTAATGCCTAACACATATAAATTTTAAGTTGATAGAATTATTTACAAAATATGTAGGATAGTAGATAGGAATTTATGTTATTTACGTATTGTTAAATACAACAAAAGCGTGAAAGCAACTTTGGATGTTACATTTCACACAAAGTTCGTGAAAGTATGACAATATTAACAGACATAGAAATAAAACTAAATGTCCTGTAATTTCATTATATGTTACAAGTTTGAAATTCAATTTTAAAACTGGACACAACACAAAGGGTGTAAAAAAGTTACTCATTTAGTCTCATTATTTGAAAGAGACAACATGAAGAAAAATGTTAAACTCGCACCCCTCCCCCACATGCCAATTTTAGGCTATAACATTACAAATTTTACAAGATAAATACAAGATTTTAATACCAAGAACGTATAGTAGATTTTTCTGAAACATAAGGAGTCATTACGATGACGATAAATAAATATTATCAAGATGAGTTAAGATTTTTACTAGCAATCTTTCTCAAGGTAGTTACATTTATTGAATTAAATTACAATTTTGTATAAAGCATATCTACAATTATGTACACCATACTATACAGACTTCATCGTAGGAAGCCAATTCATTAAGAACGAAAGTAATTGTGTATGTAAGGATTGTGTACATAAGAATTAATTAGTTTCTAAAGCATTCTTCAAAAATGTGAATCTGTATCCAACACTTTAGAAAAAATACCATAGTTTCTACACAATTGTAATCCAAAATATTTAATAAATGTTTACTATTAGAAACAAACCTTAAACTACAGAGACATGAAAATTTTTTTACAATAATCAACTCATTCGTCACATAGCTATTAACAGCCATTAAGTAAGCTCAGATTTTATCTATTAAATATTATTTTTTAATATATAAGTCATCACGAGGGCAGAATTTTGCATTAAGAGTCAGTGTTAATTGCTGTAGGCGTAAATTACATTTACTTTATTTCGAAAAACGATAGGTAATTAATTTTCCCCCATTTAGTCAGGTCAAACACTGGGCGTTATCTCATAAAAAGTAAAATTATTTATAAGAATTTTTAAAAAAGATTTTAGCAGGAATACAGTAAATTACAAAACAACCACTTAGCTCTTTCGTTCACTTGGTTAATTTATAAATTAACAAGTAAATGTTTGTGAAAGAAGTTTTAATGATAGATATCGTAACAAAGATTACAACAAATATCATTTTCGTTAGAAAATGGATTTTCTTTCTTGAAATGTAACAGGGTTCATACAGACGTGAGAAGAAAAAAAATCCATGGAGTCTACAAAAATCCTAAGAGTCCAAGAATTTTAAAGGACTCATTGTATTTTTTTTTTCACATATGCTGCGCCCCCGTGTAACATGCACTGCACACCCACCCTAATTTTTAATGCTTCATTTGGAGAGAAAAATAGATTTTATTATGTTAAAATCTAACAGTTAGTGGTACAATTACACAGTATTCGCAATGTATTGCTCCCTGGTTTAATAAATTCTAATACAAAATTGCTAGACGACTATTTTATGCAGCGATCAATGGTCAGATGTTACAGAGGCCAGTAAAATCCCAAACACTCATTATGTATCCCATGCACCTAGATTTTATAAGTAAATTTTGAAGGGGGGAAAAACACAAAGCATATAAAAAAAGAGAAAAAATAATCACTTGAACTTTATCTTTGAAACCATGAGACGATTTTTATTTTACTTTTTTTAAAGGTTAAGCTCTTCCATGCTATACATACATAAGGAAGATGCTCATTAGGGGTCTGTCCAGACTTTTTTCACAGGGTCCTGTTTTTGTGAAATTGTGAACAGCTTTTTATATTTGCGAAAAATCTAATCATAATTTTGTGAATTTGAAATGGTCGTTATATTCAGGTTCTTGTTTATGCATTTTTTAGAAGATATATGGATATAAAATACATATATTTTCTTTATATATGTAAAAGTGACAGGTCAGATTTTACTTTTAAATGATTAATTTTTTGAAATGTTTGGTTTAAAGATGGAAAAATTTTGTGAAAAACCTATTTTTAAGACAAAGAATTTTGTGAAAGGTCCTGGTTTAGGGAAAATAATTTTGTGAAGGGTCCTTTTTTGAAATGAAAAATTTTGTGAAGAGTCCTTTAAAGGACCCAATTTTTTCCTAAACAGATCCCTGCGTCATACAAGCAGTATACTATTCATCGTGTAAGATATAAGTCGTCATTCTCTTGTATACTTCAATTAAATCTTGAATCAAAACTAAATCTTGCTTCGGCGTAATTCTAAGTACTACTTGGAAACTTTTTTCATTTCTAAGGAGTCTGTATGAACCCTGTGTAATCTGAGGAAACAAAGTGCAATAAAAAAAAAGGATCCACCACGTTACCTTTTCTAGTTATTATAACTTTAAAAACACTGTTGTCAGAATTATAAACGATCTGCTATCTGTTTTTTAAAAAAATCCATCACACAGGACTAATAAATAATCTGTCACCCACCCGACATCAATAAACAACGAATGAGTCGAGTCATTCACGAGGAACATGTTTTAAACCACTCACTCTGTCAGTGCGGCCAAAGCCATTGACTGATGTGGTTGTGTATGGTAATAGTCTTATTCGGCGATCTTAGTAAAAGTGCTACATTTCTTTCAGTTACCCAAATTTAATTACTTTCATTTTGTATAATTTTATATGACAATAAACTTGGTCACTTTGAAAATTTTATACTTCTCCAGCAAATTTCTCAAGGTAGCATAACAAAAATGGAATCATATCGCCGAACCACATCAGCCTATGACTTTGGCTACACTGACATAGTAATTAAACATGTTTCCCGTCATTCCTAAAGCATTGTTTATTGATGCCGGATGAATGACTCATTATTATGACTCGGGAACTAATTGATGTAGGAAAAGAGACTTCATTTTCAGGTCAAAATCATAAAATGCAAGTTAGTCCAGTAGAAATAGCATTTTACCTTACAAAAATTCGGGTAGTTCTGAGTTTTGGGTATGTTGTAAAGGTTGACCCTCTAATAAAAAAAAAAACCAAGTTTTCGACCTTCTAGACCTTGTGCGTTTTTCACAATATTGAAAAAAACCAATATTTTTCGTCACTTTTTTCGATTTTTCTTAATTAACTTAATTTTAATGCATTTTACAGAAAAAAGCACTGTTACCATTTTGTAGAGCATAAAATTCTCTACAACATGCAGTATTCAGGTTTGTAAATTGTCCAAATAGGGGGTAAGATACGGAGCCGGGGAAAATAGGGTAAAATTTGCAAAAAATGCAAAAATCCACTGAAGACGTTAGTTTTTGCTTCATAACCTACTTTTAGTGCGTTTTAGAAACAAAAGCACTTTCACCATTTTGTAGAGCATAAAATTCTCTACAACATGCAGTATTCATGTTTGTAAATTGTCCAAATAGGGGGTAAGATACGGAGCCGGGAAAAGGGTAAAATTTGGAAAAAAATGTAAAAATCCACAAATGACGTTAGTTTTTGCTTAATAACCCACTTTTAATGCATTTTAGAAACAAAATTGTCATAATCAACTTTTTAGAGCATGAGATAGTCGATAGTTTCATTTATTATAGGTTGACCCTCTAATAAAAAAACCAAGTTTTCGATCTTCTAGACCTTGTGCGTTTTTCACAATATTGAAAAAACCAATATTTTTCGGCACTTTTTTTTATTTTTCTTAAATAACTCAATTTTAGTGCATTTTACAGAAAAAGTACTTTCACCATTTTGTAGAGCATAAAATTTTCTACAACATGCAGTATTCAGATTTGTAAATTGTCCGAAAAGGGGGTAAGATACGGAGCCGGGAAAATAGGGTAAAATTTGGAAAAATCCACTAAAGACGTTAGTTTTTGCATAATAACCTACTTTTAGTGCGTTTTAGAGACAAAAGCACTTTCACCGTTTTGTAGAGCATAAAATTCTCTACAACATGCAGTATTCATGTTTGTAAATTGTCCAATTAGGGGGTAAGATATGGAACCGGGAAAATAGGGTTAAATTTGGAAAAAAATGTAAAAATCCACAAATGACGTTAGTTTTTGCTTAATAAATGCACTAAAATTGAGTTATTTAAGAAAAATCGAAAAAAGTGCCGAAAAATATTGGTTTTTTCAATATTGTGAAAAACGCACAAGGTCTAGAAGGTCGAAAACTTGGTTTTTTTATTAGACGGTCAACCTATAATAAATGAAACTATCGACTATCTCATGCTCTATAAAAAGTTGATTATGACAATTTTGTTTCTAAAATGCACTAAAAGTGGGTTATTAAGCTAAAACTAACGTCATTTGTGGATTTTTACATTTTTTCCAAATTTAACCCTTTTCCCGGCTCCGTATCTTACCCCCTATTTGGACAATTTACAAACATGAATACTGCATGTTGTAGAGAATTTTATGCTCTACAAAATGGTAACAGTGCTTTTTTCTGTAAAATGCATTAAAATTAAGTTAATTAAGAAAAATCGAAAAAAGTGACGAAAAATATTGGTTTTTTCAATATTGTGAAAAACGCACAAGGTCTAGAAGGTCGAAAACTTGGTTTTTTTTATTAGAGGGTCAACCGTTACAGCATACCCAAAAATCAGAACTACCCGAATTTTTGTAAGGCAAGGCCCTTTTTTGCGCTATTTCTACTGGACTAAGTATTGTGGTTTCTGTTCCAAAAGTTCATATTCAATTTGTACACTACTGTTATTAAAATTGATAGACTTGCTTTAAACAAATAAAAATATTTCTACCCGAATCATTAAAAATTTGTGCACGTCATGATGATATACTGTGTAATCTATAATATATAAAATTGGACAGTGTCTGTGTTTTTCAGAAAAACGCCCATTTCTAAGTTCATTCGACTATTTAGACAACGTATAGTAAAAAATAACACTATCGTTGCTAAACACTAAACTTATCAGGAGCAAATAGAGAAATGTTTCTGGCTACAATCTGCATTTTGTCGCAGTCCGATATCTAAAACAGATTTTATCAAAACAGGGAAAAACCGGAAGAATCAATCCTCAAAAACTCGGGAACTAATTGATAAATTTTAAGGCATCTTACGGCGATAAGGTCTAATTAAGTTTATTTATAAGTGATAATTACATTTTTAGCTTATGGCATTTTATTTTAAACCTAATTGGTAAGTATTTTACCTCAAAAATTCGAAGGATCTTATTAAAATACAAATGCAACACAACGGAGCTACCTACTCTAACGCAGCTACAAAATAAATAAAAAATGGGTACATATTTTTCAGCTGTTATTTATTGCGTCATTCTGCAGATAAATTACTTTTGCCTCTGGGCAATGACTTCAATTTTTTAGCATTGTTTCTTTTTGATGATTTTTTTTTTTTTTTTTTTTTTTTTTTTTTTTTTTATAGTTTTAACAAACTTATGACGGACCTGTTACATAATACAAAGCATACATATTTCAAAATATCTGATATTTTTTATATTTGCGAAAATATCCCGATATTTATACGAACCCTGAACATGAGACACTGAGCAGTTTTATCTATACACGATAATTACATTTTTAAAGATTTTAATAACACACAGAAAACATTTAAACAGAGGTTCTCCGAACATGGGGTATTGCTTTCAAATGTTCTGCTCGTGAAACAAACTCTCCGATTGATATACGTACACTGCAAAAAATAATAATAATAATAATAATTTTACAGTATAATACTGGCACCCCAGATGCCAGTATTATACTGTAAAATCAACAATTTTTTTTGCAGTGTATAATCTAAGCAGTATGGCGAAAGTACAAATAACATAAAATGTTAGGAGATCTTACTTATGATATTGGGCTTGTAAAAAAGAAAATTCTTCTTTTATTCTATCACAAGATTCGGCAACCGTGAACTTGAACGGTTGACCTGGCTGAGGTGGGGGGCCCTAGAAAGAAAAATATAAGGAAAATTGGTAAAGTATTTTACATGACACATAACGAAAGCATTAACAAAAATATGTTATAAAATTAGTAACCGAGGATAGAAATTACATTTTATATTTTAATGTAATTTTATACGATTCGGTTTGAAAATACGGAGTTCCAGATTTTTTAAAGAGAAAAGTTTTCATTATTTTCACTGCCAAGCAATGTCTTTAGTTTCACCTCACTCGGTTAAGGCTGTTAGTCAGTCAACTTCCGAATTCCCCTTCGCCCTTTGTATCACCGTGTTGCATATCTGCAACACACCCAAAAGTCAATGTTACCTGTACAGTGACTTTTAAAAGACGATTTTATTTATTACTGCTATCTGCCAACATAGCAGTTACTATAAATTGCGTATAGAGTTCTCAACAGATGGCGATACTGAGTTAATTTTCCATGCCAAAGTTTTATTTATTATTTGAGTTAGTTTCACATCGTTATTGCTAAAATGAACTTAGTAAATTTTGTAAAACTCCAGAAAGGCTATGGCCACGTCCAAAAATAGATTTTTTACAAAGGTAACTTCGAATACTTTACAATTTTGTGTTAAAAATTTTACAATATTTATTAGAAATATGTAATTTTCTGCTTGTTGCATACATAAAAAAGCACCTTTTAATATATATATATTTTTTTTAGTTTAATGTTCTGAATTTTTTTAATTATTTTTTATATGTTTAAAATGATGTTTTCTAACATCTGAGTAAATAATATTCAAATTGCAGTTGTTGAGATGCAGAAAGGTTAAACCTATAGGCGTAGAATGCATTCGTATATTAAAAATATCTCCTCAGGAAATTAATATTTTAAAACTTATTTTTCTTTTTACTCTTCTTAAAAGATTTTCTTTCTTTCTTTCTTTCTTCTTGTTCTCAAAACATTTCTAAAATCTATGCTTAATTTAATATTTCGTGTGTTGTTAATAGCTGACGAACTGTGAGTAAGATTTTAACACTTCAGATGAAATTAAGTATATACTATTTTAGAAATATTTTGACAACTAAAGAAAAAAAAGAAACATGCTTTAAGAAGAATACACATAAAATAAAGTTAAAAATATTAATTTCCCGAGGAAATATTTTAAATATACGAATGCCTTCTACACCCATAGACTTAAAATTAGCAAGGGGAAGTTGGCTGACTAACAGCCTTAATTTTAAAAAGTTGTTGCCTTTGATCATAAGAGGCACAATGCCTTGATATAAACAAGAGAATTTACGTTTAGCTTCGAATTAATTATTAATAAATTTTCAAATTTATTAATAAATGTTGGCAGAATTTAACTGTTTTGTAGCAGTGATTGGCAGATTTTTGTAGCAAGGCACATTTATGTTGTAGCCTTGAAATCAATGAGTTTACCATTTTTCAATAGAAACAAAGGATGTTTTAGAAAATGTTATCAAAGTTGGCATTTTGAACTGAATTTCGGGATGCTACAGTCCTAGAAAGGTCTTTATGACTCAACAATCGCTTATAACTCAAAATGCGATACATTTATTGAAAATTGAAAAATGTTATTCGATTCCAAATTACGTCAGTATTCACGTCCTACTAATTTCATTCTTTTACGTCCATAATTTTTTTTAATGTGTCAGAAAGTTTCGCATTGTTGAACGGGGAAAAATATTTATTTCAAACAGCCTTAATGCTGAAAATATTTTGCAACAATGCCTACTTTTCATAGGTGGTACAACAACTGTGTTTTGACGTAAACATCCTCTTTAGATTAAGATATGTAATAACTATTGTAAAAACTGAAAATTAAGACTGAACCTGTAGCACAATCCCTTATTCAGTTAGGATAAATTTCATCGGCATTCATGATGTTCGACATCTTCTACATGCATCACAATACCATTGTGTTGCCAAGCCAAAACAAGGTTCATATGAAGGGTTTTTTGTTGTTTTTTAATTCTAACATTTCAGAATAAGAAATTTCAATTTTTATAGCAGAATGTAGCAGGAAATCAAAATTGGGGCAGTTTTTTCATCCCTGCAATTAATTACTGCATTAAAATTAGTTTGTAGCACAATTCATTATTCAGTCAGAAATAAATTTCATCGGCATTCATAATGCTTTACTACATCTTCTACATGAATCACAATAGCATTGTGTTGCCAAGACTATATACAAGGTTCATATGAAGGGTTTGTTGTTTTTTAATTCTAATATTTCAGATTATGAAATTTCTACTTTTGTAGCAGAATGTAGCAGGCAGGAAATTGGAGCAGATTTTCCACCCCTGCAATTATTTACTGCATTAAAATTGGTTTACGAGTCAGGTATGCAGCTAATTTGAATGTTTTCGGGGATCCAATCACTTTCTTTTATTAGTTAATACATAATTCATCTTCATGCAAAGACTTCATAAGAAAACTTATCGTCACTAACAACCAGCACTTTCAAAATAAAGCAACACGTAAACCTGAAACAAAAAAGGCGCTGATATAGCATGCAATTCTATCGCTGTGACATTAAAAAATATATTTGAAAATGACATCATACATTTTTTTAAACTTTGACCACTGAAACTTCAGCCGATATCCCATGCCCACAATCTTTCATTCAACTTAATTGATTTCAGCTTCATGGTGCATATAATATATAATGGTGATCCTTCTCATAAATTCATTTATATGCATATTCCCTTTGTTGTACATGAATATCGTGTAAATTGTATGCCCAAGTAATGTAAAATATATCACGTGAATGCAATATCCATAGGCAGAAGTATAAATATCAAGGTTGCCACGGGAAAAGTACAATAGAAACAGTCGCTTTTAGGTGGCTAAAACTGCTAAAATAGTTGTGTAAATCAGTGTTGAAAACCGAAAATGAGAAAAGTTCAAAGCCGTTATCTCAACATTTAAGTACCCCACAAAAAAAAAAGGTGAACGCAAAGTAATTAGGGGCGACGTTACACAAATAACATGAGCGCCATTTTCAAAAGAATGTTTCACGAAAACAGAACTAAAACATCAACTGGCGAAAACTGTTTCGGTTTCGGAAGGATTCAACAATATTATTGGAGAAAATATAGCGGAAAGTCTCGTTTAAAAGTAGCTTTGAACACTCCCCACGCCCCCCCCCCCCCACTTTTTTTTATAAGCGTGTGAGTGGGGAGGGGTATTTTAAGATTTAAAAGTCGCCAGAGTCACATTGGTCCGAAAATAGTTACAAATAGAGTATTTCCTGGTTATATCGCGCATGTCGAGGGGACAAAAAAATTGCAATATATCCGAATGCCTGATATAAAAGAAGGCATAAAAAATAACGACATAGCCGGCAAAGGAATGTTTTAAATTTGTCCCTAAAATTTAGTTTATACGCATTTAATAATTTTCTTCAGAAAATTAACAATAGAGACACTTACTGTAATCGACATAAAGCTATTTAAAAGTGGGGTATTATTATTATTATTATTTTGTGGAGGGGTGGAGTGGAGGTAAAGGAATAATGTATCAGAATGATAGTTATAATGGGGGGGGGGGGCTTTCTATAGTTGCCTTTTAGTACCTGTGACAACCCTGAGACAGTCAAAATACAAATAATGTTAGTGCAAATGTATTAATATCGCGTGTTAATTTTTTAAATATTTATATTACACTACAAAAGAAAAATTGTTGATTTTACGGTACAATACTGGCATCCCAGCCGCTAGTATTATACCGTAAAATCAACCTTTTTTTTTTTTGCAGTATAATATATACATTTAATTAAAAATGTCTTATCGGGATGACATCATTATTTAGCGGTAGAAGAGGCAGGTATTAAAGCAATTGTTATGAGGGTTAGGTTATAAAAACGCAGTAGTTTGCATAGCATAACTATGGTACCTCTTTTTTAGACATCATGGTGATGAGTTGTGGTGCTCCATAAGCGTTGTAAGGAGGCATCCCGTCTCCCTTTTGGAAAGAGAAGCATTTGAATTATTAAAGTAATAGGAGCACATCGTTTTCATAAAAATTTAAACTGCAAACAAAATATAACTTATACACTGTTAGAAATTTCCGTAAAATTCGGAGATTTGGCCGTTAATTTTTACGGCCATCTCCCTTTTTTGAGAAAAAAGTCCAGTGCCCGTTATTTGTAACAAAGTGCTGTAAAATTCGGAGAGTTGGCCGTATATTTAAACATCAGTGTCATTTTTCTGGAAAAAAGGGCAGAGGCCGTAATTTTTTCCTTCCGAAGAAAATATCTTTACCATGAGCACCTGCCATTGGCTGTTAGATATCATACGTCATCGCTACTACGTCGCGTCGAAGGAGGAAGGGTGGAAGGGAAGAATGCAAATGGCGACGTTCGCGTGCAGAATGTTTTTCAAGTATCGGTAATTTGGGTAAGTGTTTTATTGTATACTTTGTATAGTATTCTGATAATGTATTTTAGTTTAATCATTTGTATCTTGTTTATATGTCAGTATAACAGTGTAAATAACTGCATTCCGGCCCTGATTATTACCAAATAGGCACGACAAGGACATTTGTTGTTGCACATGCTTTCCTTAGAAAATTTGGCTTCAGAAGTTAAGCGGGTCCTGATTGAATTATAGGGTAGATAGATGTACCAGTAATGCAGACGTTTTAATGTGAATGTTTGTTTATAAAAAAAAGATAACCAATTAAAATTTAGCTCTTATTATTTTTTGATAACTTTCACTTGCATGTTTTATAATCTGGATTATTGTTTACATTTTTAATCAAATCAATCAGGAAGCAGAAAATAATGTTTCAAAATTTCACTATCCAGTAATATATCCAGAAGTTTCGGCTAGTTTAACTGTTAAAAATAGTGGGGAAATAAATGAATGTATGAACTAATATTCGAAAACTTTTTTTTTTTTTTTTACCCCGCTAGCCCCCCCCCCCCCCCCACTGTTTCAATAATTTGATAACTGTAATTCCCTGTCATTTAGTATTTTAAACCATTTATCTAAAATAATTAAAATATTGAACTTGTGATAATCACAATAATTAATTTAAACAGTGAATTATTATTACAAATATTTTTTTAATTATCAATATCCTAATTATTTAAATTTATTTGAAAATAACTTGTTTCATTAGTATGCTTTCATTAAATTCTGGTTCTAAATAATACAGCCCCCCCCCCCCAACCCCACCTTTTTTTTTTTTTCGTCATTGTTTCTTTTGACACATTTCTTTTATTAACCTTTTTTAAGTGCATAGCTTCCAACTCCCCCCCCCCCTTTTTTTTTGGTACTTTTCGGTTAGCCGGGTGCCAGTGATATATGTACATGTATAAATATATATGTATACACAGGTATATATATTCATACATGCAGGGGTGGGGAAATACATGTTTTTACTCGCTACTGGCGAGTGGATTTATTGACAAGGCGAATGTTTAGGAAATCTTTGAAAAATAGCAGACTATAGAAGATATGACAAAAACTTTATTTTTTTTTTAGTTCACTATATTTTGTAACTTTCAAATTTACTGTGATATAAGCATGGTATTTACTATGTTCAATCCTATACTAAACTTTTCTCTGTTGTAGGGTAGATGTGCCAGTAATGGTCCGCCTTCCAGTAATGGGCCACCTTCAACATTTTTGGTTTATAAAAAAATAACCAATACAAATTCAGCTTTTTTTATTTCATTAATATGCTTTCTTTAAATTCTAGTTTTAAATACAATCATAATATCAGTTACTTTTTGTAGGGTGTCCATTACTGGAATTTAGGGCGTTTTGATTTATTTCTGTTATTTACAATTAAATTTTGATTCACATTGGGAAATGTGACTATGAGCATGGTTAAATATTGTTGGTAGATTAATATAATATTAAAAAATGTGGAATATAACAATTATAACTATTAATTTAAAAATAATTTTTAAAGAAATTCCCTAAGGGTGTCCATTACTGGCATATCTACCCTATATATTTCTTAATTTTATCGAAAAAAATATGAAAATGCATTGTAGCAGTGTAATTGACTATTTTTGAAGTCATGTACTACATTGTTATAACAATTTTCAATTCTATTCTGGCTGGTAAAATAAGTCTTTGGCTGGTAAGATTTTCTGAAAATTCCCCACCCCTGCATACATGTATATGTGTAGATCAGTGTTCAAAATTAGCAGTCGTTAGTTGTCAAATGAGACTACATTATAGCATTTGACGACAACAAAATTATTCCTGGGCATCAAATTTGACGCCTAGCTTTTTATAACATTTATTTTTTGCTTAACTTAGTCAATCACCCTCTTTTGAAAATCTGGTCTCGAACCAAACATAAACTATAATGTGAGACAGTTTAGCAGAGATTTTTAGCAAAGTGTACAAATCCAAATGAATATATTAATTTATACAAACTTCTAAACTTTATATTGAACTTGCCATTTAGCACTGCTGAATGTGAAAAGGGATTTATTTAGTCAGTTTAATTTACTAAAAAATAATACACGTAACCATTTATCCACTGATACTGTTAATGATTTATTGGTGGTAAAACTTAGACCCAATTTAGCAGATTTTTATCCAGGTAAAGCTATAAATCCCTGAGAAATAATATAGTTGAAGGACAGTTAGACATCCTGATTTTAGTATCTACCTTTAATTAATTACTTAAAATTAGTGGGTATTGTTTGAGTTTCACCTTTGCAATCTATATGCAGTCAAGCATTGTTAGCATTAAATCGCTTAATATGAATTTTTGCTGAACATGAATTAATAATGCAGTCCCAACAGATAAGATGTACTATATTATTTTTACGGTTAACACACACAAAATGTGGTCCTTTAGATTTCATTTTAACAATATTTCTCTAATTATATTATATGTACAGTTTTTAAGTCTAATTATCAACACTGGGTAACATTTTTTTAGGTTTAATTTTTTTTTTTTTTTTTTTTTTTTTTTTTTAACATGGTTAAGTGCATTTTTCTATTAATTTCTAAATGTAGTAGTAATTGTAAATGTGTTATCAGTTTTACAGTTGCTTCAATTATTATAATATTGCAGATTCAATAATTTAAATAAAAACAAAATATTCATGCTTTTCTATAAAGTAGCATATAATGATACAGTTATGTGAATTTTAGAAATTGCAACTAGAAATTTTCATTTGACGCCTAAGATATTTACAGTAGGTGTCATTTGACGTCTACCTTTCATGTCCCAATTTCTGTCACCGGTGTAGATATATGTATGTATGTGGCTGAATTTTGGCCAGTGACAGAGTATAAGTAGTAATGTCAGCTGCACTCTGAATAAAGGAATGTCTAGCTCATTGTTGTTTAGATATGAATAGTGGAAATTTCCAGCACTTATCGTGATTCACAGAAATCAAAGTAACTATCTTAAAAATATAGTTAAAATATCTTCAATATTATTAAAGTAACAAACGTAAATTCAAATTTGACCTGCAGTGAGATGCATTTTATTTTTGATTGAAAATAAGTGTGTTCTGACTCTGGTTTCCTGAACAAAAATTGTCTGTCTTGATGTCTATTATCACCTGAGAAAGTTTTTTTTTTCCATTTTGTTTAGAAACATGATGTTTGTAAAAAAGCAAGAAACATATTATTTACTAGACAGACAATAATCATGAACTTGCATTTATTTGTACATCATTAATTCCTATGAAGGTTATCATTAATGGTTTATTTTCTTAAATGATACTTTTCAAACCGAAATAGGTCGAATACCGAATATTTGGTGCATCCCTAATGAAAATAAATTTAAAAAAATGTGTTCATAATTAAACATGTCTTAGTTACAAAACATTTTTTTACTTTTCCTTATGTGCATAAAACATTTAGACAACCTCAGAACCCCTTTTGGTTGAGAAAAGGCCTTCAAGTATGGAAACTGTATTTTTGAGATTCTTAAAAACACATTTTACTTACTCATCATACGTAGTATAGGGTAAGTCTTGTAATCGTTTTGAAAATCGAAAAAAAAAAATTGACTGATTTACACGTTTCAGACACTAGAGAATCCGAAAAACATATTTTTAGAAAAAAAAAAAATTGCCGTTCGTTTGTCTGTGTGTGTCTGTAAACGCTCTATCTCCCGAACAAATTGAGATAGAGACTTGAAATTTGGTATGTACTTAGTATGTGATAATGGGAAGAAGCTTATTGAATTTCAGTAACCTCGATTAACCGGAACTATTTTTTTCGAACTCTCGAAATATTCATTCTGATAAAAGGTATATAAAAAATTTCGAAATTGGTTATTTTAAGGCGTGAATATAAAAGACAATAAAAAAACATAAATTTTGCATAAAGAATGAAGTCTATCAGATAATGAGTTGCCGAGATATTTGTAATCCAATTTCCCACACTCTTCCATTTTTCATGACCCTGTATTTCATTTCAATTCAAAAATATAATTTAATTGGAAATGAGACGCTTAATCCGACGCAGTAAACCGTTCGTTAATATGATTATCATTTTAGGAGTTATAAGGATATTTCTTTTACGCAATTCAGCAATAGAGCATTTAAAGTTTAGGACGTCATCAAGCCACGATTTTATTCAAATTGCAATGCATTTTATAACTAGTTTACACATTTTTATTTTCATATTTTATATTATACATATCCATGATGGGTAAGTAATACTATGGCCCCCAACGACTAGTTTTATTTTAAAAACATTTTTAAATTTTAAAAGTCATAGCATTCGTTTGATGCGACGATTCAATAACTGTATAATTTTTTAAGCCTTAACATGAGACACGATTTTTTATTAGTTGTAAATATCGATTTTGAATAATATTTTTCTTTTATCTCTTAGTTTTAAGTAGTCTGCTTAGAAAGCTATATAGTAAAATTTTTTTTCAAAGAAAGGCCCATTTACATATTTAATACATAAACAAATAATACCTCAAAGGCACCTTTTTGACTGAGAGGCAATAAGGGTGCTGTTTTTCGCTGTTTCTACTTATTACATTTTAGAATGCAAACATTTTGGGCTTAGATGCTTTACACTCACGCTAAAAAAAAAAAAAATATCGGTTAAAAAAAAGAAAAAAGTCGCCAAATTTAGGGGATTTTTTTCTTTAATGGCAACCTAGCCATTGTATTAAGTTATTCGTTTGGCGCAGTCTTGGAAATCGCGCCAAACAAACAGTCGCCAATCTTTTGTTTACATTTTAGCGTGATAGTAACAAATCTGTTCCACATTTTGTTCATACATTCAGTTTTGTCAGTGTTTTAAAAAATATACCATACTTTTTTTTACAGTTTTGAATATTATAAAATATTTGAAATTTTGTTAAAACAGGCATAGTATTATTTTTTTTTTCTTTTTATGAAGAAATGCACTAACGATAAAAGTTTTTCAATTTTAGCCTGTGTAGTTCTAAAGTAACAGTGCGTGTATGGTATAGATCCATATATATGCATTTTTATAACAAGCAAAAAAAAAAAAAAAACATTTTTAATTCTTTTGTTAAAAGTTATCGCTTCTCTTTTCCTTTTATTCTAAAATCAAGTCTCATTTATTAACAGATTAATGCTTTATCCTTTTTGCAGGCAGATGCAATTTATTCTATGTTTCTGGCCGTGTGTATGCACTTTGTCCGGTATTATTTTTCTTTATTTTTAATTCTGAACGTTGAGCATCTGCTAGTTATCATAATACATTTACTTTTAACCTTGTAATTATTTCAGTTTAACACAAAATGTATATACGTCCGCAGTTTATGTTGTTACAAATTGTTATTTCTGTCTCGATATTTCGTGATCGCAGATGGTTTTCCCAGCGCATAAAAACCACAAAAGGGTTACTGATGAACTTTGTAATATTACACACCCCTCTTTAATCGCCAAATTTAAATATATCTATTTCTTATCATTAACGGTTATTTTTGTTGGCGGTAATGAATCTTGCCAATTGCTTTATTTTTGGTGTAAAATACTCACTGGCCGGTGAACATTGTCATGATTTGAGATAATCAGTCTTTGCTGAGATGTAGAGGTGTAAAGACTTCTCTTGATACTGCCTTGCTATGGAGCAAGCCGACCACCTGTTTGCTTTTACTTTTATGCAACTTTTCGCTTCAAATAAAGGACTAATTTCGACAGAATGAGTTCTTTTTATATCTCCGAACTATTGTTGTGTCTCTTTACTCAGGAAACGCATCTGAAGTGTTTTTGCGATTCAACGCACTTTATTTTAACAATTATGTACTATTATAGTAAACTATCCACTGTGACGATCAGGCCAACTCTTCGATAATATTATTAGAATGTAAACGTCAACTAATGTATACCGAAAACTATACTACACAAAGTGGTGCCTATTTTTGAAGTAAAGTACGTACGTTAAAATGGGTGGTCTGGCTTCGCTTGCGTGTGTACGCTTTGCTACGTTGGTATAAAAAACTTTTTCATGCGTCTATCAATCTACAAAATGGGACTGTATCTCCTTCATAATTGACGGAATCTGTGTGCGGAAAAGTTTGAAATCAAGATATTTACAGACCTGATACACTGCAATCTCCGAATATCTCCTACTTTATTGTCAAAATAAACGCAAGTATTTGATGACGCACGCTCTTCTAGTGTTTGCGGTATTGGAACAACTTATTACGGAGCGACCGTGATAACAAAAAAAGTAGAGACTAATTAGCAGCTCTGTTCAACATATCGTGTCCGGGAGAATTTTTTTTTTTCCCCCTTTTCATACTGTGCTTGTGAATTGAGTTTCGTTTTTGTGAAATGCGCCCGTTTGCATCTTTCAATATGTGGATTCAACAACAGTGTTTGTGTCTTCGGCGGTTAGAAAAGTTTTCTTTTCTTTTCTTTCCATTTTGTTGCTGAAGGAAGATTTTTTGGAGAAATTGTGAAAGTGCTTCTTCCGTGTAGTGAAGTGCTAAAGATTTGATAGTGTGAAATTCTATAAAGATATTTTGTGTAGCGTCGGCAATCGGTTAGGTACAGTGACGAGTGGAATTATAGTTTGCCCGGATGTGTTTTTTCCGCGTCCTCCTTATATGTTGTTTTACTTACAAAAAAAAGGGTGATTTCAAATTAATTTTCGTAATTAATTAAAGTGATATCGAGAATTAATAAAAAAAAAAAGAGAGGAGAAAAAATTTTAAGGTGTCCACTGCCTTGTGTAAAAAGTGGTTTACTAAAAAAAAAAGTGGTACTAAAAGTGGTTTATAGCTTACACTATTTTTAATATATCATATATTTTACTTCAATCAGTCATTTTTGTGGTACACTGCATGCGATATTTTTAATTTATAAGTAAAAGAAAAAGTTTAAAAAAAAAAAAAAATTTTTTATGTTTTTAAAAGTATTTAAGTGTTGGGAAAAATGATAATAATGATTTAAAAAAAAAGATAAGTTTTTACTGCAGTTTAATTTTTCTCATAGTAAAGTACTGAGTTATGATATTTTGAATTGTTGAAGGTTATTATTTTAATAATAATAATAATAATAATAAATATAGGTTCTCATTTTTTATCTTTCATATAATAATATACTCATGATTTTAAACTAGTTAGATGTTTTGTGTAGATGGAAGAACACCAAGGTAGGTGAAAAATATATTTGTGCAAAATGATGGTAGTAATTTATTATTTTAATATTTTTACTGTGTTATGCATTTAATTTATTATTTATATATTTATTGATATTTTTGTGCTAAAACTTTTGTGTGAGGTCATATATATATATTTTTAAAAGAGAAGGATTTAAAAATTTAAAATGACTAGTAATTTTCAATTCCAAGTTGATGATTTCTGTGGAGATTCCTCCTTTGTGAATTTTTTCTTTGATCAGATTTTAACATACGAAAAACTTAAGGGCTTGTCCCGTGATGAAACTGTGGCTTTTCTAAAATCAAAACTAAAAGGTCCAGCGCGGCAATATATGATAGAAGACCCAGTCTTATACAAAGCTACAGATTTTGAGTTTATTCAGAATAGAATAACAGATTTTTTTGCTAAGACTTCTGCCCCTGCGACTTTAAATGATTTAAATACGCTTACCATTTTGCCGCATGAATCTATTAAAAATTTTGCCCACCGGTTGAATGTTTTGGTGACTAAAGTTTACCCAGAAATTATAGACAAAGATTCCTCGAATCATATAAAATATGTAAAATTTTTGTCTTGCCTACCATCTTCTATCAGGCGTAAATTATTAGAGGAAGATGTAAAAACTTATCCGAAAGCAGTAGAAAGAGCACAGGTTTTGCAAGACATATTTGTACAGGATAATGTGTTCACTACTAGTGATTCTTTTCAGGCAACTGAACAGTTGCAATCGAAAATTGCTGAGCTTACGGAAAAAATAAATAATTTGAATTTTGCTCAACCTGTGTCACAAAAAAAAAATGACTCCTCGCCTGTTAGAGAAAAGAAACACCATGACAGACAAAATTATCAGGAAAATTATAAAACGCGACACAATTTTCAGCCATATCAAAGACGGCGGTTTCCACAAAAACAAACTGAGCGTTGCCAATTATGTTTTCGTTATGGTCATTCTGCTAAGCATTGCTTTAAATGGCAAAGAGCTAATACAAAATTGGACCAACAAGACACTAGATACAAAAGAAATTACTCAGACACTAATTACAAGAATTTAAACTCAAAATGAGTCACACGAAAGCTGACAATGTTGTGCCTCAGGAAAATTTACCTACGTCAGCACCCATTTTTCACATTAATGACGAAAGTTTGCCAAAAATTTCGGCCAAAAGACTTGTTAACTCCATTGCGTCTCAGACAAATACTCAGGTTTGCATTGCAAATGACTGTTCAACACAAACGGAAAACATGTTTAGTGAATTTATTTTTAATGTAAATATCCCAACTCCAGAACTTCCTCTTATAAATACTTTAATTGCTCAAGAAAATGCTTCCCTACTTTTAGACACTGGCAGCAGCACATCTTTGCTTTCGAAGCGTTTATTTGATAAAGTTAAAGACAAATTAAAATACAAACGCTTAGGATCTAATGTAACATTAACGACAGTAAATTCAGAACTTGATTTCACGGCATGTATTCGTTTCACATTTAAAATTCAACAAAAATTCTTTTCTCACCATTTCTATATCGTTGATATTCCTGAATCGCATAATTTTGATGGCATTTTAGGACTTAACTTTCTTGAAAAACATAATATCACACTAGATTTAACGAACAAAATCATGCAGCTCAATGAGTTAAAAGTTCCATTCATTTATACTAAAGAAACAACTGAAACTCTTGAGTGTCACAATATCAATGTCAGTCAGCCTATATCTGAAAATGTTATGCTAAAATCTAAATTGATTCTTACACCAAATCAAACTAAATGTATCTCTGTAAAAGTTAAAAACATGACTCATGACACACCATATTTATTCCAAAGTAACGTTTTTGCTAAAGATATCCTTGCTTTTGACTCTATTGTCCAAATTGATAACCAAAACACCAGTGAATTTTCTATTTATGTCAGAAATAATGCAAACAAAACTATACATGTAAACAAGAACACCAATATAGGCTCTGTTACCCAAATTGAGGAGATAATCCAAAATTCTGAGGACTTGAAAGACAGCGAAAATGTGGTTAATGAACAAACACAATTGTTTGTAAATTTTATCAAAGCTTCCGATGAAATATTGCAAAAAAGAAAAACAGATCTGTCATCCGCGGACTTTAAATTAAATCACCTTCCTAAACAAGAAGCAGATAAAATACAGAAACTTTTGTTGGAAAATTATGCAGTTTTCTCAAAATCAATGAAAACATTGGGACATACCGATAAATTCAAACCTAATATCAAATTTACTAATGATTTCCCTATTAAGACATTGCCATTCCCAATCCCTCAATCTTTACAGCAAGAGGCATTAGATCAGATAAATCAATTAGTCGAAGCTGGAATCATAGAACGCAGTTGTTCTGAATGGGCTTGTCCCATCCTTTTGGTGAAAAAAAAACCGGATGGATCGGGTAAACAAAAATTTAGATTAGCCTTAGACTTGCGCATGTTAAATACAATCATTCAGAGCTCCTCTTACCCTCTTCCTAAAATTCAAACGATAATTTCCAACTTGTCAAAATATAAATATTTTACATCGCTAGACTTCCAACAGGCCTATCATCAAATTGATATGCCAACTAAATTTCAAGATAAAGTAACTTTTTCAAGCATGTTTGGCTCATATAAATTTAAAAGGCTCTGTTTCGGTTTGAAGAACGCAAGCAATTATTTTCAAGCTCTTATGGACATGTTGTTGGATGAGATGAGATTAGAAGGTATCTACGTATACCAAGATGATCTTATATTTGGCTCAAATTCAATACAGGAAACTTATGAAAAATTAGAAAGAATTTTCCAAATTTTGGCTAAATATAATATGACTCTTTCACCAGCAAAATGTACTTTCCACCAATCTGCAATTGATTACCTCGGTTTTCATATTGAAAATCATACAATTTCGCCTATAAACAATAACATATTGAAAATAAAATCCTTTCCAGCACCTAAGACAAAAAAACAAGTTAGAAGTTTTGTTGGCTTGGCCACGTTCTATAAAAATCTAATTCCCTCATTTTCTAAATTAATTCAACCACTCATTGATTTATCTAAACCTAAATCCGCATTTAAATGGACTGATTACCATCAAAGTGTATTCAACGACATACAAAAGATTTTCTTTAAACACCCTATGGTCAGGTTACCCGATTGGGATAAGACGTTTTATGTCAATACAGACGCTTCCGGAACGGCAATTTCAGGTGCTCTTCTCCAAATGTATAATCACAAACTCTTACCTATTTCTTATTTTTCAAAGTCATTAAAACCATCTGAAAAAAAATACCCCGCAATAAAATTAGAATTAATGGCCATTGTAAAATCTATAAATGCATTCAATTACTATATTTACAATCGTAATTTTGTCATCTTATCTGATAGTAAACCATTAGAAAAGTATAAAAAAACCTCTAACCCAGCTGACATCACAACGCGTTGGCTAATGCATTTGTCCAAATATACTTTCACATTTCAACACATACCTGGCTCTAAAAATATTTTGGCTGATTATTTATCCAGGTGTAGTTTTAACGACAACAACATAGAAACTCTTGACTCGAATCCCCAACTAATGTCTGAAAATTCACAACCGTTACCAATTGTCGAAAATGATATTAATGCTATAGACTCCCAAGAATTCATAAATTGTTTGGTTAACAAAAATGCAAAAAACAAAGATCCTTTACTAGAAATTTCGAACACAACTTTTGTTCAAGAACAACTTAAAGATTCACAGTTATCACCTATATATAATGAAATTTTAAATTCAGGTTCTTGTGTTAAGTATCCTTCTTTCTTCATACATCCAGACTCTAAGGTCCTTATGCAAAAGAAAAACAACAGTGCTCAAAACACTTTTTCATATCTTATAATTGTTCCAGATTCTTTAAAACCTAAAGTATTAACAATTTCTCATCTGTCACATTTTGGTTTTATAAAAACTTATGACTTTCTTTCTTCGCGTTATTTTTGGAAAGGCATATACACAGACACACTTAATTTTGTTGCTTCGTGCACAAAATGCCTCCAAGCAAAACATCACCGAATTCCTAACGCACCTCTTCAACCTACTTACACACCAAAATTCCCAGGCGTCACAATTTCTATTGATCTTGTTGGACCTTTCAAAAATGGTCACTCTATTTTAACTGTGACCGACCACTTTTCCAGACATCTTGAACTGTATCCACTTCAATCAACCACAGCTCCTAAAATTGTAAAGTGCCTATTCTCATATATGACTATTTTTGGACGTCCGGCAACCCTATTGTCAGACCTCGGCCCCCAGTTTAGGGCATATATTTATGATACTTTCAACAATACCCTAGGCATAAAAATTTCCCATTCGTCAGCAGCACACCCGGCTTGTAACTCTATCTCTGAGAGGGTGAACACTTCAATAAAATACTCTATAACTACTCTAATGCAAGAAGGATATACATTTGAAAACGCTATTGCTATACACAAAAACTTATACAACGGTTCCAAACATTCCTCCACTTTATTCTCTCCTAACTTCTTACATTTTGGCCGAGAACTATCACTAATATTCGACACTTATAATTATAATGCAAATCAACCTTTTTTGGATCAAAATGTTGAAACATATAAACTATTTGATGACTTAAATGGCATTTACAGAAAAGCATATAACAACATTAAAAATTCACAATTTAAAAGAAACAATTATCACCAAAAGACAGCTAAATTAAGACCAATTTGTAAAAAAGACATTGTTTATTTGAAATCTGTTGACAAATTTAAACCCAAATATACAGGACCTTATGTTGTAGTCCAAAAACACTCACCTGTATCCTTTTCAATTATGAAACTCAACTCACATCTTGATAATACCATATTTAGAGTTCACTTAGACAGAATCATCCTTGCTCCACCTCGTAATAATCATCTATTCGATACAAGTCATCACAATAATCCTAACAATTTTGTAGACACTAGACAAATTCTAAATCAGCCACATCCCTATAATTTACGCCCTCGTAATTAAAATTTTATATTGTTGTTTTGTCAGTCATTGCTACACAGGAGTTGCAAATCCTCGTGTACCATTTATATTTAGTTTGTAGTATTCTTGTATATGGTTGTTAAGTTTTTGATGCTCATGGCTGGTTCATGGTGTATCGTTTGTTATTTTTATATACAGGGAAACTATTTACTATATTCTTGACAAATTGCAATTCTTCTTAAAAAAAAAAAAATAATAATAATATATATATAAATAATTAACGCTGATATTTAAAAAAAAAAACAAATGAATGACAATCGTTCAGGTATGTTTATCATTTAAGTCTTCATTTTTATTATATTTTTAATTCAGATAGTCCATTTCAATGTATCAATGGTGATATTTAAATTTCTATTGTGAATTCTCTAGATTTAATTAAATAATAATAATAATAGTCAAGGAATACAAAATCATGACTGTGACCTTAATTGCTCTCTGCACTCTGGAATATAACTTGAAATTTTTACTATTTTTAACTATGTGTGATGACCAAAAGCAATAACCAACGGTCATATTTCTTGTAATAAATACAAGTTTAGGGTAAAAAGATTTGCATTCAGCAGAATTGAATTGCACTGAATTTGCCCGTGTGTATACACGAAACAATTTTTAATTTTTCAATTTTCATTTCATATATATTCTTTTTAACTTGTAATAATATTTTTGTGTATTTTATAACTGTGTTTAATTTTTGCATTTTGATATATTTATGGTTTGTTAGTAAACAAAGAGAGTAGGTTGAACATGTGATACAATTTTTTCAAAATAATAAAAAAGAGAAAAGCAAAGAAAACTGTACTATTGCATAGCAAAATGTAAACATAGCTTTAGCTGTATCTCCAGAAAACTTTTCTGAGTTTACAAACTTTCATAAAAAAAAAAAAGTAAACACAGCTAGTTGATATAGTAATGCAACTTGAGATGTTCAACATAGTTTAACTTTGTTTATTTTTCACGTGAAAAGGAACATTTAACAAATGTATAAACAAACCAAAGAACTTTTTAAGAATTGCTGATCACAATTCTTTCTTTTTCATATAGTATGGCCACATTTTATACGTTTATCATCATTGCAATGTATGTATTTTTAGCAAGCTATATTTGATAATATAATGACAGCCAGGAGAAATAGTTTGAATTTTTATTTGTTGCAAAAACTTTTTCAATTCGAAAGACAATTTAAAAAAAAAAGGGCAAACCTTGTGAAGACGCACTATTTTTGACTAGCTATGGACATATGTGTGCATATATATACATATTTTTACTTGCCTTATAGCATTTTTCTAATCATATATATAAAAAAATAATAATAATATTTACGTCCTTTATATTGTAGTGCATTATGTCTCATTTTCAATTTATTGTATATATGTTTTGTATTTGAGATGCACAGGTTTTTGGTAAGACTCATTATTATTTTTTTGCCAGCTTTGGGGTGATATATATATGGTATAGATCCATATATATGCATTTTTATAACAAGCAAAAAAAAAAAAAAAACATTTTTAATTCTTTTGTTAAAAGTTATCGCTTCTCTTTTCCTTTTATTCTAAAATCAAGTCTCATTTATTAACAGATTAATGCTTTATCCTTTTTGCAGGCAGATGCAATTTATTCTATGTTTCTGGCCGTGTGTATGCACTTTGTCCGGTATTATTTTTCTTTATTTTTAATTCTGAACGTTGAGCATCTGCTAGTTATCATAATACATTTACTTTTAACCTTGTAATTATTTCAGTTTAACACAAAATGTATATACGTCCGCAGTTTATGTTGTTACAAATTGTTATTTCTGTCTCGATATTTCGTGATCGCAGATGGTTTTCCCAGCGCATAAAAACCACAAAAGGGTTACTGATGAACTTTGTAATATTACACACCCCTCTTTAATCGCCAAATTTAAATATATCTATTTCTTATCATTAACGGTTATTTTTGTTGGCGGTAATGAATCTTGCCAATTGCTTTATTTTTGGTGTAAAATACTCACTGGCCGGTGAACATTGTCATGATTTGAGATAATCAGTCTTTGCTGAGATGTAGAGGTGTAAAGACTTCTCTTGATACTGCCTTGCTATGGAGCAAGCCGACCACCTGTTTGCTTTTACTTTTATGCAACTTTTCGCTTCAAATAAAGGACTAATTTCGACAGAATGAGTTCTTTTTATATCTCCGAACTATTGTTGTGTCTCTTTACTCAGGAAACGCATCTGAAGTGTTTTTGCGATTCAACGCACTTTATTTTAACAATTATGTACTATTATAGTAAACTATCCACTGTGACGATCAGGCCAACTCTTCGATAATATTATTAGAATGTAAACGTCAACTAATGTATACCGAAAACTATACTACAGCGTGTAAACTCAAAATTTGCTAAATTGAGAAAACTCATTTTAAAGATTTAATATTCATTCGCCTTCAAAAATACTCCTATTTACTTGTTCATAAGTAAAATGCTTTACATGCATATGCAAGAGCTTCTTTTTCATCTTGGGGGTGGGGGGGGGGGGGGGCAATTAGACCTTGTAAAACAAACATGATTTTTTTTTCTGACACAATTTGTTGTTTATCGAACATTATGAAGTGCAGCGCACATGTTGCAAACTCTTGGTTCATCAACAAATCAACTAATTTTATGTTTAAAGTTATTGTGTTTGTTCATTCATATTTAAATCTCTTCATTCTTGCAGGAAAACAAGCCTGGTGGATATATATGAAGAGGCACTAGTTACATGAAGAGGCATCATTCATTGCATGTATTGGTAAGTTCTTCTTTACTTATTAATATTTGTAGTTATGTTGCAATGAATAACAATTAACAGTGATTTTTGCATTTTTTATGAATTTGTTTACATGCAACTTTTAGTTTTTTTTTTTTTTTTTTTTTTTGCTTCCCACGGCCATATTTTGACATTCATATAAAAAATTCGGTTTCATTCTTTTAGCCTAATATAGTAAATTTTGTAAAATTTTTATTTTTTTCTTCCGTCGTGCGACAATTTATTGCTGTTTACAATGTTTTAGCCCACTATAATAAATTTTGCTCTCTGCAATTTTAGAATTTCTAGCTTTTTGCTTTGTGGTGATTTTTACACATTAGTAAAAGGAATCCAATTTTAATATTTTAATCGATAAAATGTTTATTTTCAGAAAAGTTTATTCAAAATTCGTACAACTTTTTTTTTTTTTTTTTTTTTTTTTTGCGAATTTTTTGATGAGATTGATTTTTAGATATTTTTCATGTTTTGCGGTAATTTTTTTACATTCATAAAAAGAATTTGATTTCAAACTTTTAATGTGAAATAGTAAAATTTCTCCTCTGAATTTTTTTTAAGTTTTTAGCATTTTTTTCTTTTAAGGGAGGCATTTCGCTATAAGTTTCGTAAAAAAATGCTGATTAAGGAAACGTCCGGATTTTGAAAAATGCTGTATTTGAGACTTTGCACTGTACAAACTGTTTTGTCAAAACGGTTTATTGCATTTTCTAAAAAGATTTGTATGTGATTAATATGTAAATAAATAAAAATGTTCTCAAATCAAAAAAGTCAACTTTGACCAAAAGTTGTAATTCATTTTTGCTTGGAAATACATGAAATTAGCAGGTGTTGTTATTAAAAAATTATGTGATTGAAAGACTTTTTCCATTTTTTGGTGAATACAAAAGATCTTTCAGAAAATACTGTCAAAATTGACATTTTGAACTGAATTTTCAGACAAAAAGAGTAAAGCCAGCCAGGCAGGAGAGAACAGGTTAGCACATGACCCCAAAATCACTTATAACTCAATAAATAATTTATCAAAAAATGGAAAACGTTTTTAGATTCTAAATCACTTCCATAGTCAGCCCAGCGAATTTTGTACCATCATGTTTAAAAATGAGTCAGTAAATGTGTCAGAAAGTTTCATGCTTGTTGATGAAAGATTTAAATGTTAATTCTTTAATTTTTACATCCTACCATTTATTAATGATTTAATAATTTTATCCAACGTATAAGATAGGGCTTGAAGAAAATTGGGGAAAACTGTACAGTTTACATATATTAACTGTTAAGTTGTAATGTGATTGTTCTTATGCAAATATAATTGTTTGATTTTTGTTTGTAGTTCACAACTGCAATTATACTTTTATTTCCTTTCTTCTAGGAAATCCTTTTGAGCTGGCTCCTGTATACCCTGTATTTGTTGAGAAGGAGCCGTTTGAAGCCAGTATCCCGTTATAGGCAGTTCTCGTGTGGTTCTCATTTAAAATGTCCTAAAGAATGCTGTACTACCCAGGAATTTATTCAGAGGTATTATATATTATATATATATACATACTACTTGGAATTTGTGTATGCATTCATTTATTTCTTCTATTATATATTGTGGAGTTCTGGTAGTTTTCTTTATCACTTGGTTTATTTTTATGTATGTGTCAGGGATGAGATTTCATAAATGTTTATTGGGCAATTTGCCAACAAAAACTAGAAAAAAGGGCTGGATTTAATAAATATACTAAAATAATATAATTTTGTGTACATTATAATTGAGACTTAAATCAGAATATTAATTGGATATTTCATTAATATTATTTTGATTAATTAAATAATTTTCATTGATAATAGCAATCGAAAAATAAGTACAACATAATCAATTTTGTAAATAAATTTGTGTGATGGAGACATGAAGTAAAAATCCCCCCCCCCCTCAAATTAATGTAGTAATGTTGCCTTTGAAAGTAATATATATATATATATATATATATATATATATATATATATATATATATATATATATATAACTTAATTCAACAGTTTCTACATTTAAGAAACATATAATTAAAAACAACATTAATAGTACATAAACATTTGTCAAATCAATCTTCATTTTATTTTTATTTGAGCCTCTAGGTATAACTTTTACAAATAATTTATTACTACAAAAATCTTTACAACAAAAACTTTAAAATCCTGATAACTTTTTTAAAGAGTTATTTAAAAAAAAAAAAAGGATCTAGTTAGGTTATGGTTAGGTTATAATTAAGTTATGGTTATGGCACATTTGTGTTATGGTTAGGTTTTTTACCGCAGGATGAACATTATTCATATTTTGATTTTAAAAATATACTTTTATTTTATACAATAGCACCAAAATTTTAATACTGTATGCTAAACTTTCAGCTAATGATCGAGTATCGATTTGATCCACATTTAGTCAGATTTAGGGATGATATATAATCAGTTTGAAAATTAAAAAAATTCACTTAGGATTTCGATGTGAAATAAAATTTAAATGTATAACAGTGATTTTTAGTTAAATATCAATATTTCACTAGATTATTTTTAACACAATTATTTCAAATTGGTAAAGCAGTAATACAAGTTGTAATTTTCCAACTGGATGAAAAATGTCCGGGCCAGGATTCGAACCTGGGATCTCTTGGCTGAAGCCGCAATGCTCTACCAACTGAGCTATCCCGGTTGAATCTGGAGGGCCTAATTCATCCAGTTAACCTTCCAGTTCGCCATCGTGAAACGTTGATATATTTTTTTTAAAGATTAAGACCAAAACACATAACAAACATTATTGTTATCTTTTAATAAGATTTCAGAATGATCTGTTTAACACAGCAAACTATTAAATATATTCGAATAGCAATGTTATTCGTAACAGTTTTAACCTGATAATTTTATTTCACATAGACTGTGATTTAAATATATATATATAAACAAATATTTGAAGTGTGTTTTGATTTTTATAGTGCAAAATATTCTCACAAATTCAGATTTTCTTTCATATGTACTTTTGTCTGGCAGAATCAAAATAAGAAATATTGTTTTTCTGGCATTCCCCGCTATCATGATTGCTTAGCTTATACATATTTTGGTACTTTTCGGTTAGCCGGGTGGCAGTGATATATACATATACATATATTTACATGCATATATGTATGTATATGCAGATAGATATGTGTTTATATATTTATGTATGTACATATATCACTGGTGCCCGGCTAACCGAAAAGTACCCATATTTTTTTTTCTTGCTGGTTGCTACTAAATAGCTGAATTGCGTAACAAAATTAGTAAATAGAACATTATTTTCGTGGGGAAAAAATATATATACACACACTCATATATATAGCAATCTTTCTCTTTTTTTCTTTTTTTTTATTACTATCTTTACCTTCCCAATTTTTTTAAAACTTCATTCTAAGCACCACTTTATCTTATAAAAGCAAATTTTGTGTTGTGAGAACAGTCTATGCAGGTTTTTTTTTCTTTTTTTTTTTTTGGGGGGGGGGGGGTGGTAAATCCTTTTGCTGAAGTTTTCCTCTCTGGTGAACTTGTTTGTTTACAAATTACACATTTTAAAACATCACAAAATAACAAATACATAATAATTAGTCAGTTTTTATGGAATAGAATTTTGTGAAGTGGCCCATTTTATCAAATTGATTTTTGTGAACCGGTTCACTGTATCAAATTGATTTTTGTGAAGAGGCCCATTTTATCAAATTGATTTTTGTGAAGAGGCCCATTTTATCAAATTGATTTTTGTGAAGAGGCCCATTTTATCAAATTGATTTTTGTGAAGAGGTCCATTTTATCAAATTGATTTTCGTGAAGAGGTCCATTTTATCAAATTGATTTTTGTGAAGAGGCCCATTTTATCAAATTGATTTTTGTGAAGAGGCCCATTTTATCAAATTGATTTTTGTGAAGAGGCCCATTTTATCAAATTGATTTTTGTGAAGAGGCCCATTTTATCAAATTGATTTTTGTGAAGGGGCCTTAAATAGGCCCCAAATTTTCCTGGATCGACCCCTGCTTATTCTTGCTTGTTACTGAAAAGATTTTCTTTTCTTTGAGTCATTCTGCATTTGTGACTGTTGCTCATATATGAAGGTACAAACAGGGTTCGTATGGCTCCTGGAATTTTGCAACCAGAAAATTCTTTGATATCAGTATTTTGTTACAGGAAATATCTCCTTAAAAGAAGACAAAGTTTCGCGAGTTTAATCTAGATTTCTTTTTCTATAAAGAAAATACTGGTGAAACTCCTGGAAAATTTCCTCATCCGTACGAACCCTGTACAAAGTGTATGAGTAGTTTTAGTCATACGTGTAGAGTTTTGAAAATTATTGGTAGATTATAGTCTTAAATATATTTTTTTTACACTAATACGCGTGTATCTGTGCATAATAGAAAATGCTTACCAATTTGATGTTGCTTTTTAGATTTTCTTTTAAAGAAATTAAACAGTTTCATCTTATTAATGAACTCACAAGAGTTAATTAAAAAGGTAAGACAATGCAAAAATTTGAATGTATAGCACCATTTATTAAAATGATATACTCTACATTATTCCCAAATCATTTGTAATAAAAATACAACAAAAATTGGCTTAAAATGTCTTTTTTGGAATATGAATTTTTTAAATCTTATTTTTGTATTTTAAAAGGCTTTTTCGCTACTAAAGTTAAACTGCTTAGCATTTTAATTTAAATATTGAACCAAAAGGGAAAGAATCTCGTACTGTTGTTTATTTCTAACAAAAGAAGAAAAAAAAGATATCTGCTACAAAAAGACACATTAAAAGTTTCATAAAATATTAAAGCAAAAAACTAAACTTTTTTCATATACTTGAGGAAAAGAGTGTTTGTTCACTTATAGCAATTGGTGAGGTTCGAATCTGATGAGTTCATACAACTTGAGGCCTATGCTTATAGTTGTTCACTTTTTTTATACATATATATATAAGTTTAGAAACACAATTTACCATAAATAAAAATAATTAAAAATTTAATAAATTAATACATTGTATTTTGCAATATTCACTTTATGATGGAAATTTTAACAATGAGTTAGAGTAATAAATGTATAATATGGCCTTAGAATCTTATGCCGAATGTACTGCTGGATAATCACAATATCCGGCTACTGCCAAAGCTCATTCTCACATTTCCAGCTTTTCTTAAAATGAATCAGATATATAAAATTTCGGATTTTTTTTTTTTTTTTTTTTTATATAGGGATTGACAGTATGTTGTAATCTTTTAAGTGTAACATACTGAGTTAAAATTACTTTTTCCATAAACAAATCTGAAAGTCATGTACCTCTTATACTCAAAGCAGTCACTTAATTTAAGAGCTCTGTTTGTGTAATAGTATGCATTTAATTTGTTTGTCTTTAATTCTGTTTTAAGATATTCAAGCCTGTTTATTCAGTCTCATTGTATTTTCTTTATAGAGCATTGTTTGGGATAAACCCACATTCCAAAGGCTCCAAGATGGAAAAGATATTTGGAAAAAGAGTTGACATCCACCCTAAAGTCCTTACACGGATTAATAATGTAAAAGATTTTTCATCCAAATGGATTCACTTCAGAAGATTTTATTTATTTATTACTTGTAAATACTTGTTGCAATAAATGTTTTTTGTATTTTTTTAAATTAGTTGTTTTCTTTACTGTTCATATTTATAGAAATGTTACTGCTTTTCTAAAAGTAATTATTTTAAACTAGATAGTACCCATCAAGATTTGACGGTGAACTACTTGTAAGTTTCATTATAAAAATTTTTAGAATTTTATTTTGTTGCTTTTAAATTGGTTAAGTATTGAAAATTTGAAGAATTGTTATATAGTGCAATATAAGGTGATAGATAGCGCTGCCAGTTAAAGATATTCAATTAATGAAGTGAAAGAATTTTAAAACAGGAGATTAAAAAGTAATTGAATGAAGAGGGCATTTATTTTTACTTGCTACAATCTCTCTCTCTTTTTAAATAACAATATTTAGTATTTTGTCATTTTTTTTTAAAATTACACGACCTTTAAATTTTTTTTATTAATTTTATTTTTAACAGGCTGACAAAAGAACTTAAACTTTGCTGTTTGCAGCAAACGATTTATAATATATAATTTTTAAATTACTTGAATTTTATTTTACATTTTCATACATTTTTTATATATTAAACCATGGATATCAAGATGATTTCTATTATAGTTCTTGTATTAATTTTTTTTCCTTTCTTTTTTCTGTTTATATCTTCTTGATATATTTATATACTATATTATAGTACATAATAGTGATACAAAATATAAATAAAAGTTCACATCAATTTATTTAATCTATTACTACATGAAAAATCTTTTAATTTAAATATTTTTAATATAAAATTAGTAATTTAAAAAAAATATTGCCACTGTTAAATTTTACTTAGTTATAAAGTACTCAAATTAAAAAATATATGTACAAATTATATAACTTCTTCTCCTGAAGTTACATATGACATTATTAAAATGAATGAAGTGGGAATCGAACTGACAATTTCGCACTTGAAACCCAGCATATTAGACCACTCAGCCACGGTGACCTTGATCTGAGTTACTCTAAAACTAAATATGTTCTACATTTAATTTCATGCATGCACACAATTTCGATAAAAGAACTCTCAATTGTTTCTTGCTAATTATCAAGATATATTTTCTGCGTAAATATGTATAAAGTATATGGCTGCAACAAAACACTTTTTTTTTAGATTCAAATTTTTAAATCGAAACAATTTTTGTCATATAAAACAAATTATGTAGGAATGCAAAAAAAAAAAAGAAATTTTTGTGAGTGGATTAGTAACAATATCTGATTTTTAATGCTATACTTAATCTTTTCTTAGAGGGTTACCTACAATTGAAAATTGTTTCAAACTCAAAAATCCTCAGTACTAACCCATCATATTTAAATTCTACATGAAATTTTACCCCAGGATACCAAATTTCAAGTCATTTTCATCTAGTTATTTATGAATGTTTCAAGTTTGGAACCTCTCATGTTGAATTTGTTATTTATCATGGGAAAATTGTAATATGGATAGAATTTTTAAACCACAAAAATTACTGACATTTTTAATTTGCATAATTGAAGCTTCTAGAAATATATTTTTTTTTATCAAGCATTTTATAAGTTACAGTTCAAATACTTTTTGAAAATATCTGCTTTTGGAAATTTTGAAAGAAGCATGAATTGTCACATATATATTTTACAGAAATGGATTTTTAGAAGCTTTAAATATACAGATTCAAAATTACAGCTTACTTCATCCAGTAGTTTTTTAGTTATGTTTAAAAAACTATGTACTTTGTAATCGGTTTTCCAACAATAAATAACAAATCTAACATTGTTGGTAATCCATTCATACCAGTCATATATTTATACGATGATATGCAGCAAAGAATAACTGCTTGAACAAGTAGGCTGAACAAAGCCCGGGTTATATCCCGTTAGGGGCAGCAGAGTCCCCAAACTACCCATTGGGGTCCCTGAACTGCCCAGGTGAAGCCCGGCTATAGGTCCAATGACTTGTTAATTTTACGGGCAGTAATATTAAATTTATAAGGACCATATTAATTTATGGTCAGTGGACATAAAAAATGAAGGAAACTTTTACGAGCATAATGTTAATTTACGGTCACTGGACATTAAAAAATGAAGCTATCTTTTACGAGCATAACATTAATTTACGGTCACTGGCCTTTAAAAAATGAAGCTAATTTTTATGGGCATAACATTAATTTACGGTCACTGGACATTAAAAAATGAAGCTATCTTTTACGAGCATAACATTAATTTACGGTCACTGGCCTTTAAAAAATGAAGCTAAGTTTTACGGGCATAAAATTAATTTACGGTCAGTGACTTTAAATTTTACGGGCATAAGTTTACGGGTAAACTTGTATTTTTATGGTCATGATAGCTTTACGGTCATAACATTAATTTTACGGTCAGTGACTGGCACACTTTTTGCCAGTCACTGACCGTAATTTAGCAGTGAGATTTCTTAGAGTGTAATTGATATCAACACTCTTAAAGTATTCTTTTACATTTTTTTTTATTAGAAATTCCTCCAGCAGTCGGTTTCTATTGGTGGCAAGAATGAAAGTCTTTTCTAAAGTAAATATGTCGAATTTGTGTACACCTAAAGAAAATCTATCTTTTTCGGATCGTATATGACAGACATTTTTGCTATCCAAAATCATAGAGGGCAAAAACTGGGAACTTTCATTAGTAGCCAGTGGCCAATATAGTAGCAGTTTTATAAGCGGCCACTGTTTTTAAACTAGTGCTCACTTTATTTAAAAGTGCTAAACAGTAAACGTTTGTTAAAATTTCTATTGGCATTAATCTAAAATTAAATAGCACAAATAAATATGTTAATATAAACATATTGCAACCAGCAAAAATAGAATCCTTGATAGAATGCAAGAAAATTTTACTCTCTCCTTTGTAGGAAAGTGGTCATAAGGTGGCCGCTGGCAGACAATATTTTAATAGCCACTTTTTTCATTTAGTGGCCCTGTGGCCGGTCGTTAATGCTAATTTTGCCCTTTACAAAATGTCTTTTTCCTTTACCTTAATCGGTTATCCCCCACCCCTTGTGTTTATTTCCGCTAATATTCTTTTATGGCACCTTATGGCCTGGGTGACAGCTTCGGAAAATTTTATTCCCCCACCACCAACGTCCTTTTGGCGGTCATTAACCCTTTAGCGCTTGGAACGGACTGTAAAATAATTTGATGTAAATTTACAAAACGAATTTTTTTTTTAAAGAAAATGAGAAAAGAAAACTAATAATTTGACTTTTTAAAATGATATAAAATAGCGTATTCATTAGTCATTGAACATTTGATCACTACACCAAAATTTAAAAAATAAAATTACAGAATTGCAAAAAAGGAAATAAATGGCTACACAATTATACTTAAATTTTCCAATCAATATTTCGAAAGAGGAAAAACAAATATCAATAACAAAATTCTTAAGCCCCCCCCCCCCCTTTCAATCTAATAAGGATGTTTAAAGTAAATTTACCTTCGCTAGATGTTATTTCGAAGCAAACTATCGAAATAAAAACATTCTATTACGGCTAAAACTAAATCGAAACAAACTACACACTTATCCCTGTCTCCCTATTAAGTTTATTTTATTTCTTCTCCCTCAGATTCAACTTAAAACTTTGGGGATGAGATAGTAAAGAAGAGGCTATGAAATGGCAGCTAACGTTGCAAATAACTAAAAATTTTGAAAGATATCTGATGTTATGAATCAAATTTTGCCGCCCAGGGCAATACGTTTAGAAAACATCCCCAACTTTGAAATAATTGATCGATCTAAAATTTTAATTTGCCGATAAAACGCCAAACTAATAAACATTAGCAGCACCCCATTGTAAGCAGAAGTAGAAAAGTAAGGAACTTGGTGACATAATTAACAATAAAATTTACACACCGTGCTTCATACTATTTGCTTCATACTATACTTCATACTCTGTAACTCCAGTTAAATTAATAAAATACCTGAAAAAAAAGTTTTCGAAGTTTCGACACGCTATGTTGAACTTTAAAGACATTTTTTCCCTGTATATGACACCGATCCGTATGTTTACCCTAACATATACAACAGATCGAATAATGAAACTTAGAGAGCACACTAAAAAAACCACTATAAAAACCGAAGTCACCATTTTGCCACACGATTAACACACATCCGCCCCCCAGCCCCCTTGTTCTTGAAAGCTGCAAAATAATGGCTTTAAAATCCAACCCAATGAGGCGTCGAGTGGTGCTCGTGAAACCGCAAGCACCTTGTTTCCGCAGCCATTGATCGCAGGGGGGCAAGCAGGGGGGAAGTGGAAAGAGACCGCGGCTAATTAATGTCCCGCGTAATTTAATGGGCCGCCGTTTTAATATCGAGCGTAATTAACAACTCCTTGGGCCCCCATTGTGCGAGAGGAAATTTTTAAAAACGCTCCTTAATGGAAGAGAGGGGAGAAGAGCACACATTATTTAATGAGGGTTATTAGGGGCGCCGCAAATGAGCCCCGCGCCCTATTGACTGCGGACTTTGTGCGCCCTAAGTAGGTTATGACTCCCATCCTCCGCCCGGAAAGAAGGGGGAAAACTATGAGAAATAAAATGGAAATACGAATTAGAATGCTTAAATTGTTTCGATCAGATTATTAGTAAGGACTTTAATTACGCGTAACGCTTAATGATACAGTAGTTTTTAATTTGGTAAATGCGACACGCCCACTTTAATTTTCTTTTTGACTTCGACTGTTGAAAACACGAAATATAGAATATTTAGGAGAGTTTAAGTAAATGTAGGAGATTGCAAAATATGACAAAAATAAAGTGCTTGCAATCTGATCTTTCAAGCACTAAATTAAAGCATTGATGCACTAAAATAGTGCAGTGCCTTCTAAAATGTCCAAAATGCAATAAAATCAAAAAAGTAAAAAAAAAATAAATTTACGTTTGCATTTTTTTTTTTTTTTTTTCAAAATAAAATATTTAGTTTTAAAATACACATTTATTAAAAGAAAAAAAAAATAAAGATATATCCTTATATCCTCGAAATAGAAATAAAAGAATTCGCAACCGAAAAACCTTTCAAGATAAAAACTGGAATGAGTCTATTAACAGTTTTATCAAATTGAAGCTAAGATGCACACACTGGCTATTTGAAATTTTTAATATAAAAACGAGATATCTCGTTTATAAATTAAAATATTAAGCAATATGAACACAAATGAATCGGTTATTTGAAAAAGGCGGAAGTCACATTTTGACTAAAGGAGTTATGTATGTAGTTACATTTGGCTATAGTACCTTCACATTTTCACCAGAGATAGCACTTGTTAACCACTCCATTCGGTAGATAGACACGTCTGTTAAAGAGTTTAAAGTTGCGAAACACATTCCTAATGATTACTTGGATTTTTATAATTTAATAATAAATTGGGCTACTAAATCTTCTCACGACATTGAAGAAGATGCGTAATAAATAAGATTAAAGTTTAATTGTAAAAAACTTTGTATTTCTCAAAGTAAAGACTGAATAAACCATATAAATGTGAATTTTTCATTAAATTTATCTTCATTTAATTTTGAAAAAGGCACAAATCCCCAACTTATTATTATTTTTTTCTATGTTACCAATTATCAGTGTTTACAAAATGTACATATTTAGTAAGGTTCAATAGTGTATACATATAAAAACAATAAAACACCATCAGTTTTTTAAAATTGCACCAGTTTTTCCTGAAAAAGATTTTTGCCCTTTAAAAAAAAAAAAAAAAAAAAAAAAAACCTATTCAAATAATGTATTTCCTGTTTAAAAAAAAATTCTTATTGTGATAAAGAGATACCGCGGCTATGGCACTCAAGATGTGAGAGAATAGTTTCAGAATCAATTTTTAAAAAAAGTTACGTCTGAATAGAGCTTAGAGCGCATTTGCAAATGTTTAAGATAAAATATATCCAATTTCAACATCCAGAATTTTTTTTTTTTACAAACAGTGTAACAAAACAAGTATATTGAAACCTCAAGGTGAGTACTGCCTAGAGGATTGATTAAAATGTTTACAAATAAATTAACACTCAGGAGAAAAAATAAACAATCTCAAGTTGGCACAACAAAACAGGATTAAATCCCAGAAACACCCACAAATATTTCTAATGCAGTTATCAGTAATAAACACAGGAGATATAATTAATTCAATGTAACTCATAAATATCGTGTACTCATAAATATCAATGATTAGCACAGAAAGTAATTTCCCCCTGAAAAAAGGAGTAAATTCGGGAAAAAATAAATTTCCAATCAAGTCACAGAAACACACATTGTTCATTATTAAATGAACAGAAAGCCAAACAAGCATAGAAACCTTTTAAACCTCTAGTATAAATAAACAAATAAAATCTCCAGAAATTAGAATTGAAGATGAAACCATAACATTCAATCTTAGCACATAAACCGGAAAAAAAGGGGGAAGTTCTGCCTCGATTTTTGGATCAAAATTTAACGCATGACGAGGCAGTGCAACTCCATTTTCCACCAGATTAACTTATTAAGTAATTTAGCTAATTAAGCGTGTGTTCTTTGTGTTGCCGAATGAGATTGCAAGCTTTTCTGCGGCAAACCGCTCTCTTCTATAGAATTCATCGTGAATATAAAAGAGTTAAGAAGAAAATCATTTATTTAGTGCCACCACACTTAAAACTTTTTATTCGGCGCCAAAATATAAAATCTGTTTTTATTTTGAAAGTCTTTTTTGTTGATTGCAAGCCTTTGTAAAGCTTTTGTAACGGCTTAGTGTTTTCGCTATTGTTGAGATTTCGCCTTGGCAAAAGGGGAGAGTAGGGCTTTTGAAAGACCTTCAGTAAAGCATGCGCAAAAAGCTTTTCAGAGAAACCGTTAATGGCTAGGGAAATGATGCCGTTTAGAAATCATCACTTTAGTACTTTTTAAACAGTGAAATGTTATTTGCTCTACAAAAATAAATGGTACAACTATTTCTTAACTATAATGAAATAAAAGAATTATTGTCAACAGTGTGATATAATATTAAGAAGAAATAGTTTAAGACTTAAAATTCAAATCGCACTACGATTTTTTAAATTACCAGAGATTATTCACAAGTCCCATAATCTAAAATGATGACAATGATTCTTGCACAAAACAGTCCTTATATTCTGCAATTATTCGTAAAATCCTGACACATCACATGAAAAAAAAAATTAATAGATTGTTCTTGCAGTCAAAAAAGATGCCTATACTTTTCAGATTTTATTATTTATATAAGAAATATTTTACGAATGTAGAAAATTACAGGACTAATACATACAAAACTGCTTTCACAGCAAAAATACTGCGGATACGCTCTGTTTTACTTTTTTAAGAATATCTACTTTGAATTTATATTATTACAAGGAGTGGTACATTAAACAATTTTTATTTTTTTGAAGGAATTTTAACTTGTGTAGGAAATTATTCAAGATTAAAAGAGTAATAATAATAAACTAGCGAAGCTTTGCCCGCTACGCTGGTCGGTTTATCATAAACGATCCTCGAATTAAACTTATTATTTGCGCCCCACTGTCATCGGATCCGGTCAACTAGGATTTAAATAAAAAACGAAAAAAGAAAATTCCATTTAGAATCCTGCAGAAATTGCATCAACGTATTTTTAAAAACTGTGATTGTTGATTTATTTTTTGTCCGAAGGGTGAAGCGCATCTCTTCAACGAAAATTGACCCAGGCAACAAAATGGCTGCTTGTAAAATTCATCTGAAGGAAAAGCAGCCATTTTAAAGAAAGATAAAGTTTTTCTTCCCATTGGAAGTGGGGGAGAATGATGAAAGGGTTTCTCTTTGTATACATTTTGTTCAGACCCAGCCCACTCTCAAACTATAGAAGGGGAGAATCCCCCTGGTATTCTATTCCTGCTTTGAAAAAAGTTTGAGCATGCGCACTGAGGTCAATTTCATGTGAAATCTGAAAAAATGTTCTTTGAACTTTAAATATATAGATCAATATGTACGTATGTCGTACCAATCTACAGCTTTTCAAATTATTATTTATAGGCACTATCTGCATTTAACATACTCAGAAGATAAAAATCGAACTGTTAAATATATACAATAATTAAATATACACAAATGTTAATTTAGTATAAAAAATTAATTTAATGGTTGTAAAATATTTAATTAGATAAAAAATATATAGTTTTGTACATCAACTAAATCAGCAATTCAAAAATGGTAAAGGAGGTGTACTTTTAAGTCTTATTTAATATTATATCAAAAAAAAAAAAAAAAAAAAAGAAAAGAAAATATTTTATAGCCGGTTTTTTCATTTTTCAGTCTGTTTTTAAGAGATTATTGTACTAACCAAAATATTATTATAAATAACAATTCGTTCATCAGAAGCCGTTTAGGCACACTATTTTGTTTTCTTTAAAACTTCCCATCCCAATGAATAAATTTTATTAGAGCCACTAGAATCGATATTAAAAAAATAAAATAAATATGTTTTGGCTAACAATTTTATCATAGCAATAATGAAATATGACTGCTTGTAAAATAAAAGCCTTCTTTTCTTCAAGTTATATTTATTCTTTATCGCATAAAAAGAACGCGAGGGAGAGAGAGTCAAACAGCTAAAATGTGTTAAAGCGTGTGTGGCAGATAAAAGCAAGCGTAATTTTTTTTTTTTTTTTTTTTTTTTTTTTTTTTTTTTTTTTTTTAAGGCCAGATTTAAGTAATAAGAATTTAAGATTTAAGAAATATTATTAAATTTTAACACTTTTTGTCCGATTTCTTTTCATTCTCGATACTTTATTCTTTTTCTAGATTGTGAAAATAGTCGTAAAAAAAATCTAAGAAATTAATTTATTTCCTATAAATCGGAGCGTTCCAGATTTGCGACGCTCGGCATAAATAGGTTAAAAATCTATAAAAAAAGAAAAATACTACAAACATTTCTGAGTTATTTAGTTAAAAAATATTTCGAAGAAGTCATTTTTAGGTTTAAGTAGGGAAGTGGCCGAGTTTTACAAATATACATTAACGTAATATAAACTTAACTACAAACATAACAGCACGCGCATATACACATTCTTTCATTATTAAAAAAACATTAATGCCTTTGTGAAGAATATTGAAAACAAGCAGAATAGAACAAAAAAAAAAAAAAAAAATCTTCACGCAGAATAAAGGAAGGGGAAAAAAAGACGAGACAGGCAAAATTAATCAACTTTGAATTTTCGCAGAGTGTTATATTTTAAAATGATTCATTCAGACGTTTATTCCAGGTTGATATAATAATTCAATTAACTTTCAATGGAATCCATTTGACCATGACAAACCTCATAATAGAACACAAATTACAAAATATTACAAAACTATTCTTTAACACAATTCTTTTCTATACAAGAAAGCACACCTTTCAATAATGTGTTTCAAACTTTTTTTGAACTTCCTTCGCAGGTTATAAAAGGCGAGAGAAAGTAGGGGAAAAACTGTTGTTTTACTCATAAATCACTGTCAAAAGAAACGGAATTTTTCGCACATTCCGCGTGAGCATTTATGAAACATTTATAATCATTTGTAAGAAAGACATCATCCATCATGAATAATGACGTATTACAAAGATAGATGCAATCGACATCGTCATATTTAGCGACACATTATTCAGGAAACATGACGGTGATAAAAATAAAGCTAAAGAATTATTAATAACTATCATTTATAATAGTGGATAAACCGCTTAAAGATAACACAACAGGGGATTCGAGAAATAGGATTTGTTTTCTTGCAGAAGCAATTGTTTGAAACCACAGAGGTTAATTTCTACAATTTTTTTTTTTTACCTCTGAAAGAATTAAACGTATTTCCTCAGCTACTTAGAAAAGACATTTTTAAAAATATATATAAAAAGTTATAAGTTTGTTATTTATCTAAAAATAAAACGAGAAAAAAAAAAATGAAAAAATTTAAACTTAGAAAATTTATTTCGGATCAACACAGACATTTAAAATTAACAGCTTCTTGCTGTATTTTTGAACTGTAATGACATTAAAATAAAATAAGTTTTATTTAAAGAAAATAATATCTTCATTAAAAAAAAAAAAGAAAAAATCTACAGTTATTTTGTAGGCATAAGATTAATCAGTTAAAATACTACTTTTTTTTGCTCCCATTTTAAAACTAAGATTATAGCTTAGATATCGCATGCTTGCCATCCTCCTGTAAAAAATTAGCCTAAATATATACTTATAAGTCAGTATACTGTATAAGTCAACCTCCCCCCCCCCCCTCCAATTCGTAAGCAAATTTTTGAAAAAAAGAAAAAAAAAATGAATTTTCGTGCATAAGTCGAACCACATGTCTGGTAGTATGTTGAAAAATGATTTGTAATCGAGGATAAAAAAAATTAACAAGTTTCATTTAATTAGTAAACTTTTTTTTTTAAACGTTTCTAATCAGACTTTTTTTTTCTTTTTAAATTAAACTTTTAAAAACTGTATAATTATGTAAAACTGAAGAAGCTTAAACTATTTTGAAACCTATGCACATCAGTTTAATATACAGGCATCCCCCGACTTACGTATACTGCGACTTACATAAATTCGCAGTTACGTAAAATTTTTTTGAAAATTACATTTATGAACTCACTAGCGCATTTGATACGCGTTTGCATACTTTTGACAGTTATTTTATAAATAAAATATGTAGATAAAAATTATAGCTATTATAATGTTGTTTTATGTATTAGAGAGAGTTATATTTTTGTTGGGAATATACAGTATTATCATAACAACGAATCTTTATTGTTCGTTTGTTTGTTTGTTTGTTTATTGCGAACATGCATCTAACTTGTGCCCGCTTGTAAATTTTTTTTGAAAATTACATTTATGAACTCACTAGCGCATTTGATACGCGTTTGCATACTTTTGACAGTTATTTTATAAATAAAATATGTAGATAAAAATTATAGCTATTATAATGTTGTTTTATGTATTAGAGAGAGTTATATTTTTGTTGGGAATATACAGTATTATCATAACAACGAATCTTTATTGTTCGTTTGTTTGTTTATTGAGAACATACATCTGACTTGTGCCCTGACTTGTGTGCTTGACATCAAGTGCCCGCTTATAAGTCATCGTCAATATACAGGGACGAGATAGCCACAAGGAAATTTACCCAGAGAGTTACATCCGGGAGCTCCACAAAGTGTGTGCAATGGAGCTGGCGGGAGTCGAACCCGCCGACCTGACTCCTACGCTCACAAGCGATTAGCGGAATGGTGTCTTAACCACTCGGCCACGGAGGCCCCTTATTGTTCGTTATTCATTGTTGTCATCTAATTCTTAATAAATACAATTTGTGCTTATCAAGAATTATTTTATTTTGTGAGTGCTATTCATTTGTCTTGTCATCGAAAATTCATGGAAAAGAGGTAAGTCAGTCCTCTTTAATTATTTCTTATTTTTATAGTCGTTTGAAGTAATCTCAAAATTCTTATAAATCACTCCATCAATGTTAAATTTATAAATCCCAAATGCCACAAGGTATTTTTTATTTGAAAAGTGGTTTTTCAGTTTACTTTTATATTTTTTCATACTTGTATAATTTATATCAGAGTAAATACTGCTGCATGATGCTTTAATTAAAAATTAATACTGTGTAAATAATCTATATATGTATATATAATAAATATTGCAGTTTCTTACAAAATTTTACCTAAGCAAATTACACATTCGACTTACGTAAAATTCGGGTTACGTAAAAGTCTGCGGAACGCATTAATTACGTAAGTCGGGGGATGCCTGTACTTGAAAAAAAAAAAAAAAATCGTTGAAAAACTATTCAAGCCTTATTTACATAAGGGAAAAAAACTTCTTAAACTGCTAAAATATAGTACTTCTTTGTATTGTAGGACTTTTAGGAGAGAAATCTAGAAGCATACTCAAGTTGAACTCTTTTTAAAAAAGGGATTAAAATGTTGAAAAGAATGCCCCTGTATTGAAGGGAATTCAATCCCAAGAGAAAATGGGTGCAGAACAATTAGAGGTACACATTATTGTTGAGAGTTTTTTTTTTTTTTTTTTTTTTTTTTTTGTCAATCACAGGGAAATGACCATTGTCCGCTTTTATCACTCTTTCTCCAATCTAGACCAGGTGACTCCGGTAATTATTTATTTATTACTAACTCGTTTCCCCCCATTTTCAACTCCCAAATTTTGTCTAAAATTCTTCGAGTTATACACGAGTACATACGGTATTTAAAAACAGAATAAAATTTATTAAAAAGATTTCATGCTGTTTATATTATTTCTTCTAAAGCCCTATTATGACTTACTTGAATTTATCTTTGAAATTGTTTTATATCCAACTAAGCACATTTTAAATTAACCTATTAGAGGTACTTACTTAAAAAAATATAAAAAGTTTAATCACCGGCCTATTATGTACTTATTTAAAATATTAGCCTAATTTTCACAAGTACCATAACTTTCGTATCAGATTTTACATTACAAACAAACGTGCGTGACAGTAAAATAGAACATTAAAACGCATTTAATGCATTTTTCTAAACAACATCCAAACAAAAGTGGAAAAGTGTTCCAAACATTTTCCAAACGCGTTCACGCTTAAAAAGAATGAATAGAAACTCGAAAACATTAATATATCTGCCACATGACGGGCAGCGAACAATGTTTGGCAAACAAAAACAATCGCAGATTTGGAGATTTATTGTACAAATAAGAAAGCAAAATCGATTTGAATAAAAGGTCACCAGATCTTTTCGCAGACAATGTGCGAAGCAAAGCGATGCCATAATGAGTTTCAGTAATACAATCGGAAAAATACGAGTAACTGCAATCCTTTCACTTGGGAAATCTACTTTTTTAGTAATTAAAACTCGCTTTTGACAATAGCAAGTCCCAAATTTCCTCCTTCTGCAAACAATTGAATTGCGATGAATTAATCGCATTTTGCTGAGTGGGAAGAAAAAGAAAGCATCCAAACATGGGATGTTTGGCGTTAAATTAAAGCGGATTGTTGTTGCCGCCGTTTCTCTCGAAAAAGAGCCGAGAAAATGAAGGGCGATTTCGAACAATGGGACTGCAGGCTAGTAATTTGAGAAACTAATGGCAACTGGATTTACTTAATTTACGAAAGAAACAAAGAAACGGCGATACAGATGATTTTTGGTTGTAGGTATCAAGTAGAAGTTTTAATAGCAAAAAGGAAAAGAAAGACAGAAATGGTGTTCAGTAAGTCGTTATGCTAATAGATAACTAAGCTCCCCCCATCCCTTTTATTCATTACACTAAATGTAAACGTATTTATCCAATTTACACACATTTAATTAATTTATTAAAAGTTTGTTTGTTTTTTTAATGAAAGAGTAAACACGTCTGGTTTTAGAGATTTTTCAGAAAGGTAATTTCAAATTTGATGCATCTTATAAGCGACAAGGTTTCAGATTGAGCAAAAGAAGTTAATTTATGTATTTTGTTTTTCAAATGAAATTGAAATTAAAAATGCATAAAAATACATGCAGCAAAAGAAAAAAAAAAGTGAGTAAAAATCAAAAATAATAAATCCTACAAAATGACAATGGTAAAACAATATTTATGTACCGCAAAAAATAAAAATTTAAATTAAATCTATCAAATTGCGCCTCAAAAACAATTTTAAAACATTTTATTATTATTGAACTTTTGCCGGTAATACTACTTTTATGAAAACACAGATTATTTTTAGGGTAAAAATAACATTCTGAACTTCAACGCCTGCTAGAGTAGGAAGCTTGCTTCTTTTAATCTCTTGAAGGGCGGTGAAATACTTTTCATAATCATAACCACTTAATATTAATCAAGATTTGTACCAGAATTTGTGAACAAGTTTTTACTTTTATATAAAAAATTACTTTTATATTAAAAATAAAATAAAATAAAAAAGCTGAAAATAGCATTTCCTTATTTTTAGACAAACTTTTTCGAAATTTCTGGTGTGAACCCAACATTACAAAAACACAAAAAAGTTTAAAAAAGCTAAATGAAATTTTAAACTGTCGCTCATTCTACACAATGCCATCTATGGGTTTAAAAAAAAAAAAAAATTAAAAAACTGAAAACATATCTGAGTACCAGATTAGAGAAAAAATAACTCCCAAAATTTAAACAATCTGTGAACTAAAACTTGTTTGTAAAATCTTCAGTTCGTACATAAATTAGCAATGATACTTATACAAAACATAAAACAAACTAATTGTAAATCTTCCGAATTCCCCTGGATGTATCTTTCTATTATAAATGAATCTTTACCTGTAAAAGTAGTTTTATGGCAAACTCAATTCTCGGAGAGAAGCTAACACCTTCGACAAGATGGCTACAGAAATTGGAAAAAAAAAGTTCCATGATTTTTCCCTGATTTCCCCGACTACCTTTATCAAATTTCCCTAATTTTCATTATTAAAAGTACATATATACGATATTTTTTAATGTATGACTGATTTTTCCCCCGAATCCCTGATTTCCAGAATCTGTAGCCAGCCACCATGTTCGACTTTAAGCAATAGTTTCCCAAGTCGCCACAAGAAAAAAAAATGACCAAGTCAAAATTATAACAGAAATCTAAAATAATAAATCTTACAAAATGACAAGGATAAACAATAATTGTATAAAACGGGACAAGTAATGAAAATATTTCAAGCTCTGCTTAAAAAATAATTTACTTTAAAACCAGTTCTGTGAAATCATACAGACGACTTTTGAGGTAAAACAAACATTCTTGACTTTGACCTAATAAATTCTAACACAAGGTTACTCCTCTTAAATATTTTAAATCGCCGCCAATACGTTATGCGTAAAGACATCAATACATTAAAATAAATTAAAAATATCCCCCTAATGCACTTTTGTCTCTAAAACTAGTTTTGTGACAACATACGATTTTGAAGTGAAACAAACATTCTAGACTTTGCCTAAAATCTAACACAGGTCTAAGCTTGCTTCTCTTAAATGATGTTTTAAATTGTCGCCAATTCCGTTATATAAAGAATCAATGCATTAAAATAAATTTAAAATACTAGGTTCCTAAAATTTGAGAAAAATTCGAACTAAACCTTGTTTATAAAATTTTTGTACATCGATTATATTAATGATATACAACAAAAGCACAAATAATGAGAATCTTTTAAAATTTACTGCAAGTATCTTTATTTTCAATGAATCTTTGCCTGTAAAACTAGCTTTCTGGCACACTGACAATTCTCGGTAACAAGTTAACATTTTCGACTGTAAGTAGTTGTTTCCCAAGTAGCCAATAATAATAATAAATAACAAAATTAAAGAAATCTAAAATAATGAATGTCACAGAATGACACGGGTAAACAATTATTTCACACAACGTGACAAAAATGTAATGAAAATCTTTCAGGTTATGTTTAAAAAATATTCTATTAATGAATTTTTTGCCTTTAAAACTAGTTTTATGACAACATACAGGCTATTTTTTAGGTAAAACAAACATTCTTGACTTTGCCTAAAATCTAACACATATCTAAGCTTGCTTCTCTTAAATGATATTTTAAATTGACGCCAATTCTATCTTATATAAAGAATCAATACAATAAAAAAAAATTAAAACAGTGGGTTCCTGAAATTTGAGTAAAATTCGTTAAGAATAGTTGCAACTTTATTATTATTAAATAAAATTTTTGGCTTTATTTGACGTGGAAAAAAAAATCTGAATGTTGGCAGCTATGCACAATTGACATTTTCACATCATCACTATTGATAATGCAAATAATACTGTATTGCAATATTGTAAACCTGCTTATAATTAATTTATATTGCTTATCTGAAAACAGCTGTTTAAACGGAAGCTGCTGTCTATAGTGGAATCATACCTTAAAAGGAAAATTTTTACAGTGCCAACGGAAGAAATAACATGCTAGCACGGAAACATGTATAAAACTAAATTATTTTCCGGTCTTTTCGATTTAAGGTTTTGCTGCATTTTTTAATAGTTACGAATTATATATCATCATAATGACATCTGTATGCATGAAATATATATATACAAATATATTATGTTGAAAATGTCTCATTACGGGCCTGTAGAGGAATAGAAGAAAAAAATCCATAAAACATTTTTACTAAAGTTTCAGTTTTGTGATACAATTATAACTTACTAGGTTTAAATCAGAATCTCTGACAATGGAGATAAAGTTAAATTAACAAGATTACCATTATCATAAAACCTGTGTTTAACAGATTTTGAATTGAATAACAAATAAACATATTTCAAAACTGAGAACAAATGTCAATAATTTAATCTCATTGCAGGAAAAGAAATGAACCGAAAATAGGCAAGATGCTTAAATGGTTGTCAAAGAAGCAAACAGAGCGTTAACAAGCTAGTGACAGTCGAACGTAAAGAAGTTCAAAGACTATAACCGTGGACAATCAAACTTTATAATAACTAGTCTTCCTTTTTGTTTCACGGTCTTGGGAATAGGTTATCCAGTAAACCGCAACACAATAAAAATAAAATGAAAGAACAAAGGCGTTTCCAAGAATAAATATGCTTACGTTTAACATGCGGAACTAGTTTAGAAGATGTGAATTATTTTAATATTTCATAATCATGGTTGGTTTGGGGCGGAGAGCGAACTTGGGCAAAGGGATTAAGTTTCCTAGGTGGCTCACACGTATGTATTCATATAAAAGGAGTTAATTTACTTTAAAATAAATTATTTCAATATATTTAATTAATTTCATTTTTCAATCAAATTAACGTTACATTATAGGGGAACAAAAAAAAGAGCTGCAAAATTTTATAATTCAAATCTTAATACCTACCCTATATATTAAAACAAAAAATAATTCATCTAAGATTTTTAAAAAATTGACCTCTTTGTGGATGCGTAAAATTAAATCTAGGACGTATTCAGTTTTAGAGTAAACCAGGCTGGGGTCACGGTGGCTGAGTGATCAGTCAGGCCGCACACTGAGGCAACGCAAGCACAACATGAAATGTATCTTAAGGGAAAAAGCAAGTTTGAAACAGATTTCTTCATTTCAATAATGCCATACGTGTTACTTGTAATATATTTTTGAATTAAATATATATTTTTTAATAAAAATAGTAAGCTAAAAGATTGTGCATATAATTATAGAAAAAATTGAATTGAATGAATGATATTAAATCAGAGTTTCCCCTAGACAGTTTCAGAAGGGTGCTACACCCTGCCTACCCTTTGGTTTACAAAATAGCACCCTTCTTGCCCCTCATAAAAATAATTAGCACCCTTCTTGCCCTCAGTAAAAAAAGTGCTTTTTCTCCTTTTTGCATTAAAAAATTTGCTTTCATAGTAAAAACTGACCCAATGTTGTCTTAAAAAGAGTGTTTTGACTTTGAAATATTAAAAGTGGCTTTAAAAACCAAAAGAATACCTTGAACAATTAAAAAAAGTGCCCTTAAGAATCTGAAAAGTGCCCTTTTCTCACCAGCAGCACCCTGTCCTTTTTTATACCTGGGGAAAACTCTGATTAAATAAATTGAACTGATCTACAATTTTTCCTATACTTGATATGGCCATTATATAGATGTCATATATATACACACAAAGATATATATATGATGTTTGAACTTGTAATTATATATTAACTTAATTGTATGTATACACTTTATAATTACCTATCTTTAAATAGGAGATTTGGTTAGGTTTGATTCAAAAACTTGTTTAATGTATTTTGAAATTCAAAAAGGTATTACATTCTCTAAAGGAAATTACCTTAATATTCATGATTTAATAATGAAATAATGTATGAAAAGTAAAATAAAATTAAAGTAATTAAAAAATATATATTATAAATCGTTAGCTGCAAACAACAAATTTCATGTTCAGGGTTTTAGAGTCAGACTTAAATAAATTAATGAAAAGTTGCATAAATTAAAAAGAATTTAGAAAATACTAAATACCGCTTTTTTTTTTTAAATATTGGGACTGTGAAAAGTAAAATTTAATACCCGAAAATATTATTTAAAATTAAGGATTTTTCATGTGGTTATCGATTAAATAAATTGATCTGAACTTTTATCTATATTTTGTATGACCATTATCAAGAAGATATATTTATACACTGATAAAAGTATGTAATTATTCTTCGTAAAAAGACAAAAAGGAAAATATTAATATAAGAACTATAAAAAAAATCACCTTCATATCCATGTTTTAATATATAAATAATGTGTAAAAATGTAAAATAAAATTCAAGTAATTAAAAAATATATATTATAAATCGTTAGCTGAAAACAGCAAATTAAGTTCATTGTTTCATTGCCAGGTTGATAAAAATAAAATTCCATTTTGGGAAAAATAAGTGAATATTGTGAAATTTATAATATTTTTGTGAAAAATAACATTTTGTAACGAAAAATGAAATTTAGCTATTCAAATTCAAATGAAGCATTTAATAATAATTTCTTCTTTTAGTCCTTCTGCTAAAGTTTTCCTTTACGGTGAATTTGCTTTGTTTGCAAATTACACATTTTAAAACATAACAAAATAAAAATAATTAATGAAGAGTATGTTTTTATGGAATAGAATTTAGTGAGGGGGGCCTATTTTATTAAGAGGAATTTTGTGAAAGGACCTGTTTTATTAAAATAAATTTTGTGAAGGGACCTGTTTTGTTATATGGAATTTTGTGAAGGGACTTTAAATAAGCTCCAGATTTTTTCTGGATCGACCCCTGTTAATTGAAAAAAAAAAACTGAAATAATTTATTAAAAAAACCCTAAAGACTTGGGTTTAGACTGCTTTGTGTGTGTGTGTGTGTGTGTGTGTCCGTCCACGGGGAGACGTGATAAAAGATGAATTCGAATCAGAGATATAACAATGCACGATAAAAACGAGTATGTATGTGTGTGTGTGTGGGGGGGGGGGGGGGGGTCTACTGTATTTTTAATTAATATCTTAGAAAAAAGAAAGTATCTTTAAGGAACACAGGAGAAACGACCCTAATATCAATCGTGTCAGTCACATGCTTTATAACAAATTTGAGCGGAAATGGAGGACATGTTTCAACTAACATAAACGAACCGCTGAAAGCGATATTGTTTTGTGCTAAAAATGAAACTACCACAAAATGAGATATTGGGTGGATCATACTACTGAAAACTCGTTTAATCAACAAAGACAGTAGAATAGATATTTGTTTCCCTTTTAAGCAACAATGAAAAAACTGCGATGTCAGATAATCCGAAGTGTGGAATCATTTCCTTTGTCACGGCCTACTGAAATACACTCAGAATGATCTTTATCGAACTTTTTCATGCGCTAAATTAGCGATTGAATCGCTATATCCAGGCCAACAGTTCAGATATGACAGACGATAAAGATTTATCCACATATCGTTTACTTTTTTTTTTTCTTCTATCTCCTTTTCTCCGTGGACAATACCGAACAGTTGAACATGCATACATATTGTAATATTTGCACTTGCTCAAATCCCTTGATTCGTAAATCAATGAACATAAAAAGTAGAGATTAAATTCAAGTATCGGTTGGTTGGCAAACCAGATATTATTGTTCCATACTGATATTACCACAATGAGGATTATTCTGTTTTAATGAATCTGATAAGATATCGGTCGACGGTTCAGCTGAGTAGACTTACATAAAAAAGAGAGAATGAATTAAATCAAGTGCAATATGTGTGATAAACCGCAACAAAATTATTCTGCATACAATAAAATTATATGTTCATAGAATTCTTCGAATTTTATGGCTTCCGGAAATGCTGATGAAGAGAGATTTGTTTTGGGAATTTTAATGGCAAACTTTACAAAAGTAGATTTTATACACTTTTTAAACACTGTGGGGCCTTTGTTCCCTCTGAGCTACGCTCGTTAACACTTCACTTGTTCTATTGATTATCCTTCGAAAATACTAAAAGAAATCTGCTAATATAGACAAACTCATTGAAAAAATATCAATAAAATATGTTAAGCATCGCATCAATGAAATACGATTTACTGCTAGGGTTGATTCCTAAACAAAAAAAAAAATCCCTGATGGCGCGGCCTACAGGCACAGGTTGATTTCGAAGACGCAGACCGTGGGGCGCCTGTTTGTTGGGAATTGCGTAAGAAATCACCTTTTGCCATGATGAGGCAGTTGGGAGCGTCCACTTCGAAATCTAACTTGTTTGCAGGCGAAGCCGGCAGGGATTTTTTTTTTTTTTTTTTCTGTAAGGGTTGGTCCTATAAAAAAAACTTGTCAGCATAAAAGTTTTAGATAATATTAAGAGGATTTCTAATAAATTTAAGCGGATTTAATATTTTGTGAATTGACGAAGTTATGAATTTTTTTCTTCTAACCCCTGAAAAATCTAAAAATCTTCGAAAAATTAGGGACAATATTTGGAATGATTTATCAAAACAATATTTAGTACAACATTTGAAAGTGTTTGCAAATAGTACTATACTTAAATTTTCATTACTATAAAATTTAACACCACAAAAATATCCAAAGATAAGCAATTATCGTAATTATTGAAATTTTATTAATAATTTGATTACATGCCTAATTTTATATAAAAAGTGAAGTAGACTTAATCCCATTTAAACAAAAGAAACATTTTTCAAATCCTATTAAGAACTCAAAAAATGATTACAAATAACAAGTGTTGCTGTATTAAACTAAGATGATTACATAGATTATTCTGGATAAAATCAAAACTTGAATAATCTTTCTACTGAAATAGAGTGTGCACATCCGGTGTATTACAAATTCTACAAAATCAATATTTTCTAAATTTTTATTACTGCCCACTAATTCCATTAATGTATTAAATACACTTTAAGAAAAATAAGATTATGAAATATACGTTTGTTTGAAATATTATTACATAAAGAAAACAAAAAACCATCTGTATTTAATAATTATTATAATTATTATTACATTTATGTAATATGAAATTAATGGTCACATAAATATACAGCAGTTTTTCCCAAACAGTTTCCAGGAGTGTGCTGCGCCTTTCTTGCCCTTCATCGAAAAACCAACACCCTTCTTGCTCATCAGTCAAAAAGAATGTGCCCTTACTGACTTTTTTATTAAAAATTTGCTTAGATAGTAAAAAGTGAAAAAACTGTGTGTCTTGGAAGAGTGCCCTGACTTTTAAATAGTAAAAGTTCCTTTAAAAATTAAAAAAATGGCTTTAAAAATACAAAAAAAGTACCTGTAAGAATCCAAAATGTTCCATTTTCCCACCAGCAGCACCCTGCCCTTTTTTAAACCTGGAGGAAACTACTACAGTTTCGGCAACTTATGTAAGCTTAAGTTATTTAATACACTGCTGAAAAAAGTGTTGATTTTACAGTATAATAAGCAGTAAAATAAGCAGTAATACGTTTTGCTGTTTATTACTGTTAATTTCACGGTATAATACTGGCAGCTGGGGTGCCAGTATTATACTGTTTTTTTTTTTTTTTTTTTTTTTTTTTTTTTTTTTTTTTTTTGGCGATGTAGAATTTTGACCACTTTTGAATGGTTAAAACCACCAAATTTGACCACTGTCCTGGTCAAAATTACAACTCTGCCCACAAGTAGATAAAAATAAAGCAACATATTTTGAGATATATTTGATGAGAATCCAGCAACAGATGAACACGTAAAATATATCTTTTAAATAAAATCTAGCGTGTTATATATATATATATATATATATATATATATATATATATATATATCTAAATTTGGGTTTCGCATGTTTCTGAAACCACCACTAAATATTAAAAGAATTCTCTATCATGATAGACTAATTTAATAATTATTACATACAAAACAAAAATGCATGTATACGAAAATATATTGTAGGTATTTGCATTCTTAGAAAAGATACTCTAAACAAATCCCAAGAGTAACTTGCACAGATACCTGATATTCAAGACTGCTTAAAGAAAAACAATAAATAACGAACGGCGATTAGAATAACACTTGAGGGGAATGAAAAGTAAAGAAAACAGCCATTAATTTCTGGTAGATTGCTTATCTTTCTTCAAATCAGGATGCATGCATAACCACAGAATAAAATATATTCTAGGATGCAGGTTATAAAATCTGAAACTTCTTGAAACTTTTTCCAGTGAAAAGCATAATGATTTGTTATATTTAATAAGATACGGAAAAAAATAGACGTTTTTCGAATTGCAGAAGTGTAATAAAAGTAAAATTCCTACTAGAATGATTATTTATTTTACTTATGTCCGTCCGTAACGCATATAACGTATCCGATATGTATAAAAAGAATATATTCTCATGAAAATAAAAATTTATAATCTTTAGTATTTTAGTGTAAAGTAGATACCTTATTTATTGCACAATAATATGCCTTAATCTTTTTAAAACTGAGCTGTTACTTGTTGAAAACCTTAGGGAAATAAAAGTGCAAAGTATTCCAAATTCAAATTGTTTGCGTAAAATAAAGTTCGTCTACACATTTATAAAATGATATCTATAGTATTTTCATCGCTATTTTTAGCCATTTGATTATTTCCTAAAAAATTACATTTTAGCGGTGCAGTAACGACAGATTAAAAATAAATAAATGCCGAACTAAATTAATAAACACACGATCAGTTAAGATAAATGTATTTTAAACTAGTGATTTACCCCGCATTGGACATATCTCGATAGGTTCAGTTTTTATGAACTTTTCCAAAAACGAGTTTAAAGATAACAAACCACAATTACGATAAGGAGCTATCACCACATCATATTCAGTTGACATTAAGTTTATCGCATAAAGCAATGTTTTCAAAGAGTTGGGTTTCGCAATTTATAACACAACATTAATTGTTCTAAAATCTACACTCAATTGACCGCTACCTCCTTTCTGTGCACGTGATGTAACTTATGAAATTCAACAATATTATCTCAAAAATAAAAAAGCTCTTACTAAACAGTTGATTTTTTTTTCATTACATGCTAAATTATACAACATACAAGACAGTAATAAAGAAACAATTTATTGCGGAGAACGAAATCTTACACATTTCGTTAATATTCTTGAAATGAATGAGATTTTTTTAATCTGGGAAAAACTGTACTGCTTGCAAACATGTGAGAGCATATTTCACAAATGAAAAAGGCATAGATGCTAAATTTTAAATACTATAAAATGTAAACACTATTGCCTCAATTTAGGTTTTTATCATAAATTATTATTAAACCTGGAATGGAAAAATCGCCCTTATCTTCTTCAATGGAAAAAGAGAGCAACAAAATGACCCATTCTTATTTTCCAAAATGACCCATTCCAATGTTAAAGAGTATCACAGAAGATTCGATGACCTTTCTTACTGACAGCTGGCATATTTCAAATTTCAAAAAAAGATTCATAGAATTCTCGAAAGGCTTCATAAATTGCATTTAAATTATGACGAAAATCTCACATTAAATATCAGTAACGTCACATCTTTTATCCGAATAGAGCCATGCTGACAATTCTTTATTTAATACATTAAAAATAATGAGTGCAATTTACTGGATAAGAAGTGTTTTCACCCAGATACAATTTATTTTCTCCATCATATGACCATTAATACAACAATAAAGGAAATTTAAGAATAATTCGGGACACAAAAGCAGATGGAATGGAAGAATCAACAGATGCCCATTCATTTAAATAATCAGTTTAGGTTTAGTCTAAAACAAGAATCGTTTACACTTAAGAAAACTTCAGAATTTGACTATTCAACTTTTAAAATCGAAAGAACATGTTCTTCTCAAAAGAAACGCTCAAAATTATTTTTTTCTATGTCCAAGGATAGCTATAATAACAAAGACAATGTAATGCAATGCAATCATTTTAGGCAATACAAAGCCAAAATTGTCATAGTTATTGCATTCCTAAACGATGAAAAAATTCTAAATCTCACTTCAATAACGTCTCAATTGTCATGAAATTTGGGACACAGATGAATGAGGAAGACTAACTCTGTTACACTGAAAAAAGCTCAAGGGAATTACCTATGGCAAGCAAGATAAAAACATTGAAGTATACTTCAAAGTACGTTAGCGGCAAATTCAACGTCCACGTCATACGACCATTAACATATGCAGTCTCTTGCAATCGTGACATTCAAATGCAGATTATGTAACATAGGCTATAATTTTGCAGACAAAAACATGTAAAATTCAAAAAGAAATTAACTTTCAATCGTTTACTGCATCTTCAAAAAAGAAAAGAAACCTTGTTTCTCACAACCTATCTTTTCAATCTCTCATATACTAAACAATTCAATCTGAAAAACATGCTTGGTCTCTCAGCTAATACGGCAGTGGTTGCAAAGAAAAAGCACGCCAGTGATATACTTAGAATAATAATCAAGGAAACACCAATAACCATTTGTGGAGGAGGCCCATTTTAGTAGAAAAAAGAAATGCGCCTTCAAAAGCAGACTTCCGCTCTCGTCAAATCACTTCTAAAAAAAAAGTGGTGCAATTTGAAGGGTCAAGGGGTCAAATTCGTGACTCCACCCCGAGAAAGGACATTAAACCCCAGAAACAACAATGCTCATTAAATCTCACCCATTCTTCACGTTCAAAGCCTACACTCAGAATGGAATAGCAATTGGTATTGTTCGAATGCAATAATAAAGCATCGCAGAGATAGACAGGTGCATATTAGCATGTGAAACAGAGAAAGAAATGATGGCCGGTCGATGCTACGCAATAAATTAATAATCGAAAACAAACCAGGCATATACTTACGATAACCCTTAAAACTTATCGGGAATATCAATTCTACACTTAAGGTAATTTAAGTGAATAAAAACACTAATTTAAGGATCATGTACAGAAGGAAGTAACTAGCAGGGTTCATTTCATACAGACTAGAAAATACATTTAAGGAGTCTAAAGAGTCCAACAGCTTTTAAGAACTAAAATTGAAACAAATAAGTACAGTGAATGTACAATGAGGCGTTGATTTTTTAATCGCGAAATTATTATTTTTGTAAATTCAGAAACTTTAAATCAATTTAATTCAAAATAATATTTATACACAGGATGGAAGTTAAAGACAACTTTGTAATAAAGTAAGTATGTTTAGTTTAATACTGATTGAAATTTATAATCTCTTAAAAAAGGTAGTAACTAAATGTAATTATTTCATAATTTTGTAAACATTTGTTTTATTAAATATTTGATTTAATATATGTTCTTTACAAATTCATCTCTTTTTATGATAGTTAAATTAATAAATTGTAAATATATCTTCTTTTTTCGAGTTCATAGATGGCAGTAACGTTGCTAAAAATATGCATTGATATATCGCATTCAATATCGATTATTAAGTATATCTTATCATTTCCTTTTAATTTTGTGCTATAAATATTTTAATTTCAAAATAGGTTTCATTATTAAGGTTAGATATAGTTTAAAATAAGATAAAAATAATTTGTAGGTGTGTTTGAATTTATTTTTAAAATTGTTAAAATATTTTACTTATTTTATTAACTGTCAATGTAACGGTTATGCCATGTGCTTTTGTAAAGGTTAACGTGGTTTTTGATAGTTAAAATGTCACTCGTTGGGTATGTTTTACTGCTTTATTTCTCTCTTTGTTTAAAAATTCTTTATTCAATACGTTTTTGTATTTAATAATGTTCTATATACATTGATTTTTGCACATGTCATATTAAGTTATTCGATATTTGTCCATTTTTATACTTTTTTTTTTTGGGGGGGGGGGGGGGGCTACGTAATTAATCGGGCAATCTGAGTTAATAAATTCGGCTCAGGCTTATTTACTCAGACAGAAATCAATCACATTTTACTTATATTAGTGGAATATTGTCCTTGAGAACGTGTTTCACTATATGAGTTTCCAATTGCTTCTTGTAATAATTTTCACCTTCTGCCCATTGGATTTTTTCTCCACATAAGTATTTTTTTTCCACTTACCGTATATACTCGTGTATAAGTCGACTCCCCCCAATTCTCACGCAAAATTTTGGAAAAAATTGAATTTTCGTGTATAAGTCGAACCACATTTCTGGTAGTATGTTGAAAAATTATTTGTAATCGAGAATTTAAAAAAATAATAAATTTTCATTAAATTAGTAAACTTTTTTTTTTACGTTTCTAATAAGACTTCTTTTTTTTTTTTTTAATTCAACAGTTTAAAATTGTATAATTATGTAAAACTGAAGAAGGTTAAACTATTTTGAAAGCACATCAATTTAATGATTACTTACTTTTTTTTTTTTTAAATCTATTCAAGCCTTATTTACAAGGGTAAACAACGTCTTAAACTGCTAAAATATAGTACTTCTTTGTATTGTAGGACTTTTAGGAGAGAAATCTAGAAGCTTTCTCAAGTTGAACTCTTTTTAAAAAGGGGATTAAAATGTTGAAAGGAATGCCCCTGTATTGAAGGGAATTCTATCCCAAGAGAAAATGAGTGCAGAACAATTACAGAGACATTATTGTTGAGCTTTTTTTTTTATCAATCACCATAGTCAGCTTTTATCTGTCTCTCCAACCTAGACCCATATGTGATTAATTAAAAGACTTGCACATTCACCAATTATCGCGAAAAAAAATATGACTCCGGTATTTCACTTCGTTATATTTTTTATTTTTTTATTTACTCGTGTATAAGTCGACCCCCATTTTCAGCTCCCAAATTTTGTCTAAAATTATTCGACTTATACACGAGTATATACGGTATTTTAATTTTGAGAATCTTACACTTTTGGATATATATGTAATAATTATCGGTTTATCTATTGACGATTATTTATGTGATTTAATGGTTATTATTAACAAAAGTTTTATTATATATATATTAGCACCCCAAAAGAATTACCGTGCGTTTTGCACTTATAATGCATAAAATTTGTCCATTTAAGAAATTTCCATTGAAATATTGGCTATTAGTCTATTATTGCATTTTAAATTACTTGAAGGATTTTTCTTAACAATAAAATACAAGATAAATTTGTATAAGAAAATCATTAGAACTTACAGCGGAGGGTATGCTCTTTGGATTTTGAAATGTTATTAAGTTTATTTCTGATGGAAAACCTTGAAAAAGTAAAATTTATTTTTCCCAAGTGACTTAAAATATTTAAACATTGTTAAAAGGAAATAAGAATTTTTGGTCAGAGGTCCACCACCTGACGAAAAAAAAGAAAACCTGTTTTGTTTTCTGTTCTGAAAAAGAAGCCGACATGTACTAATTTTTGAAAGTTCACAAATTTTTTAATTGTTTTCTATATTGTTTTTATGTTATGTTTTAAAAAAAATATCCTTCACGAATGACTCTAGATAAGTTTAAGATTAAGCCAAGAAATTATTGAATGTGCTTATTTCTTGTTTAAATTCTCCATTAATAATAACTTTTAAAAAAGCTGTCCATCGCAGACACATCTGTTGAAAAAAATTTTCTATATCTCAAAACTCCGAGAGCCAGAGACAGAGACCACGTGAGTACGTCTGTTCATTCACTTGCCGTTTCACTAACTTGATCACTCAAGTTACTTGCCTCACTTACCGTTTTACATATTTAATTAGTGGTATTCATAAAAAGAACGTGTGTGGCTCGTGAAAGTAGATAATTTTATCATCGCGCATTTACATTATCACCAAAGAACTAATTTTGACGAAAAACTGCAAGGTAAATCGAGATAAAAGACACCAATTAAATTTACTTCATTGTAAAAGCATCCACTTTTAAGTTTTTGCCCTCTTTTTTTTAATACTTCGCTGTTTCTAAATAAATCTATTTAATCGCGTCATATATCAGTAACACGTTAATGATTTTTTTTTCACAATCCAATAATTATCTTACAATTAAGACTATACAGAACTTTAATTACAGCTATCAGCGACTGATAAATGTAATTACAATTTTTATTTTACTTCCAAGTTTATCAGAGGCTGGCAACTCAATTTGTCAAAGTCGCTGAAGCAGATTTCTACAGAGATAAAAATGTTAAAAACTCAATCTAATATGCAAAATCGATTTCCGTGGAGGGTAGAAGAAAAAAAAACTTCATTCTAAAAAAGCATTTCCCAAGAAAAGTGATATCAGCAACATCAACAGCATTCTAAATAACGCATTAAAAACTTCTCCGGCAAGTCAATTTATCACATTTTTTTATATATTACTGCAGCCGCCGGCATCGTTCATGTTTACTTAACGCGTATCCACGCGTGAACGAACGCAAACAAAAAAGGAGTGGGGAGTACATGCGGCCAAACGTGAACGGTTACATTGTGTTGATTTCAATCTTCGAAAGGCTGACTAATAGGTAACTCGTAATGGTAAACAGATTGACTGCCAAGTCGGGTCATTAAACAATTGGGTTAAGGACCAGACCAAAAGTGAAAAGAACACTGCTTCAAATCGACCATCTATAACAACTTTTTACTAATCGGGCTTGTTCGGCTCGCTCTATCCTCTTGTTGCGCTGTCTGGCTGTTATGGACCGCTGAAGAACTATAGTGGGTGCATCATGTTTGCCATTCACACTGCCAAGTGTGATTCCTTTTAACTTCACGCTCCCGCGCGTTTCCTGAAATGGTCAGCTTCGGTTCGCAGTGACACAAAAGCAATAATTTTTAACCAAGTACTAGTTGGGAAACAAACGCGGTAAAATGAATATTCTTGAATTGCATTTTATAAGGCCACGGGTGACAAATAATCGGTTTTGACAAACGTTCTGAAATTCATGATGGGGAGGGGGGGTTCTACATCCTCGGACGAACATTGAAAAACGCCTTGTCATAGAAACACAAAAGTGTCCTTTTTGACCCCAAAATCGCTGATTAATGGTCAGTTTTAAAATTTTAATGTTCCGTAGTAAATAATAATGCAAAAAACTAACAGAGTTGCCAAGTTCCAAAGGGCAAAAATCAGGAGAATTTTAAAAAGAAATCGGGAAGATTTTTCAATGATTTTTTTTTAATGTAATTATACAAATAATTTAATTCCTTTTAAGTAATAATACAGACATATTTTTAAACATTAATTTTCTCAATTAAAAGCATTTTTAATGTCATAAAATACGTTTTAAAACAATTTAAAGATCATTATAAATACCATGAATGGATTTTAACTTATCATAAAAATATACAATTATAAGTCATGAATGATATTTATTTATTAATAAACAAATTATTGATAACAAAAATAAATTGGTACATGACGATTACATTAAAAAAAATGAATTTACAGTTTCCAACATACAGTTACAATTAATTCATTATCGAAAATAAAATTGAAAATTAGCTCATACAAAAGCTACAAAGAGCCATCATATATATTTGACCTGAACTGCTATAATACCAAATAACACTAATCGAACACAAAGAAGAAAAAAATAAAAAAAAAAATCCCTGACGGCTCGGCCTACAGGCACAGGTAGATTTCGAAGACGCAGAACGTGGGGTGCCTGTTTGTCGGGAATTGCGGAAGAAATGACCTTTTTGCGATCATGCTGCAGTTGGAACCGCCTACTTCGAAACAAAACTTGTTTGCAGGCGGAGCCAGCAAGGATTTTTTTTTTTTTTTTTTTTTTTTTTTTTGGCTATAAGAGTTGGTCCTATAAAAAACATGTCAATATAAAAGTTTTAGATAATATTAAGAGGATTTATAATATATTTAAGCGGATTTGAAATATTGGGAATTGACGAAGTTATGAATTTTTTTCTTCTAAAACCCCCCTTCCCCCCCCCCCCCCCTTGGAGCCATTTTTAATTATATCAAAAATCTGTCATACATACATTTTCGGCCCTTTTCCTAGAAGTAATAATAACTTTAAACGGATTCGATACGTATAATAATAAAGAAATTATGAGGATTTTTCTGTTTTCACAAAAAGCCCCCCCCCCATTTCCCCCCCTTGGTTCGATTTTGTCCATTAACGAACTTGACCGAGATTTTATGACCCTTGATTTTATGTATCAGTTTCGAAAAGATGCGGGAGTTGGAACCGCCTACTTCGAAAAATAACTTGTTTGCAGGCGGAGCCGGCAGGGATTTGTTTTGTTTTTAATTTTTTTTTTTTGCTATAACGGTTGGTCCTATAAAAACTTGTCAATATAAAAGTTTTAGATAATACTAAGAGGATTAATAATAAATTTACGCGGATTTGATATCTTCTGAATTGACGAAGCTTTGATTTTTTTTCTTCTAAAACCCCCCTTTCCCCCCCCCCCCTTGGGGCCATTTTTAATTATATCAAAAATTTGTCATACATACATTTTCGGCCCTTTTCCTAGAAGTAATAATAACTTTAAACGGATTCGATACGTATAATAATAAAGAAATTATGAGGATTTTTCTGTTTTCACAAAAAGCCCCCCCATTTCCCCCCCCCCCCTCTTGGTTCGATTTTGCCCATTAACGAACTTGACCGAGATTTTATGTATCAGTTTGGAAGAGATTTATGCAGAATTTTTCCAGTTATCGTGGTCAGAAAAAAGTGACATAGATAGATAGATAGATAGATAGATAGATAGATAAACTTTTGAACTGGGGGTGGTTTTGGGTTCTGGGAGTCATGATCGGCGTAGATCTGCAAAAATTTTTCAAAATTTCCAACTTAGGTGAGAATGTAATAGGTAGTATTTCTTACGAAATCTACCTAAAAGTGGGATTTTACTAGCATATGTAAATATAAAATAAGAATGGAAAAATTTGTCTATAAGAAAATCAGGATAATTACGTCAAAAATCAGGAGTATGGAAAAATCAATCGGAAATCAGGAGACTTGGCAAATCTGCTTTAAACACGTTTTTCTTGAAACAATATTTTCCCCCTTTGTCCCACGGTTTCCAAAACAACTTACTCTGTCGATCCGAGTGAAGTTTTTAAGACATTGTTCTGTATATACGTGACTAGGGCTTAAAAAAATTGATATATTCTGGTAGCCAGCAAAAAATTCTAGTCTCCAATATATATATATATTATTATATTATATATATACTATTTTCATATATATAAAGAGGGGGGGGGGGTTATGAATTAATTAAAGAAAAATAATAACACAAGCACAGTTTAGAATTACTAGTTATGTACTTTAGAATAGTACATAAATTTAGAAAGGTAATATCTAAGTTTTTTAAATAAATCAAATCTCTGGGAGAAAAAAAAAAAGGGGGGGGGGTGGGGGGGGGGGGAGAGAAAGAAATATTATAAAGGCTAAATTAACCAAAATATAACCAAAATGTAATCTGAAAATGCTGATTGCTGGGTGTTTCAAATGTCTGCATAGTTGAGGGCTACAAAATCTATATCGGGGGGGTCTAAGTTTGTTTCTTAACACTGGGGAAGGGAAAAAATTCGGAGCTTACTTATGTATCTATACCTCGTATATTGAATGAAACGAATTAGCTGATATTTCAGCAATATTATGTCCTTAATTTTCATTTGCTAAATTGTTACTAAATGTAAAATACAGAATTTACATGGAAAAAAAAAAAACTGTACAAGAACTTTTAAATTTAAAGAGAAATAGAGCTGACACGACTAAAGTGCCTATTTTGAGCCCATTATGACAACGATCTTAAGAGGAAACTTTCTAAGAAAATGAAATACAAATTATCTTAGTACATGTGCACAAAAAAAAGGCTAATCTTGAACATTCTACTCGGCTTACAGCATTCGGGACATCAAAATATAAGGAAGCTACACTCCATGAAATTTTTTGGTGAAATAAATATAATTATGTGTTTTGAAGGAGGGAGAGATTTTATACATAATTATTAGCTATACTTAATAGTATTACATACTCCCCCCCCCCCCCCCCGGAAAATAAGTTAATATAAAATCGTGGAGTAATTTGAATCATAAAAAGTTTCAACAACTGATTACGTAATTAAGGTTACCTGTGGAGTCATTATTTGTATGCACGAAAAAGAAAAAACTACATTAATTTAAAATAACCGAACACAAAAAAGAAAAACCACGTTAATTTAAACTAACCTATGATTATGCATGTACACTGTAAAATTCTCCCAGTTTTAAAACCAGTTTGTATTTTTTTTTTTTTTTTTTTTTTTTTAAGTAATAGCTTTTAGTATGTAAATTTGATATTCTTTTCATCTGAAAAATAAATAAAATAAAGCCAGTAGACCCGTTGTAATCATTTAGCAAATGTAAAACTCATTTATACTCATTATTATTACATTCACGTGTAACTAAACATGTGCATAAAACCTCAAAACTTTCCTTCTTAAGAGGTAATGAAGAATTTTCCAATTGCAGTACCTTATATCGGAGATAAATCTTTTGAAGAATTGAACGTATCACACAAAAACACACATTTACGTTTGCCTTTAAAGTTCTTTTGGATAAAGAGAAGTGGTCTTGTTTGATAAGAACAATAATCTAACAACTATCATCCTGACAGGAAGCAAATGAATTTGTTCCTTCCTTCCAGTGAAAATGAAGCGTTCGATTCCGTTTTACCACAAGTACCAAATATTTAGAGTCTAAGGGGTCAAAATATGAAACTAATCGGGGAAATCCCAATTTTTCAGATGCAGATAATAAATATTTATATTGTAACTCTTTAACAGATAGATAAGTGATATGAATATTTCCAAGTACTGGGGAAATCAGACTGATGCCACCCCCCCCCCCCCCCTCCTATTTCCATTCTCATCAAATTTATTTTAATTTTTAATGAGGAAGAATACTTTTTTAAAGATTTTATCTACTATATTTCTATTATGACCAGAGGCCGACATAGACAATTTGAGGCCAAAAGTTCATGAATTTTGACCCCCCCCCTCCCTTTTATTTACTTTTGCCGGTTTATCTGGCAGATTATAATATAATGGTTAATTAGCAATTAGATGGATTTAATACATATTAAAATTATTTATAATTTTCTAAACTACATTACAAATGTCAGGAAATTGTGAATATTCAATTTTAAATGCATACAGTTAATTTTAACCAGCAAGTAAATGAAAGTGAGGGGAGGGGGGGGGGGGCAAAATTCACGATGGGCCATGGGCCTTAAATTGACCAAGTAGGACTCTGGTCGTAACAGAAATATAGTAGATAAAATCTTTAAAAATCTACTGTTCCATAATTACAAATAAAATAATTAACTGTATGCCTTTAAAATTGAATATTCAGTTTTCTGACATTTGTACGTAAGTTTGGAGAATAGAATTGTAATTTTAATATTTATATTAAATCCATTCAATTTGCAAATAAAAAAATTATTATAATCTGATAAGTGCATTTTTTAAAATGAACCAATCATTTGAAGACCCAAAAATTCCGGGCGAAAGACACAAGCTTTGTGAGCCTAGGCAGAAATCGGGCTCTGACTATGACAAGTTTGATGATTGAAAGAAAAGAAAAATAAAATATCAATAACTTTTTTCTTTTCTGTCCAACTTTTAGATTTGAGAATAATAATAATTAAAGGATGATATAATGACTTAAAAATAATTCATTTATACAAGCATAAAATATAAAAACTTACTCTAATAAAGACATTAGAACCCAAAACAATGAAATTTATAGCAACAAATATTTTTTAATGACTTTTGATATACATTTCAGAGATTCTGATAATCTAGCTGACAAACCTTCCGAACCTAAATGTATTACTTGAAAGTTTAGTCTAATTTAACGGGAATGACAATAAATAATAATAATAATAAATGAAAACTAATAAATAGATATGAGTCAAATCAACGCAACTTTTACCAAAGTCAATTTATTTACAATAAATTGTTAGGTTCAGCATATATCAGTGACCCAGAAATCACGCATAATAATGTGGGTAAAATATTCCCAAGATTAAAGACTACATTTTATAAGCATAAAAGTTTTTAAAATGCGTGAAATTTTATAATTAGGCAACTTTAATATGATAAACAAATGCGAACATTTCCCCGAAATTAATTAATACAATATTTACTTCAACTGAAATGTATATAAATATATAGCTGAACTTAACTGAATTTTAAAAATTAATGTTCGGGAGTCAGAATACTTTTTTTTTTTTATCCTTTCGGTCCGGGTTTTTTTTTTTTTTTTTTTTTTTTATTTGTTTTTTAATTCCTTCTATGTTAACAATATTAAAAGTACAAGGGTCGATATCCAGGCAAAATTTGGGCCTTATTTAGGGCACTGCATAGACCCCTGAAGTAGCTATCCAAATCACGAAAGTTAACTGAAATTTAACGAATGTCATTTACCGAAATCTAATGGATATAGTTATTTTCCGCACTATGCATGCAACAATAGTTTTTTTTATTTTTTATATGAATTGCAACAGGATAAACAGGCAAAACAAATTTAGTATTTATGTTTTATCAAATTATTCGTTCGGAAAGGTGGACCATATTTTAAATTTAAAGAGTGGAGGATATGTTTGAAATAAAAGAATTGCGAACGTTGTGGAGGAGATTTAAGTAAACTTTTATAATTATGATTAAATGCTGAAATATAAATGAAGTCATAATAAATGTACGGACACATACTATAATTACTACAGATTGCAGATAACAAAAATAATGGTTACAACAAAATAATATTCAATGGTTACAACAAAATAATATTCAATGAAAAGACAAGTCCTATTAATAGGACGCTAGACTCGAACAGTTAAAGGACAGGACAACGGAAAAAAATCTCCGGAAGAAGGAATACATTCCTATTACATTGATATACTGAACCACGCACGCTTAACTAACATATGAAAACCCGTATAAAAGGTAACGTGTCTGGCAAAATAGTGTTACAACATATTTTATTGTTTAATGAACATTATCAAGACAAAATCAGGGGAAAACAAACCGTTGTTCGGATCACATTCGTGTATACCGTTCGTGACTTAACTCCATATTTTACATTAAAGTAATCATTTGTTAGAACGTTATTTGCAGAAGTTCTCAGTAATATAAATCACTTTTCGAGACTAGGCCAGGTGGAGATTTATTTTTCCCATGTCAGCAATTTCGAATGTTACAAAAAAATCTACTATATTTTATTTCAACGCTATACGTAATACTTCAAGTGTAACAAATACTGTGCAGTTGCAGTAGTTAGTTAATCCGAAATGTTAAACATGTTAACTAGCATTTTAAAAAATCATCGTGGTGAAAGTTTGTTTTTAGGTACCACAAAAATAGTGAAATAATGTAAATATGGTTTTAAACTGCATGTAATCTTTATTTACAAGGAATTCTTATATCAGTTTATGGAATGTTGGAAATATTCCTTTTACATAGTTAATTGTTCCAGCTTACATATTCAAACAAATGCAAAAGGGGAGGTTCAAGCATTACAGAAAAGCTATAGAGAGGACATTTTAAATTGTTATTTACGCTGAAAAGTTCGGAGCAAGAGAGAAAAACTCTCAGGTAAGTAAAATATAAATAATAAGCAAATACTTGTGTTTGAAATATTGATTACAATTAGTCTTTCTACAAGCTTTGTTTACACAAGATCTTACAAAGTTAATCACCGAAATTCCGCTTTTAACATCTTAAAGTTTTGAAAATATTTATCATTTTTTTTTAATGCACAACAATGTGATTAGTGTGTAATGAAAAATTTTAAATGGATAATGTTAAATATGAGTATACTGTGCTACGTTTATCAATATTATTATTTACGTTTATCAATATTATTATTATTATTATTAACAAATTTTCTACACAACAATCTGAAAATAACAGAACTAACGCTAAAAGGCGATCGAAGCTCTTGAAAGTTTTAAACAGCCAAATATAAAGCTTGTCAATAACATTTAAATAGGTAGTGGGAAAAAACCTTTCATTAAACTATAAATTGGACTTGTCTAAAAAATAAAATGTTGGTATATAAGAGATTTATTTCTACCAGGGGGAAAAAATACTGTAGGCATTATGTACAAATAAAAGTTTACACCAGATATATAAACAGTGACAAATTTTTATAACATATAAAAGTCTAACTTTATTCCTTTTATCAATATATTTAGACCTAAGAGCACAAACTATGTGCCAGGAAAAAGTTATACCTAGTGAGAGAGCAGCTGTTTTTAAAAGTCTGGTATAGTTTGAATATCAATTTTAATTTCTGAAATTAGCAGGTGGCTCGGCATAAAGTAATTACCGAAGTCTTTTAAAGCCATCTGCTACGTATAGTTAAGTATACAAATTAGTAAAAAGTAATTTGTACAAAAACAAAGAAAACGCATACGCCTTAAGCTAAGATTATGATTTAATAAAGAACTACAAACTCTCTATCTTTAAATCTATTGCTTTTTTTTTACTTATTCCTTTACAAATGGAATCATAAGATTGATTTGATATTAACATACAACAAGTTCTTATATTTAAATCAATTTTACTTATTCTTTTACAGATGCAGTCATAAGATTGACTTGATATATTAATATAAAAAATTAACTTCCTAAAAGTGTTGGAATAAAAAAGAAAAACCGCTCCCAAAAGATTAAAAGAAAATTCCATTCAACTGGTAAAATTTTTAATAAAAACTAATTTATTCTCATTTTGTTCAACATATCAATAACTACATTCATGAATTTGCTAATTTAAATTTCATAACTATACTTTTCGGCACTGAAAACTTGAAATGGTGAAAGACTACACTTGTTTCAACAGTTGTAAATAGCCTGATAAGTATGCGAGAGTATAATGGGATCACTGAGGTCAAGCTGAATTTGGACAACGTAAAAATGATAATGGATTATAATAACTGCAGGATATACTGAATTTAATTTCATATATACGGAGAGAAAAAAAAAAAGACGAGAAATTCTTTAGAACCAGAATTCAATTCTTTTCACCACAGTTATTAGCATAAGTAATCGAAAAGGAAAAGTTATTTTTAAAAAGGAGCTAGTAATGTAATTAGATTGAAACCAGGGATGTTTAAGAAAAATTTGTGTGCTTTAAACTTTAAAGGACCCTTTACAAAAATTTTCACTCTTAAACATGACATTCCCAAAGCATTTCGATCTTCAAACTGGTCCTTTCACAAATTCAATCATTTAAAAATAAAATCTGACCAGTCACAAAACAGTTGAAATTGCCAAAGAACCTATTACTTACTTACTGTTTTATACATAAAGGATCTTGGTACAAATAGATAAACAGGACCCTGGATATAACGCTAATTTCAAATACACAAAAATATGACTAGATTTTCCACAAATATTAACAAGAACAAAAAATCATGCACCAGGCATCATAGAATATGAAACACTTTCCAACACTAACAGAATATTAAGAAATTTAATTTGTTCATGCAATGAAATCGATTATACTACGTTTTGTAACGTAATTCTTTTGTGCTTCTATCTAACTAAATGAATGAAAATTTTAAGCACTTTTTAATATATCGAAAACATGTTGTAGTGCAATCCAGCGATTCTTTTTAATTTTCATTATGTTTGAAGTGTCGTAACACACCGTTAAAATGAATCTAAACAATTTTTCTAAGTTCATCATGATGTAATGGATTTTTTTTTCATCCCTGTAATTGTACTATAAATACTACTTATTCTATACTCCTGAGATTACATGTTTTAGCCCACTTCACCGATGCATATCAATTTCAATTTGTTTTAGGCATTGTAACATTAAAATGAATCGCGGGAACTATTTTTCCTTCCCATAGAAATAGAAACTAATAAGGGAGATCTTATATAGTAGCTCTAGACTCTAATGTAACGGGATTCTTTGTGTGTGTAAGCAAGCTATAATTGCTGCACACTTCATTTTCGAATATTCTATCGTAAATATCAATAACATAGAAATCTCATGGCAATCAGAGTATATTTACGAGAGTTGGAGAATGGGCAGACAGACAAACCGAACCCTAAACACTTTTCAACTGTTGGAAAGTATTAAAAACTGTTCACAATTCCACGAAAACAGGACCCTATGAAGAAAGTCTGGAAAGACCCCTGAAAATGTCTTCATTTATAGAAAAATGAACAGAAGATGAAACATCCAAGGCCTCCATATCATTTTAAATGCGAGAAATGGCTCGAAAGCAGAAACCGATGTTTTTACATAGGTAATTTCACTCTTGACATTAATGATCATTTAAGATGGCAAAGAACCTGATTCAATTTCATTAGCTACTCTATCCTTAAGGACATTAAGCTACGCCATCTTAATGTCATTACTTGACGTCATATTTCATCGTCGTTTCCCGCGATAAAGGAACCAGAACCGACTCATAGCTCCTAACATTATTACTCTAGCGTTTACAAATGAAGTGTCACTCAAGAGCATTAACGTCCACGGCGGCGGGTAATTTTTAGAGCCACACCCGACAATTCTCTTAATGGCTAACCATCGATAACGAAATTTTTATTTTTGCAGAGATGGCGTGACCGTCGGCTACGTGATCTACTGGTGAGGGCCGTGCTAAATGGATTCCATGATTTTTCGTTTGTTAAAAGGTTGTTGCCCGTCACTTTTAACACATTCTTTTTTTATATCTCATTGCAGATTGAAACGTGCAAACAATCTTTATCTCATTCAATATGGCTGTTCGTGTAAAATTGCAATCCTCCCGGTGAATTCTTTCATTTTCCACCTCCCCCCCTTTAATAGTCCGCGGTTTCGTGACCGACTCTTTTCTAAACAATGGGTGTGTGTGTGTTTTTTTCGCGCGAGGCGGTACCTCTTCTTTGCCACAAAGCGAAAGTTATCTCTTTTTTTTATTCTTTTCTTTCTGCGCGTTTTGCCTAATTTTAAACTGCAACTCGCAAGGCGGTCGAAAATCACTGTCATTAGCGTCTGAAGAAATGGCAAAAGAGAAAAAATACGTAAATGGAGCAGCAGCACTAAAAGAAAAAAAAAAAAAAACATTTTCAAAACATTAATTGCGGTATGAAGATTGCTGTTTACGTATCTATAGTTGCTCATGTTTCTCCATTCTGCTTTTATTTATTTATTTTTTGGCGTGGTGTTGTGTGGTTAGGGGGAGATTAATGGGAGAAAAAAAATTCGCTACAATTAGCACTTCATATCCTGCCCAATAATTTTCATTAAATATTTAAATTCGTGTATTTTTTTTCCAGAACTATTTAATATGATAAGCATACAAGTATATTTGCCGAAAAGGAAAAATAATATATTTTTGAGAGAAGTGCTTCGAAAATGAAGTTTTCGTGATACATATATATTTCCATGCAAATTGGCAATTAAATGTTACCACACATTTTTGTTTAATTGTAGTCAATGTACAACAGTCTATAAAGTTGATCGCCATGATTTTTTTTTTCTTTTTTTGGCTAAAGAAATTTCAAAAAGCATTCATTTTATCAGGAACTGGGCGACTTACCACATGAGAACATAACACTGAATTGCGAAACATTAAAATTTCATTACAACTTTTTACTGAAATCGGGTACTTTATTGAATTCAAGTCTAGATCGTAAAATACGTTTCAGTTAAACGGAAATTTATAAAATTGTTGTAACTTTAATTTAAAAACATTATCAAACATTTCAGATTTATATAGTACAAGGGTTGCTATAACCTTAATTTAACAATCCGAGCAAATATGTCTGAAAATAAATTAATGCAATTTTTTTAAATTAAATAATCCATAAAATACTGTACTTTATAATCGAAAAAAATCAATATTTTACATTGAACTTGCATTAATTCTTATTTTATCCCTCAGATTTATTGCCGACAACACATATAGGAGGAACGGAACATTTGGGATAACGAAAAGATAATAGTATCTTCATCAATATCAAAAAGATAAAATTGAAAACATCCACTCAAAGAAAATGACATTAAGAACTACAAAAGAATCTTCTAGATATTAAATCTCTAAGTTACCACAGACCCTGGAATTTCAAACTGAAATTACTCATCTTCTTTAGAATATAGAAAAGAGGATATATAAAGCTAAGGGGCCGTTCAAGTATTACGTAAGCATATTTTTAGTCATTTTGTACCCCCTCCCCCCCCCCTTGTAAGAAAATATAAGCAAATGCTAGACCCCCCCCCCCTTGCTTACGTAAGATTTTATGACAGTTTATACATCCAGACTTCTTGACAGATAAAAAGTTACCAATAAATTACATTATTAATCATATAAATTTATATAAATAGGCATATAGGGATTGTGATATCAAAAAATACAAAATGGTTTTAATATATTGTTGTTTATTGCATTAAACAAACCATTGTTTAAACCACCAAATTCATTGTTTAATGCTTATGTAAGAACTGTCGTGACCCCCCCCCCCCCTTGTCAGAGAAAATAAGTAGACTCTGGACCCACCCCCTCCCCCTTTACTGCTTACGTAATACTTGAACGGCCCCTAATAGAGATATGCTAATTGTACTGTATTTTTAAAATAGCATTTTTGTTTTTCTCTTTCAAAAATGTCTGAAAAGATTTTTCTCCTATTTTAGAGAAGTAACGCGACATTTCTGCACACACATTTTATGACGAAAAACTCTTGTTTAGGTTCCTTTCCCTCTACAACCTTTTAAAATTTTGCCAGTTACTTTCTGATCACCCTGTATACACACAGCTACAGGATTTCTATGACAATTCTCCACATGCTGAACAACCGTCTTATATACTGAAACGTAAAACTAACTCAGTCACTACAAAATAAACCGAAATATAAATAGCATTTTTATAGCAAAGAAAGGCCGAAAGGTCGTAGCACTGGAGGAAAACTCGTCTACAAATATATACTCCTTCAACAGCCTCCGAGTTAACTCGATTATGTAAAAGCCAAATGCTTTCGAAACCAGTTAGAAGAGAAGGAAAAAAGAATCGGCTTTAGGCAGAAAATAAAGCTTTCATTTGACTGACATCCATTTAAACAAGATTGAAGCCTGGATGAAACTCTACCTCCCCTGAAACACCTTCAATCCGAAACGTGCAGCTATTACATGATAAGACGTTTCAAGTCAAAAGAAATACATAAAAAGAAAAAGAACTTCAAACGAAAAAGGTCGCAAGTAATCAGACCGGGGCACTCCCAAAAGTGCCTGGCGCCTAGACGTTAGTAGTTGAAAAGCTCTGCTCACGAGCAACCAATCACAGTGACCAGCGGAGACTTCGCCAACACACCGAAAAGCAAAATTCCCGCCAACACACTAAAAAACCAAATTCCAGCTCCATACTCGAGCTTTCCGTTGTCGGAGCGCGCACCAAGAATTTTGTTGACATGTTTTTAAAACATAACATAAAAAAAAAAAAAATTAACAATATTAAATACTGTAAAAGAAGAAAAAAAGTATCTGCCAGCATTCTAAAAAAGAAGAGCTGAAGAAGTATTTTCTTTTTTCTTCGATAGATTTGAAACACAAGAACGTTAAAAGAAAAACGAACTTAAAATTTACTTCCGCAGAGTTCCCTTGACAGTGGTGAATTTAGAAATTTTTCTCCTCTAGGCATTTCTGCAGCTTTGGGGGATACATTGTGGAGTTCCGAGGGTGGGTATCACTTCGAGGCCATTAACAAGCCTAAAATCTCAAAACTTCCGGGGGGGGGGGGTTCCCCCGACAACCCCTAAATTCAACACTGGCCCCCTGAAGAAACACCCAACCCCCCCAAGTAAGATTATTACAGAACCATTTTTTCCTATATATCTACTTTGGCTACATTTTGGCGGAACTTTACCGTTAGCGTACTCTGATTGGTTGTTTGCGAGTCGTCTTCCCAGCTGCTAAGCTCTTTTTTGTAACTGACGATGACTGACCCGTCCGTCACGAAATCAAAGTAGCTCTCTGAGAGCAGGATTAGTGGTTTTGCACTTACCACATGATTGCGGGGAACCTGTTTTTGAAGATAACTGGGGAAGAGCATCATTCACGGAATTCCTTTTCTTTATCTTTTAATTTTATTACTACATTCCCCTAGAATATAATGGTGTATATACCGTGTGTGTTCTCACGGCTTCAAATGAGTTTTTTCTTCTTTCTTTTCTGAATTGATTACTGTGATTGCTGAGAGTTAGGGTGTAACAATTTAGTTTTTGCTTGCAAACGAATGGATCGCCTATATAGAGGCCTATTTTAATGCTGACATAAAGCAATTTATATGCGGAGACTTCTATTAAAGCCGTAACCGAAACGGTTTTAGCAAAGTAATGAGTAGTTATTTTCGCATTCTTTTTTTTTTTCTTTTTAAATGTTTTAACTCAATCTCTCACCGCGGGGTTTCGGATACAATCGTATAGATATGTTTCAGCATGAGCAAACAATATTCAAGACGATATTAGTACATAATTAGCAAGCATGGAATTGAGAATGCTCTATAACCTCTGAATATAATTTACCAAATAATTGCAATTTACAAAACGCGAAGAAAAAAATTATTCTTATGGACTTCAACAATTGTAATAGGAAAAAATACAGAATTTTGAGATAGCACTCTTAGAAGAAACATCTAATTATTTAAAAAGTTATATTGTAGTGTGTGTTGTACCACCTTTTAAAATTTGTCCTATATATATATTTTTTAAAACACTCTGTATATTTATTTCCACTAAAGAATTATTAAGAGCATTAGCAACAAAATTATCAAATGAACCACTTATCAAAATACAGAAAACTTGAAATCACAACCCGCAAATTGTCCACTTCAAGATCAAAACCTTGGGTTTTTATTAAGACCACAACGAATAATGCAATCTAGCAATCAAAGATTAAATGGTAGAACATTGGAATAAAAAGATTGTTATTCAAACAGGAACATTTACTTAGCAAAAAAGATGACACATACACCGCATACATCAAAACGACCGAAATTAGTTGATGTAAAAATATGGAACAGAAATAAGGGGAAGCTCATCTGTCATTCAAGAGGTTATTTCATACAGCAAAAGAGGAAGTGAAGCCCATCTGTCATTCACAACTACAAGGAAACATGCTTTCGATCTGTGAAAGACAAGGCCATTTCGATACTTTTATACAATCATTAAACAGCTAGTTTCATCGTAAATTAGATACAGAATAAATGGTAGAGGAAATAATGCACAGTTAGTGGCGAGAATGACATTTCGGCATTAAAAAAAAGTGTCTAATCGAATTTTCCAGATTAAATTTATGCATAAAAAAGGAACAATCAATTTTGAAATACAATACAACTAATATAAAAACAGTTAAGTATAAACATAAAGCTAATTTATTTAAAATAAATAGTTGTTGAATTCAAAATTCCAAGCACAGCGAACCTCATTATATAAATCTTATAATTAATGCATAAGTGAGGAAGAAATCTTAAAAGATATGGCGAGTCCGGTGCTCGAGTCTTGACCAGACAGGAGGAGTGAAACACCTAGCCTTTTTCAGGAGTCGGACGATGATTAATTCATAACGTCCATTATAAGGTCCTAAACTCACCTAGGTGTAAAAAAAATGCGTTTTGCAGTGACGTTTGATTTGAATGGATTGAAAAATGTTTTGGCGGGTACTAAAAAAAAAAAAATTTTTTTTTTTTTTTGGTCAGTTATTTACATTGTGAGGTATGCTCACAGTGTACTATTTAATCATTTTCCAACTCTGTTGTTCCGTGCCTTATTGATAGTTTTATCTATTTTAATTTACTTATTTTACTTTATAGTTCAAAAAACACGAAATAGTACCAGGTGGGACATTTATTTGAACCACGCTCTGAAGAGACATTTGGAACAGTGGTTCAACTAAGTTGCAAGTGTGCACTAGTGTCCTGCAATAGAGGATAAACTCCATAAATCTACTGTCAGGTTTCTATGCTTATAACGTCAATGAGGCGTGTGTATTACGTAACTTATTGTTTAATTAACTTTATTTTTATATATACTTTATTTATCTGTATATTCATACCTACGTACTTGAGTTTAGCGTGGTCTTGCTGTGGGCAGACCGCGAGATCAGTTTGAATTGAGTTTTGAAAGTGGTTGTATTTGTGAGCAGACCACGAGTGTGTTTCCTGGAAGTGCCTTGTAAGAGAAAGCCCAAATCATGATATTGCATCTAGTAGTGTACGTCTAAAAGAGACAAGAACAGAGTTAATAGCGTTTTAACCGAGTGCGTAGCGAGTATTCCAAGTGTAATTCAATAGAGTGCAGCATTTGCTATATCCTTGCCGGTAAATGTAGATATTGTGTTTTGATGTAAATGTTAAAGTGTGCCGTTAATAAATGTTATTTTAATATTTATTAGAAGTGTCCTAGTGAACTGATTTGCGACTAAGACATCGTTTCCGGTATATTACGCATCTCTATACCGGTGGTAGCAGCATATCAACCAACGATGAACAATATTCATGTTTCTCTTCACGAGTGGAGGATTGAAACGTGGAGTAAAATATATCTCATCAATACTCCCTTAAAAAAGGCAAAAATCCATGTGTGTCAATGAAATGCCCTTTTATTTATAACACATCTTGTTTGTCCGTGTCAAATTAAATACACATTCAGACGGACATCTCACAATCAAGAGTGTGATAAAAACAATCGTTAAGTACATTTAAATCACGGCTTGCATTTGTAAAATATGCTCTCCATTAATGCAAGAAAATTATAGTAGTACTTCAACTTCCGATGATTGTTCTCAAAGTCTTTTGAGCAAATGCAGTTTCTATTTTTGGTCTAAGAATTGAAAAGAGGCGGTAACTTGTGAATCTACATCGACCATTATCCTACAAGGTATGAGATAACATTGAATCCTCACTACCGCGTATCAACAATACAACAACCGTCAGGATATGAAGTTCATGAATGCATTTTATCAGATCGTCACATAGCTTGTTCTTCACGTATTCACTTTAAGAATAAAAAATGATGTCATGGACAATATGAATGATAAACTTTGACTAAGATGTAAAAAGCTGTTTTTAAAAAGTTATTCAAATGCAAATAATGGTACTGGTAACAGTCAATCATTTGTTTACCAGTACATTACTATTTTTAAAAATTATTAACCGGACAACTTTGGAAAGGTTGTGATCGCTGCGTCAACTAAGCCTAGTGAAATTTTTTTGATATGAAGAAAACCATGTTTTAGAAATGACTTCTGTGCAAAGAAAAAGATTTCTATGACAACCAAAAAATATTTTTGTTTTCTGTCGTAAGTTCAAAGTATACGTCTGTACAATTTCATACTAATATTTAAATAAGGAAGCTTTATTCAATACAAAAATAAATGCAGTCTCTGAAATGCACCTCCTCTGATGTTTTTACTTTTTTTTTCAGTTATGGAAGCACAGATTCTAATCTGTGCTTTAAACAAAGTAATTTTTTTTTACCATAACCGTCATCTTTCACAAAAAAAAAAAAAAAAAAAAAAAAAGTAGTCATTCTATCTTAAAACAAGAAGAAAAGAACATGAAATACTCAAACTGCCTTGAATTTAAAATAACCAGTTAATGTACTTTCCCATTTTTCGAAAATAATTTTCTGAATTATTAGGTCAGACATTGTAAAAACTAATAAATAAATTTCAGCTAGCGAAGTTCTGTTATATTGAAGAATGAGATGGGGAAATTTTCTTTTTTAATGATTAAAAAACAAACAGGAAATACAATAAAATAAAGTAATAAATAAAATATGCAATTAACAGAAATATGCAGGAGAATTGAAAATTCAGTATAAAACGCATTCGTGGCATATAAGCACACATTTTCATGCCCTACAAAACTGCTAATAGATTTTTCTAACTATTTAACTTTGGGTAGAAAGAGACAAGGTTTGTTTGCGATTTTTTTTCTTCTTAATTCCATAAAAAGTCGATAAGCAGGTTTTAATTTTCTATTACAAGGACGTTTTTCTAAGTAGTCATTGCTTAAGTGTCTTCAAGTCAAAGGTTCATCAAATAACGTAATGATGAAGCAGCCGGAAGACAATGCTTTGGAAATAGAATTTCAGAACGGTTACAATAGGCATTTTTAACTACTTATCCAAATTAATAAGTGAACACAGTGAACTTTATGTGTATTTAAAAGAAAGAACTGTTTGTTTTGTTTCAATGCCCGGGGATAAAAACAGAATGACAAATACTGAGTATTACCGATATGATGAATATGTGACGCGTAAAATACTGCATACAAATGCAACCACGTACTATAAGACTAATTTTAATTTCCAAACAGAATGAAAAAGTCTCCAGTCCAGGCGTGGAACTCAGTATGGCTCAATATGTCAACGCTCAACCAATTGGGCTAACCTGGAAGACACAATTCACTCAAACAACTTTTCGGCATTAACATCCGGTCTGCGAATTTACGCAGCTCTGCAGAAGTTCAGGCAAATGAACTCCATTAAACCACGGATACGTAATTGTACAATTTATTTATCTCCATCATACTGACTGAATAACAAATCCTACGAGTTTAATTCAATTTTAAATTTTCAACTCTAATAATTTCTTCTCCAGTTATAGTATGACAGATATAAAGAATAAAATAGTATGCCTATGTATTCCATTAATTTCCAATCAAATGATTAGTTTAACGTGTCGGGCAAGTCCTGAACTATGGTTGTAAAGACACCATTTTGAACATTATAATTTTTTTTTTGTTTTATTTATTTGGGGGGGGGGGGGGGGAGGGCAATAAAAATTATTCTAGAACTGTCATTATAGTTGCTTATAATTGGGTTATTAAAGATATTTAAACATATGAAAACAAATATTTTTACTATCCACACTAAAAAAAAAACTTAAATAATTTAAATACCCAAAATTGGTGTCTTGGCAACCATATATGAATGTCCAGGACTAGTCCGACACGTTACATTAATCAGATAAATGGAAATTAATGGAATACATAAGTCATAACCACTGGAGAATCATGCGCTAATCCGCCTCCACTTCCCCCCATGCGTGAATACTCATTCGAGAAGAGAAATTGGTATTTTGAAGTCGGTTATTATTAAACATACATTTATGAACAGAATGACATACAATTACCTAGAGATACAGGAATCATAATCGGAATTTCAAGTAGAGAATTTCTGCATTTGATAGCAAATAATGCTCCATTTGTTGTAAAATGTGAAATGAAAAGAAGTACTGAAGCAAAGTAGTGTACTTTTAACAGAAACATAAGCGAGACTGGTGATATAGTTTCATAATCGTAAATAAATGATAAAATAATCCAGGACATTAACTGAACAATCTTTTTATCTTAAAAAAAAAAAAAAGTTTTTTCTCTACGAAGTAAAATTAAAATTACATAACAGGAGTTGTAATGAAGCATACTGCTCTGTAAAAAATAACTGAGTATATAAATTCAAATTATTATTATTATTATTTATTTATTATTATTTTTTTTTTAACAATTCCCGTAGATTTTTTTTTTCTTCTATAGGTATGGCTGTGGTATCAAATAGAAACTGGTTGATAAAAAACGAAGTCCTTATTTTTGGTGGAAGGGGGATTATTTAAATAAAATCGCGAAATATTAAAAAATCGCTGTACGCATTCCGAATAAACTTTGTTCAAAAGAGAACAAACTTTACTATATTGGGCTAAAATATAGAATTTGGCTTGATTTTATTGGTGGCTGAAAATCGCCGGCGAAGTTGAAAAATCGGGGAAATACACAAATTTTAAAAGTTAAAAAAAAAAAAAAAATCGAAAATCGGAGAGTAAGGAGATTTGGACTTCGTCTATCCAAGAACCCAATTTGCAGACCTCTACGGTGCGGTAGATAACAAAATTTTCACTTCTTTCTTTATTAAACTTTTTTTAGTAGTTCCAGTAATTACAGCTATACTTTCAGTCAATACCCTTGTCATTTTTTTTAATTCACCCATTTATATTTTAATCCTAATTTTAACTTCTTTATTTTATTTTTATTATTTATTTATTTATTTATTTATCACATATTATTATTATTTTTGCTTACTTATTAATTTAAATATTAACTTTGACTTATACTTTTATTAAATTCTTAAATGTTAAAATCATTCTTTTCTTCTATAGTAGTTTTAAACTACAGTTTTACCTTACCCAATGGCTCAATATAATAAGACATCTCATCAATATAGTCTGGGCGTAGTTGACAGCAACTAGGAAGCCCCTCAATGCTGCTCCACTGTTCAGCGGTAGATTTCCCTAGTGCGCGCACGTACACGCGGGCGCCTGCACACATCTTTATTTTATTAATTATAGATACTACAATGTCAGTCTTTTTTCACGCGAGTTTCTCTCTTTGCTTTTCTGGTGTAAGGCGAGATTTGTTTGTTTGTGTGTGTGTGTATGAGTGTGTGTGTTACTATTTAAATAGAATTAAAGAAATTCATTTAAATATCTTATTCGCAGATTTAGATTCCAGGTCTCAATTTTTTTAAATACAATTTAACAGTTTAAATATTTGTTTTAAATAAAAGTTAAGTAAAATTACTTTATCTGTAAATGACAAAATTCATAGCACTACAGTAGTAAAAACCTGTTCCATATCCGCTTCCCAAACAGAACATTTAGTGTTGAGAATAAATAGGCGCATAAAAGACATCAATACAAGCGTACAGATTAACATATGTATATTTGTACTAATGAATTACAGCAGACAACTAATTGGCACTGCCAGAAACGCAGAACATCTGGAACTAAGAAATAAAATTGGAAAAATCTCCACGGGACATCAATAAGGTGGAAGTATCGGCAAGAAAATTGGGAGAGAGAGTTTTAGCTCAGTTAATTAGGCACTGAAAACGTCAGAATGGCAATCGAGCGGCCGGAAGGCACATGCAAATGAGGTTCTGAAATTGCCGATTACCCACCTTTTCAATTACCCTCCGGGTAATAATGCGGCAGGAGATTTAAGATGAAGCACCTGAACCGACAGAACAGAAGATCAGTTATTAGGCAAAAGATCAATGAAGATACATGTGCTTAACCGCAGCAATACAGGGGAGTTTCAATCGCATGATTATGATTGTTAATTCCTTTTCACCGATGATAACTAATATACTAAGTGGTATCATTTGGAATTATTTTCCATTTGAATTTATTATCTATTGCATTATATTTTGCAGAGTACTGACACAGATGACAGTATGTCTTTTGGCAAATGGTTTGTCAAATATAATATTTTACTTAACAGAATAAGAAAAGCATTATACAATGAAAAATAAGTATAAGCCTAAGGGTAGGATTTTTTTAATATAAATATATACGGGAAAGGAAGGAAAAAATAACTTATTTGATACTATCAAAATGATTGATGTATTTTTTTAAATCATTAATTCAAATTTTAAGTTAAAATTTTTAATTTCACTGTAACTGACATAAGTGGCACACAAACTTTACTTATTAAAAGTAGTCGTCAGGTACGATACACTGTTAGAAATAAATCCTCAAATTCACGGTAAAACTACTGGCAGCAAAGTAGCCGGACTTTTTCCGTTCCGTTAGTAGATTTTCCGTTTTGAAAGATAAAAGAAGGACAAACTCCGTTTGCAGAAGCGGTAACTTTCCGTTAACGATCTCAGAAATCACGGAAATATACCTGGCAGCACTGGCAGGAAAGGAAATTATCCGTAAAGAATACACTCGGCTTTTAAAAAATTACCTCTCTACATGTGCTGCCATCTGTCGACTATGACTATTGTGGGAGTATTTACGATCTGGTATACTTGAAGAACATTTTCCGGCCAACATCGGGTTTGAACCAGGGATGACCACGTCTCGAGTCAAGTGTCTTGCCCGTTAGACCAGTGGGCGCTTGTTACAGTAGCAGTTTTAAAGGATGATATGGGGTTTTTCAAAATGGCGGCTTAGAACTTGGAAGCTTGGTAATTTTTAAGTTAATAGCGGGGAGATTTCGTTATGAGATGATGTTCATGTTTTAAAACTGTAATATTAATAGAGGATAAAAATATGAATTATATATATTCTTAATTTGATTGTTAGATGTAAAATATGAATGTTATATTTTGAAATAAATTCGATAAAAAATGTTTGCTTTTTTGAGAAAATCGATTTTTTTTTCAACTATTATATATTTTTAAAATGTGTTCGCTTAGAATATATTTTCAATGCGAGTGCTTTTTATTACTTTAAAAATAAATTTCGAATAATTGTAAATGAATGAGAAAACTGTTATTATTATTATTTTTTTATTCGAAAGCATTATTATTATTTTTTTTTATTAAAATCGATTTTTTTTTTTTTTTTACTTAATTTAACTTATTATATATTTTACTTAATGTATATTTTTTAATCTGTTTGTTTAGAATTTATTTTAAGTGCAAATATTTTCTTATATCTTTAAGAAATAAATTGCAAATAATTTTAAAAGTAACAATTTTCCCAATCTTAATGGGAAAATTGTTACTTTTTTTAATTCCAAAGCACTATTTTGTTGTTTTAAATAAACTCGAAATTTTAATTTATTGAATTTTTAGTTTTTCTGTGCAGCAACATGTCAGTTTAAAAAAATTTTTTTTTTTAAACATGCAGCAGATAACGGAATATCTCCGTTGGCCCCTTTCGTCTCCGTCCGTTCTGTTGTTTTCAGGAAATATGAGAAAATTTTCTGTTTTTTAACGGAAAATACCCTTTTATCGCGAAAAGGGACTTTTTCTGTGAAATTCAGGAAAAAAATACCCGTGAATTTCAGATTATTTTTAACAGTGTACAGAACCAGGGCTGCATGGACGGTGCCCGGACACCAGGCGCCAAGCCACATAGGCGCTTCAGCGTCGCTACCTGTCATTACTACTGATGCACAGGCGACTAGTAGAAAAGGAAATATTCTTTTTCGTACCAGGCTCAAATAAAAGTGTTGCAAATAAAAGTGCTCAAATAAATAATGTTGCTGCAGCGCTGTGCAGAGCTCACCTTAACCATTAACTAATATATTTATCGGATATTATTTTAATTTTTATAAACTTTGGAGTATTATTAAAAATAATTTTTTAAAGATCCTTTTAATGTTTTCCATGCTTTTGTACATAAATATTTACAATATTTAGCATAATAGACATCAAATAAACTTATCATCAAATAAACTTTATTAATATAACTTAATATACCTGATTGCTGAAGTATAATACTAAAGAGTGGCCTAAGCAACTATGTTTAGATAATGTTTTTACAAAAGGAATATCAAGTAAAACCTCAGAAACAATAAAAACAACATATAACAAATTATAACCACCTTGCAACAATATACTTCTTTTAATTGCTAAAAAGTGTAAAATAAAAACATTATAAACAGTAAAATAAGTTTTATTAGACTGTTTTTATTGTAACTTATTTTACTGTTTATAATGTTTTTATTTTACACCTTTTAGCAATTAAAAGAAGTAATACAATCATAAACGTTTAAAAACTTTCATTAGAAAAGTAAGTTTTATTACTGTTTTATTGTAACTTATTTTACTGTTTATAATGTTTTTATTTTACACCTTTTAGCAATTAAAAGAAGTAATACAATCATGAACGTTTAAAAACTTTCATTAGAAAAGTAAGTTTTATTACTGTTTTATTGTAACTTATTTTACTGTTTATAATGTTTTTATTTTACGCAGTTTAGCAATTAAAATGGAATTCAATTAAATTCAATTAAAAGAAGTAATACAATCATGAACGTTTAAAAACTTTCATTAGAAAAGTAAGATTTTTTTTCTCCTTTGAAACTATTAAAAATTAGTAGAGAAATTACAATAGAAACGTCAACATATCATAATAAAGGATATCATTTGATAAACTGCATCATTACATTCATTTTAGTAAAGAATCAGGGTTCATATAAGCCGTGTCTCAAACGTGTTCCCAAAAGTGTTCAAAAAGTGTGCTAGAAAGTCTCAGAAGTGTTCTAAAACTGTTCCAAAAAGTGTGCTAAACAAGGGGACAAAATAAGTGTTCTGAAAAGTGTATAAATATTTGCAGTGTGTTTTTGGCCCATGAAATAAGTCTAAAACTAGATTTTGTTATAGTGACTTAATTATTTCACTTTTTAATATTAGAAAGGTTTATCCTGTACAATTTCAACAATAGTTTTTGCATTTTGTTCGGATTTATAGGACTTACACAAGCTCAAAGTTCGTATTATTCGTAGTTTTTGATGAAAAATACGCAATTTCTCCTAATTTTACCTCAATTATTTATATGAGCGCAATCGTGCAACACTTTTCTTTACATATATTATAAAATACATCAAAATGTACAATATATGTAAAAATAAAAGTGTTGCAAAGCTGCGCTCATAGTAAAATATTAAAACAATATATTAAAAATTGCGGTAAAATTAGGAGAAATTGCGTATTTTTCACCAAAAACTACGAATAATACGAATTTTGAGCTTGTATAAGTTATATAAATCCGAACAAAACGCAAAAAATATTGTTGAAATCGTACAGGATAAACCTTCTAATATTAAAAAGTGCAATAATTAAGTCAGTATAACAAAATCGAATTTTAGTCTTATTTCATGGGCCAAAAAACACGGCTTATGGACCCTGATCCTTTAGTGCAAACATTTAAGGGGGGAAAATACTTAAACAACTCAATTAAAAAGGTTACACGCAGCAGCAATTGGTGATTCAAGACAACGTCTGAAACAAGTAGCTACTTGATTTTACAACCTACAACACAAGTTGCTAAAAGGTCAGAAGTCATCAAGCAATCGTGCTAATCGGAGCAAATTTAATAATGGTAGCAATGAAAGTAATGAGACAAATAGATACGTCAATGTAACGTCAGATAATTTCCGTTAACAAAAAGTTAAGATCAGTACAGCTACTTATTTAATGAACGACCTTTTGACGTGTGAATAAAAAATATTAAAATTAACTATAGCACCACCAGAAAATAATTAAAAGGTAATCTTGAGCAGATAGTAAATAATTTCAAAGGGAAGCTATAATGAAAACAAAGCTTAAAACTGAAAGGTAAGGGTGTTTGTTAAGCCGAGGGGGGGGGGGGGGTGTCTTTCTAAGAGATCCTAACCTGTATTTATGCTGCGTTTACGCAGGTTTGAAGAAAAACGCGAAAATCTCTGAACGGTTTGGCCGACATCAGCCAACGTGCGACTTAAGTTCGAACCCAGCACCTCCCGCTTACCGGCTTTGATGACAGAACCTCTTAGCAGTTGAAACAAAGTGGGGAAAGAAAAGATTGATTTGCAAAGTCGTTAACAGAAATGCCTATTATCTTACAAAATACTGATTTGAATGATTACCTCCAGATTCCTCCTTAGAATGATAGTTTCAGATTTCGTGCCATATGAATGAAAATAATAGATAAACTATTTGGTGACCTAATTTTTTTTTTTTTTAAACTTAAAAAATTTTCTACGAACGACGTTCACGTTATTCTCTGAATTCGAGAAATTTTCTAGAATAGTTTGAAATATGACTATATATGTATTTTCAAAACAACTTTTTCCGAAACTTGCTCTAACCCTTATATTATGCAATTTAAAAAAACTAATTAGTGTTCCCTCTCGTTCACAGCATCCTGCCCTTTTTTTTTTTTTTTTTTTTTTTTTTTTTTTAAATCAATAAAATCCACTCCGCTCTTTTTAAAAATAGTAAAGTGCACCCCCCCCCCCCCCCATGGGCAATCTCTCATAAAAATATTTTCTACACCACAATCTTTCTATTTATTTACAATTCATAAAAGTATTTGTAATTAATGTTACTAAACATAGTATATCAATTTTTATTGAAATAATGCCCTTTTGCTACTTAAGCAGTGCCTTATTGGTGACTTAGCACCCTGTGCTTTTTCTTTACAGAGTGAATACTAAAATTAGTATATACTGCGTGAGTTTATTGGTCGGTAAAATTTAAAACGAAAATTTTCAACTTGAATGTATGTTTGAACCTTTTAAAAGATTTTCTAAATTTAATCATTCAAAATTAAGATTATTTTAAAGTTATGACTCGATACAGTTAATTAAAAAAGAAAGGGGGAGTGGGAAAGTCGTCAAGTCTCGGAATATTCTCTCACACTATAACAATACCTGGCATCTAATAAAACACACTAAGCGTATTTAATTATGCTCGAGTTACAATAAAGAAAACAAAAACAACGTCTAAAACGAAGTTATTTAAATTACGTCTTTAATTCTACAGGAGATTAACGTCAAACATTCGCTGATGCATTAAGAAATACGATGCTACATGATACAGCAATTACAAGCTTAAGTGGCAGCCGCTATTCTTAGACGACAAAGTTATTAGAGGAGAAAAAAACTGACGACTACATTAGGTGGTAACAGGATACAAATGCCAGATTCAGGGTCTACATTTCGTTTACGAACTAATGTGTGTTTGAAAAACAAAACAAAGTATTTAAAAATGCTTCGGAAAATGTTTAGCTATTACATTAAGATTCTAAAAAGCGCAAACTCCGTTGAATAAATACGATTACAAAAATATATCCACATAACGTAAAATCGTACATTGTTTTAAAATTCTATGTAATTTATAGCAAATACTTTACTATTTTTAACTCATACACAGAAAAAAATAAAACCCAATTTGGGTCGAAAAATTCTTAGGTATGTGCCCAAATTGGGTCATGCCTGTTTTGGTTACCACTGTGTATCCATCCATCTTGGGCACTGTTAAATACCCATTTAAAAAAAAATAATAAAATAAAAAAAAATAATGGGTATTTAAACAATGCCCAAAATGGATACACAGTGGTAACCAAAACAGGCATGACCCAATTTCTACACATAACTAATAATTTTTCGACCCAAAGTGGGTTTTATTTTTTTCTGATGTATATACCGATTGGTAAAAATATAAGATTTTGAAATTTTTCCAACTGAGTGAAAGAGTGTTTAGGCCGGGAGCTTTTTCACTCAATTGGAAAATTTTCAAGTCCTATGATATCTTTACAAATCAGTATGATTGAGTTAAAAATAATAAAGTGTATCTACGTCTACGTATGCATCGTTTAATGGGAGTTATCCACTCCATCCAAGCCAAGACTTAAAACCTTTGAGTATTAGGAATAGCCAAACGAAAATGTGCTAGAAGATTTTTATGTCTTACATTATGGCTAAAAATTGATCATTTAAAATAAAAGAAAGCGACTAAATGTCCTTGATAGTAAAATTGCTATTATTTAAGTGTATAAAATATAATTTACTATAAATCAAAAATCTCTTCAAGACTGAAATCAGACCTGAGACTGAAGGTCTTGCACTCATGATAACAGATGTAGTTTTTATAGAACACAATTATAAATAATAACACATATAAGATACAGTGGAGTTAAAATAACATGCAGCTGTTACCCTTGATCTTATGGGCTTTGTAATCATCGAGCAACTAATAAACTGCTAGCAATTCATATCTAATCTCATAAACCCCTAGAGCAAGAAACAAAGAAACGTCCATCTCTCATAAGATTGTGGCTAACAAAGCTGTTAAAGAACAGGGGGAGATGAAGAATGAGTAACACAGGAGGCGCAATTCCGGCTAATAATACCGACGGGGGTTAACGGGCTACGCTCTGGTGGGCCCCAGCGTCGGTTGGGGCCAGTGGGCCATGACATTTCGCCACTCCATTAAGCGAAAGTAGGGAAGAAAGGAAAAAGGAGATTAACCGTACAGCTCAAGTTTGGGATGATATACTTACTCAAACGCAATGAAAACGTTAGTAGTATGGGGGAGGGGGTTCAAAAAAAAAATCTAGTCATAACATAATGGGTAATCTAAGATAAAAATACAACCTAAAGATACACATTAAGTTAGATAAGTAAGTGTTAGACAAAACAGAAATTACAGCAGTTACATATTCTGAGACTTGATACACCAGCAGGAAAATGATTCAAAAAGAAGCTTAGGATAAAAAGGGGAAAAAAATTATTTTCTAACAGATGCGAAATTATGTTATACAAACATGTGGAACTATTACAGTTCGTAATATTTTTTTTTACTTTATTTACGGTGAAATTGCTTTAATCATAAGATTTAATATACTAGTATGTTCATAACTAAAGATACAAAAAACATTCTGGTCTATTCGATCCATATGCTGAATATCAGATTCAATAGTCGTCGAATGCCGAATAGTGATGGAATTGAATATGCCAATTTATGCAGTAGAATTTTTTTAATTTAAAGAGTTCGTATTTATCACGTTTGCTGGAAATTTTCATTAAAATTGTTTTTTACTTTTATATTTATTTTATGCATTATCTTTGTTTTTAAATATAAAGAACATAAGTACTTAGACTACATTTATAAATTACGCAATGTGTGATATTTCTTTCACATTAAAATATGTATTAAAATAAAGTTATACATGATTTTTTAAAGATTAATAAATTGAAAATAACTAATTACAAAAATATACATTTTAATTAGAATGTGAAAAATTCGCCATATCTCACCCAAAACCCTGTTTGCGAAGCCTAAAGCCAGGTATAGGCAGTTCCCATGTGTTTGGGATTTCCTTCCAAAATAAAACTAAGTCCAGTAATCGGCCGGGAGACTTCAAAAGTTTCGCCCAATCATCACCAATCTTATTACTTGAAGGTTTGGAGACAGCGAGATGAATGGGAAGAGCGGAATGGAATCATTTTGGTCAAACCGCGCATCCCAAGTATCGTGGGAACAGAGATTATCTCAGTTAGGAGAAATATATTCATGGAAAATCCCTTTTCCACCTATCATAAAGAACTTTTACTATTACCTCATCTGAAAGACGTTTTACTGGCTGGAGAGAATCCTATTGCTCGAGAGGTAACATCGGGGATAGAAGAACAGACAGTTAGTTGAGAGTGGAGTTACGAGTAAGGAGTACTCGGGAGAGGTTGCAGATTTTCTCTCAACCTTAAAAGACGAAATTTTTACTCCGGGAAAGAAACTGATTTTTGAGTCACCGGGCAGAGAAAACCTCTCTAATATAACTGTAAGATTGTTGCATGACAACTTTGTAAAGCGAGCGAGGACATTATTTAATATTGCTTGAACAACGACTATTTTGAATCTCTTCCCGTATACCGGAGGAGATTGACAGATTTTGTAATCCGTTACATTTTGTAAGCTGACCGTCCTTCCCGCTCCTGAAATGCTGACTCTGTTTATTCATTGAAAATATAGACTATTGTTAATGTTGGACACTTATTTGATTGAAGTAGAATCATATGCTGAAAGAGACCTTAATATTTATTTGTTGTGCGATCCTGTTAATCAAGAATCTGTAACTTTTATTTATTTGAAGTGCTGAATTTAATAAAATTCATTTCGATGATTTACAGGAGCGGTTCATTTTAAAGGCTCCACGCTACCCCTTTAATCCTTGACATCTTGGACCTGTCACAAGACATAATATTTTAGAAACATTAAAATTATATTAATGCTCCTTTTCCTTATTGGTCGATTTTGCTTTTCCTCCAAGATATTTTCCAGACTCTGAAAACAAACCTTTCCTACCACTAAATAGTGGAAAATATATTTGTATATTTTGAAAATATATTTGTATACTACTATGAAAAATCTACACTGTCCAACAATTTCTATTTTCAAGTTTCAACACTTGAAATTGTATATGATAAAAATTTATCTGTTCACATTAAAGATTAAATTTGAATGGAGTAATTTCACATTAAATATTCTGGGTCCGATTCATTCTATTGAATGTAAATGTATTACTATTGGTTTCTTTCCTATTTTGTGGCAGAAAATTTAGTGAAATAATAAGTGAATCTTGTGTAACAAAATATTATCTTATAAACTTATATCTAACATTCCAATTTACTTAGATGGAAATTTTATCTTGGAAAAGCTTCTTTTTGAAAATTTTACGGCCGAATATTTTTGTAAAGTGTAAATTAACACCATTAAAGAATTATAATTTACTCAAGTTGAGTTTTAACATTTGGAAAGATTTATCAAAATCCTTTAAATACCCTCAGTGTTATATACTTCAGTTTCGTCATTTATTAATTTAACAGCACAATAATTTCTAAAGATAAGCAATTATTGTAAGTATAGAAATATTTAATAATTTTTTATATCCAACTTTATATAAAAAAGGTGAAAGAAATGAAATCACATTAAACAAAAGAAAAATTTATTTGGAATAGCTGTAAAGAATAATTGATTGATTTATAAATAGCTAATGAACGGGTGCTTGATCAAATTCAGCTGTTTTCGGTCAAGTCAGATTTTATTTTATGTCCAGTTTAGATTTAATTATTTTTTCTTTTCATCATTATTAAAAATAGAAGTCAATTTTTTCCCCCTTTTTTTTTGTGTGTGTGTGTGTGCGCGCGCGTGAGGGGGGGGGATCAACCGATTAAAGCCTTTATTTAAATCACTAATTAGGGAGTCAATTAATGAAATTTTGGGGGTTATTTACAGCCTCTTCACAGAAATCCATTTTTTAAAAAAGGCCTCTTCAAAAAATTCCATTCCATAAAAACATACTCTCCATTAATTATCTTTATTTTATGAGGTTTTAAAATTAGTAATTCACATAGAAAACAAGTTCATCAAAAAGGAAAAAGAAGTTATTATTAAATGCTTGGTTTGAATTTGAGTAGCTGGATTTAATCTTTCGTAACAAAATGTTATTTTTCACAAAAATAAATATTTACTTTTCACAAAATGGACCTCAAGAAAAATAACATGCATCGACCCCTGCTAATATTCTGAACATAAAGTGTATGGTTATTATTTCTAGCATAATAAAACATTTCCAAATCCTTGGTAAATTTGTAATATGGCGAGAAAAAGAACCCTTAAAGTAAATTTGGCAACTAAACGCCAAGCCTAAAACCAGGTAAACAATTCAGATGAAAGCACATTAAAACTAAATGCCCGTTTTGAAAACAGTCATGATTAGATGATGGTAAGGCTGATTAAATTCAGCTCGCAGAATAATTTGTATAAAAGACAACATTAATACACTTCCCGTACGAAAATCAACATTGTTTATTCCCACAAAGATGAATAAAGTTTAAGGTAGCAAAATTAGTTACACATCTAAGTATAATTATCCGAACTATGCACGGTAGCCTAGTGCTTCGGTAATTAATTTAAATGAAAATGGGACGGGATTAAGTATCCTAGAGACAACATAAAAGCAACGGAAATTAATTCTCAAATAACGGAAACAACGATCATAAAGAACTTTTAACTGTAATTTTTGCGAACTGCATTCCAAATGCACATATTAAATAAATACACAGTCAGACTCAAAAATGAAATGCCAAAATACATTAGCATATTTTCAGCTCAATGAAAAATTAAATAAACGCAAACATGTGTTTAAAAATACACGTTTTTATTAGTGTACTTAAAAAAATCTGAAGTAAAACAAAAAATTTTAAGAACGTGAAGCATTGGTAGCAATACTCTAAAGTACATTGGAATTTTGGGGGCTCCGCCCTTCTGTTCATTATTATTGTAATAAATTTTTCATTTAACATTTCCACCATTTTTTATTTTATTCTTTTTTCATCACTGAATTGAATTGTAATCGGTTAATTTAATTAAAATTAATCGATAATTATTTTTTTTAAAGGATTAAAATATTGTATTGTCATGGGTACTAACGTAATGTCAGAACACTAGCACATCAGGAAATGAATGAAAAATCGATGACAAAACCCAGTCTTTACACACATGAACCAATAAAAAATGAAAGAAAAATCATGCGTCAAGCATAGATATTGCACACTTTCCAACACATTCAAATTACTGTAACAAAGCTTACAATTTAAGATGGTGAACGATGATGACTAAGTAAGCAATTTGGAAAAAGCCTAACATATTTGAAAACCCAATGCCCGCAATTACCTCCAATAGTCGGAAAAGCATCAGAATTCTTTTGTGCAGCCCTGTACAGGATCTATAGATTTGTATATTATACTACATAGTATTGTTAAAATGTACTACAGTTAGCAGTGGTCGATCCAGGAAAAATTTGGGGCCTGTTTACGGTCCCTTCACAAAAATCTATTTAATAAAATGACCCCTTCACAAAAATCAATTTGATAAAATGGGTCCCTTCACAAAATTCTATTCCATAAAAACTTACTATTTATTATTTATTTATTATTTTGTGATGTTTTAAAATGTGTAATTTGTAAACAAACAAGTTCACCAGAGCGGAAAACTTCAGCAAAAGGATTTAAAAAAGTTTTTATTTATAAATGCTTGGTTCGAATTTGATTAACTGGATTTCAACTTTCGTTGTAAAATGTTATTTTTCAAAAAAATATAATAAATTTCACAAAAATAACCTTTACTTTTCACAAAATGGGCCCCAAGAAAAAAAACCTGCATCGACCCCTGGTTAGGAAACGCATAACACAGTGCAAAATTCTTCTACAGCAAATTCCGCAAATAAACGGAAATGTACTGAAGATCTTCTGTGCCGCGGTATAGGATCCTTAGAATTTATATACACCATTAATATATATAAACTCGGTTTATGGCGTCAGGTGTCACCATCCGAAAAATCAACAAGAAACTATTCCATTTCCTCCTGTCAAGGGTCCATTCCTCCTCTAGACCTCAGCACTTTTTTTTTATATCGTCCATACCACCAATTAATATGAAGAAAAAAAAAGTCAAATTTAAAAACGCGTACCACAACTGAAACCCAGCAATTTTTATTAAATTATTATTGATAGACAGTACTGTAACCTAATTATTTTGTGTGTCCCTGTAAATGAACGATAAATGCTATGCACACCTTATTCTGTAGCAAGCATCTTGAAGTGCACCTCAGTGATATGTATCAATTTCAATATGTTTGAAATAGAGAACATTAAAGTACACCGGAAACGATTTTTCCCCATAGACCTTAATTTTTTTGAGTGTTCCTGTAAATGAAATATAAATGCTACACACTTCATTTTCAATACTGAACAAGCCATAGTAAACCTGAATAAAATCTATCAATTGTATGGCAATCTGAGTATATTTACACGAATTAGAGCACAGACAGACAAATCGAATTCATAAACACTTTTCAACTATGTTGGAAAGTGTTAATAAAAGAGTGTAAAAAGTATAAGTTTAAATAACAAATAGACATTAATACTTAAAACATTCAACATGATGAAAATGCATTTTTTCTTTAAATATTAAATGAGATTTTCACATTTCTATATTATAAATGCTAAGTGGTATTGCAGGGATCATTCTAGAACATAAAAAAGGGCAGGGCGCACATTACATAATAAGGGCAATTTTGTTGAAAAGGGCACATTATTTCATAAAAAGGGCATTTTTGTAATAAGTGCATATACCCATATACTGGTGGAGTGGAAAGTCTGGCAACAGCTTAAAGTACTCTTTAATTTAAAAAATATCCAATAACATTTCTAATTTCCATAACTTCACTGTTTGAAAAGTATTAAAAATAGCAAAATGAAACTTATGTTCTCGATTTTTATTGTAAAATTGCTTACTACATTCAGTCATTTCCCCCTTTTCCCACGATACTCAAAAACTTCTCTCTAAAACTTTTATTCACCAGATTTTTTCCCTGTTTTAGCAAAACTGGTTTTGAAAAAGCTACAAAATAAAAGTTCTAAAGCTACTTCTCAATTTTTTTATAGAACTTATGTAAGTTATCATGTGGTCAAAGGCCAGAATGCCTGTTCTAATACTACATTTCATTAGAGAAGATGAAATTAATCAATGACACTTAGTTACCCTTTATGTCTTGTTCAATGGAAAAAATGATAAATAAAAAGATGAATCACTCAAAGTCAAAGATTAGACATACCAGGAGGGTATTTCACAGAGAAATAAAGAGGGAAAGAGGAGTTTTTCCTAATGTACCATACTAGCATTCTAAAAATAAAAGATAAGTCAAGAATTTTTTTAAGTACAATGCAAATAAGGCAGGATTCTACCTAGGAATTAAAGGAGGGTTGGAAAGTTCAGGAAAAAGGGCAAGGAGGGTAGAATTCTACTTGGAAAAAGGGCAAGGAGGGGGGGATTTTATCTAAAAAGGGCATGAGGGCAGGCCGCCCCTCTGAAACTCTGTAGAATGATCCCTGGGTATTGGATATAAAATCGAGAAAACAATCAATCAAAAAATAAAATTTAGATCACAATACATACACACTCTTTTGTTTTTAAATGTTCCTATAGTAAGAGTGCAGTGAACTTTGTGTTTCCAGGTGAAGAACGAAAGAGGAAATTAAGACATTTAAATGAAAACAAACAAGTTGAAATTGCCCCAAAAGTTGCACGAAAAAAATATAAATAAACAGAACAATAACAACAAATGGCAATTCATAGTTTCTCTTTGTCCAACTTCATACAATCAATCAATTTGGATAAATAGTTTGCAAGGTCTTTTATCTCATAAACAGCTGCAGTTTCTATAAATTTATACAATTTTATTTTTATTTCATTTTAATAGTGTAGTTTTCAAAACATACAACTTTAAAATTAAAGTGAAGTAAATAACAAGCGAAATTTAACATAATAAAAACAATTTTCTTTTTAAATCAAACCAATCGTATATCAAGCATAAGATTCGTATACAAAGTAATCTTTTTAATGTTACTTTTTTTTTTTTTTTAATCTAATAAGAGTGCAGTGAACTTTGGCGTTTTCTGCAGAAGAGCAAATGAGAAAAATTAAGAAGAAAATTTTAAGGGGAAAAAAAAAACTAAATTTATGAAAACCAGTTGAAATTTCTCTTATAGTTACACGGAAAAACTAAATCAACAACAAATGTTTTGCATTATTCTTCATTGCTTTATTTTATATTATCAAATTGGACACTGTAATTTATTTCATAAATAACTGCAGTACTTTTTATTATTTTTTTAAATATTATTTCTAGTTCATTGCAATATTGAAATCTTCATATCTTGAAAATTTGTTTAATAATATTACTCGAATGATGCCATGAATTTTAAATATTTGTTTATAATAGTCAAGGATTAAATTATATTAAACATTAAATCAGCGATTATAAATTCATTCATTCTCTGTCTCTCTCTCTCTCTCTGTGTGTATATATGTATATATATATTGTTTTATGAAAATATAAAGTTATTATTAAAGCCATTAAATCATTATAAAATCATTTCTTTCCAAAATATGGAGTATCCCAATATTCGGCATCCCTGTTCTTCTGCCATGTGCGCATATAATTCGCTATTGGAGAAACCAGGTACGAAATACGTTTGAAATGATACTTGTGTTTACTAGTTTAGTAAAGAATGAAAAATAACATTGTCCACTTGTTTTGTTGATAAGTGTCGCGAATCGAATTGAATTAAATGTATTCTTGGCCCCTATACTAACAGGAGATGTTTTCATAGATGTATCTTTCTCAGCTGTGTGAGAAAGAAGTTTTTGTAGATGTATCTTTCTAAGCTGTGTGAAAAAATGTTATTGTCAAAATGGTTTTTGTGGAATGTTTTATCGGCACGGAAGTGAGAGAATAAATATATTTTTTGTTGTGTTTTTTAAAAGGACTTTTTTTCACGTATTGAAATATTATTTTCTTTTGCTTTAAAAATGACGAAAGTATTGAAACGGGTAGTTTTTTTATTTCGAAAATCGCTATGTCTGTATTTGCGATAAAGAGGTTCTCTACTTTGGGCATATGCAAAATGACAACATTACTGTTGAATGCATTAATTATGTGACAATAAACTATTATTAAATGCTTTTAAATACCAATTTTCTTTCAGTGTTAGATATAAAGTTATTTCATATTTAATATTTTATTGACTTCTCTACATTTGAATCCATAAAATATGCGAATAATAAATGTATAAATATATAATATCCTTATAACACAGAAAACTTAAAAAAAAATGTAAAACGAAAAAGACTTAAAAAACTGATATCGATATCATTAAGGGGGAGGGGGTGTTCCAGGAATGATAACGTATGGTATCGTAAGGGGGACGAGGGGAACCAAAATTATCAAAATGTTGATAACGTTATATATGTACAGTCCCATTACCAAAGCGAAATTCAATTTCTTACTAAAATTATTAACATGGATGCCCATTCGCCACTATACAAAAAATGGAATTTTGATTAGGAAATATCTCAGACAAAAACGCATTACTATTCCAGAAATATTTTGAGACAATTTTCTCATAGGCAAAAACGCATGCTACCAATAATATATGCATCCATTCACACACATACAAAAAATCTCTTTCGCTGAGCAGAATTAATTTCACCAATAATGAGGCTCAGAAAATGAAACGCAATAAAAATGAAAGCGAAAATAAGATCGCTCATTTTGCAGTCTCTTCAATTTAAGCTATTATCTTAATTATTTACATCTCAAATGTCCCACGCAAATCATATACACATATAAACACAAAGAATAAATAAAATAATAATAATTAATGACCATTACCAAAGCTAAATTAAATTTCTTACTGAAGTATTTAGCATGGATACCCAATCGCCACTATTCCAGAAATATTTTGAGACAATTTTCTCATAGGCAAAAACGCATGCTACCAATAATATATGCCTCCATTCACACACATACATAAAATATCTCTTTCGCTGAGCAGAATAATTTCACCAATAATGAAGCGTAGAAAATGAAACTCAATAAAAATGAATGCAAAAAAAGATCGCTCATTTTGCACAGTCTCTTCAATTTAAGCTATTATCTCATTTATTTACATCTCGCATGTCCCACACAAATCTATACACATACATACACAAAGAATAAATAAAATAATAATAATTAATAACCATTACCAAAGCGAAATTAAATTTCTTACTAAAGTATTTAACATGGATACCCAATCGCCACCAAAAATTTAATTTTGAGAAAATTTTCTCATAGGCAAAAACGCATGCTACCAATAATACGTGCCTGTATGCATACACATACAAAAAATATGTCTCTCTTTCGTTGAGCAGAATAATTTCACAAATAATGAGGCGTAGAAAATGACACGCAATAAAAAAGAAAGCGAAAAAAAGATCGCTCCTGGGACACAAAAGCTCATTCAAAGCAAAATGAGTGAAATTCTGCGAAATCTTTATTTACGGCATAGAATGCGCGCCTGGTTGTTTTTTAAATAATGCCAATTGAAGAGCCAGCCACGCTCTCGATGCCCTGCGGCGACGCGGGGGTTACTCACAAATTAAATGTTTGTGACATGTTGAACATTGTTAAAACACGTGGGGTAGAATTAATTTTATATAAAATGCTTATAACATAAGAGAAAAAAAGGAAGCAAAATAAAATGTGCGAAGGAGGAAAAAAATGATCCACAAGTAGTACAAGTTATTTCGAAGGAAAAAAAATAGAAAAACTTTATTTAAATTATTATTGGTATAGTATGCAATGCTGAGTATAAATGATTACATTACTGTATTGCGTAAAGTTAATAAGAATTTGCAAGATTTAAATATCTTACTCAGCCGTTCATAATCTTACGATATAATTGAAGAATGTTAGAATAAAATATCTATAGTATTTGTAGCAGAACAGGCATTTTAAAACTTGTTTTCCCCTAACTAAGTTACTAAAGCGAAACTATATTTTCGTAGAAAAAATATATAATCCCTAATCCATGGAAATCAAATATGTGTCGAAAGTGGGTGTTGCCATTTGAAAATTCAAAGTTAGTGTAGACGACAAAATAAACCGCATACGATTATGAAGAAATTTATACGAATTATAACGGTTCTTTCTGTTTATTTTTGTATTAATTAGAAATCTCATTATAGCCATAGTTCGGTTTATTTAGTGAGGGAGGGGGGCGTTGTACCTATAAGATTCATTTTGACATGTTTTAAGAATTAGTAAAATATTTATGACACACGAATGGGCAAAATTTCTAACAAACATACTCAACCGTAAAGTTACTATATGAAGTCCTAATCGATACATTTTTATGATATAAATATCACAAAATAGAAAATAAAAACCTTTAGAAAGATGAGTTTTATGCTAAATTAATACAATGAAAACTTATTTAACCAGCAGTGGTGCAATCGCTTTCTAGTCCATTTAAACAGGTTAGACAATTTACTATAAAAGTTCCAAATGTTTAAAAAGCCATATTTGGTGCCCTCAAGAGGTCAACTTAGAATATTTTACTGTATTAATCAAGAAATTAATTCGTCGATCGACATAATCATTTACAATCATAGTGTTTAGAATATTGTGTAGTAAATAATATGTTAAATCTTTACACTGAGATGTAAATGGAGAACACAAAAAACCAAAGATGAATTCCTTCAAAAGCTTTTGTTAGATTTTATTTCTGGGATAGTTATGGTATTTCTTCAAAAGTAACCAGCAGAGATGACAAAGATATCAACTGGAATAAGTAAGCACATTAGACGGGTCACAGGATTTGGGACGTGAAATCCTAATAACTTTTTAAAAATTTCACACAAGCTTTAGATTGCACACTTGCACAAAGGCACTTGAAAAGCGCAAATTCGCCAGTCAAATAGGTGGAATCAAAAAAGACAAGGTAAGAAAGAGGAAAAATCGAAGACCACGGCAAAACAAAGATATTTTTTAAAGCCAAGTGTGAATTCCTTGAAAAATGTTTTTTTTTTTTCCCTATAGATTTCAAACTTATCCTACTCTGTCAAAAGTGAACTTAGGCAGACTACAATGACACTATCACTTAGAAAGAGATGCACATCTGCAAAGGTCAGGGGAAATTCCAGAAGTGAAATCCTTATACCTAGAACGAATTGCACATTAGTCCTGGTTTACACATTCACACAAAAGGCACTTGACAAAAAGACGCCAAAATCCGATCTCTGGTTTCATGTTAGAAAACCAGACAAATAGGCGTAAACCAGTGAAAAATGAAATGTCACAAAAGGCCAAGGTAGGAAGAGAAACTACCTGCCTTTGGCATCCCCTGCAGTTTCGAAGACAGCTGTTGCTGCCCACACCCATTTATTTCAAGTACAGCGTACATAATCAAATTATAAATCTTTTAGATAACCTGTGTAACAACAGCATTTGGCAAGCGATTACTCTTCTTACAGAGAAACACTAATGAGAAACGTATGGACACTAACGCTTCCAATGAATACAGCTTCCAATTAGTGTTCATGCATTTTTCAAGAAACTTTTTTACGTCAAATAAATGAATGCTAAGGTTTTATGCTTAGAAGAAATATCTATAGTTATCTAACACTTGTTCTAATTTCTCTTAATTACATATGTTGAAAGAAGTAATAATGAGGATTCTAATGTACAGTAAAATTGTACAAAATGCTTAGAATGCTAGGGGAAAAAAATTGTCAAGTTTCACTGAAAAAAAGTTTAGGTTAAAATTTTTATAATCCCAATAACATTTACTTAGATTTCACAATTAAGAAAATTAAGGGATCCAATTCGGGCTCTCCGGGTTACAGAACATAGGTGAAAACCATTATTACTATTTTTATTTATTTTTTCACTAATAGATCGTTTACATTTAATATAATTTCCAGGTGTTGCTACCGTCAATATGACGTCAGAGTTACCGAGTGTGTTTTTGTTTTATAATAGATTTCAGTAAATATAGAAAATGTTGAAATCACTTTCGGAGTAAGTTTTATAATAAAAGAATTTTCTCTCTGACCACTGGAATAACTAAAGTTTTGAAAGCCAAGAAATTCAGATAAATTTTAACGAATAAACATCATAGGAAATGCATGCAATTTTCTCTGCAACATGGAAAATCACTTCGATTTTTATCCACGATTTCTAAATTTAAAAATTAATAGGATTTTCGTTGTATTTTAATTTAAATTAACTCTCCCCCCCCCACCTCCCACAAAAAAAAGGGCGTGGGAGGATTAAGTAGCTTTTTAATTGTTCATTACTTTAATGAGAGTATGTGAACCTAACTAGGAAAACAGACTCCGAGTATTAACATAACCATTTCATTGCTCGAATAAACGATAAAGACACAGAAAGAAATTATCTATCATGAATATAACTATCCTAAATATAGGCTGCACGAAAGCATTAAAAAACGTGTCTCACTAAATAGCATCCGTCCGTGACCGGCGAGATGATTTGTCGCCAAATAATCAATTTTATTCGGGATACGAAAGCGGCAGACCACGGCGGCGAGAATTCAAGGGGAACAACTTCCTTTTGGCGAGATTTACTCGTTTCTTTCGACCTTTAACAGGTAAATTCATAATTGCCATGACCGAACTCAAGCCTGGCACAGTAAAGGATACATGAGAAGTTTTAAATCTCTCATTATCATAATAGTAATATTACTCAAGATTATTGCAAGGATTAAATTAAAATAACTGAAAATATGCTTTAAAGAAATTAAAAATCCATTTAAGAAACCTCCTATTCCCCCCCCTCCCCCTCCCCAAAAAAAGGATTATATATATATATATATATATATATATACAGAGAGAGAGAGAGAGAGAGATATTTAATAATTATTCATTTGAAGATTTATTTTAATAAATCAGCTTTCTAAACACATTACAATAATTTGAAAGGACACTCTTAAAACAACAGATTTTAAAATGTGAAATCAGATTCATCTAATTTTTATTAGATATTTTTGAGTATTAGTGTTTTAAGAAATACCGGAGGTCAACGAAAAATTCAAACAACATCTTAAGTAATTCATAAACAAAAAAAAAAAAAAAAAAATAAAAAAAAATAAAAAAAATAGAATTTCAAGACATTCAACCAGAATAATAGCTTTTCTTCCTATTCACCAAAATTAGAATATTTTGCATTTAATTAATGAAAATAATAAAAATACAATAATTTGAAACTGACACTCTTAAAACAAGAGATTTTAAAATGTCAATGTCGTGATCAATCGAAAATACCTTGGAAATAAAAAATATACAGAAATGACTCTAAGAACAGCCTGAAACGCTTCATTTTAAATCTATTCATATGCTAAACAAATAATTTTTAAAAATATGAATACCTTAAAATTTGACAGAAAATTTACTTAAAAAGAAATTTTCGATACCAAAAACATAAGTGAACCCAATCTTCCAAATAAATTAATCATTAACATTATATTTGATCATGAATCCGTTCCCCTTTGATGTCAGCATTTTTGTTAAAATTTCCTTTGACAAGTGTAAAACATGCTTCCTACAAGTTAAGGGGGGGAGGCGCGGTGCTAAAGCTACACTGTCCAATTTCAGCCTTTTATTCCAAGATTTGCATTTAAAACCATTGAACTGAGTAAGGTACAGGTAAGAGAATTAATGACATTACTCCCTTCACCTAAAAAGAAAAGAACAGATGGGCAGTTTAGGTAAATTTGAACAGTAAAAAATTACCGTGAAGAGGAATTACCCAGCTTACAAATAAATTAATCACTAATGTCACTTAATCAAGAAAACCCCACCTTCACCTCAGCTGTCAACATTATTGCTGGAACTTCCTTGACAATTGTAAAACATGCTTCACACAAGAAGAGAAATGAGAAGGGAACAAAAAAAAAAAAAAAAAAAAGCGTAACAATATGCTGTTCATTTTACCCTTTTCTTCCAAGATTTGCGTTTAAAACCTTTGAACTACAAGAGCTCAGGTACAAGCAAAAGAATTACCGGCATATTACTTCCTTCACAAAAAAAAAAAGAAAGAAAGAAGGAAAGTAAAAAAGAAGAGGGGAGGTAGAGCAGAAAAAAGCGCAACAACATGCTAGTTCACCATACTCAAAGTTATTACAAAAAGAAAAATAACAGAAAGAAAAGCTTAACGGGAAAAGATGATGAAAGAAGGAACTCTGGGCAGTAAGTAGTGACTATGGGCGCCACCCCCCTCCCCCCCCTCACCGTTTTCTGAACAAGAGCGGCTTACAAGCAACCCACGTAGAGCCTTCTCCCCCCCCCTCCCCCCTCCCTGCTATAAATGCCAGCGTGACCGAATTCTCAACTCTCGCCGGAGAAAGAGAAGCACCCGCAGAATAAAAAAGTAAAAAAAAAATGTATAAAAATTACAGAAAACTTACGAATTACGAGCGAATGTTCAAGACATGCTGTGCATTTTCCACAGAGTCTTTTCTGCCACCCCACGAGACTTTAGTTTTTTTTATTATTATTATTCTTTTCCATGGCATGTAAGGGTCGTATATTTTGAACAATAAATAGCCCACACAGATTTGAGATTGGATGAAGTTTGAAAAATATCGGACATGTTTCCGGAATTTTGATATTAATAATGAAAGGGAGAGAACATAATCTAAATTCGTACGACTATTTCAGATATATTAAAGTTTATGAAAACCATAGAAAATTCATAATTATGAAGTTTTTGTAATATGTTTCAAGATATTTAAAATTATATAAATTAGTTGAAAGACTAAAATAACAGATAGAACTTTTGATCCTTTTAATATTATACAATTACATAAGAAAATCACTTATTAGCCTTTTTAATATTTTCTAGCACTTTATTTTGTTTATTTATTTTTGTAAAATAATCCTTAAACAAGCATTTGTCTTAGAATATGTTGTAAAAAAAAAAAAAAAAAAAAAAAAAAAAAAAAAAAACAAGTAACAACACATTACAGGACATTTTTTTTTGTTGTTGTTAAGAATTTTATTGTAAATAACAAAAAGGAGGCTGTATTTAAAATAATAATAATTGACCTTAATTCGAAAAAACTTTTTTAAAAAAAAAGTAAAATGTTTAACAATAGTTAACATATTAGGTAAACAAGTTATGTAATTATGATTTAAGTGAATGTTTAATACATGATGTGTGTATTTTCCACAGAGGCGTTTCTTCCTTCCCACGAGACTTCAATGTTTCTTACATAACATAGAAAATAGGCATAGAATTTTGATTTAAGCTTGCACGAAAAAAAAGAAAAATGTAAACAAAATGTATAGAGAAACATTAGTTTTAGAACTAAAATATTTTATCCTTTCACACTGCGGAAGAAAAAAAAAAATATTATATCCGTAACAGAGTATAAAACTTAGGAATTACGAATGAATGTTCAATACATGCTGTGTGTATTTTCGACAGAGTCGTTTCTGCTATCCCATGAGACTTCAGTTTTTCTTTATTCTTTTCCATGGCATGCATGTCTTATATATTTTGAACAATAAATAGCTCATACAATTGAGGGAAATTTGTGAAATATCGGACAAGTTTCCGGAAGTTGATACTATTATTAATGAAAGGTGAAAAAATGTAATCGAAATTTGTACGACTGTTTCAGATATGAAGTTCATAAAAACTACAGAAATCAATAAAACTGTTCTTTTTTATTATTATTATTTACTTCTAACAATCATATTCAATAGATTGTGATACATGTACAAAATGTCAAATGCAGCTTTGCTTTACATACACTGTTGTTGCTGTAAAAGTCGTTTTACAGGTATCATAGCTAATAAGTACAACATAATGGGTTGTGTGGAACTCGTGCAAGATGGTTAACATGGCGGTCAAATCTGGTTTTGAACTTTATTATTTATCTTCTATTGACAATATTTAATATTTTTATTATTATATTGATGTTTGTTAAAATGATCCTTAACAAAAAGATGTTTTAGAGTCTAGAATTAATATTTTTAGAAAACAAGCAATGAATAAGGAAGAAATATATCAATGAATTTCTGGGAAATGCTAGGCTTAAATAATTCCTACATTTTCTAAAAATTAATAGTCTTTAATTCTAGATTTAATAATGAAAAATTCAAAATAAATTTAGAAAACGCAAAATTACTGCTGATTAAAATATTGCAGATCATTGTCCGTAATTTCATTAAGATGTGTAAGAAAAGGTACAAACAACATGTTATATAAACATTAATTTCACTACAAAAAGTATCTCAATATTTCAAACTTAATTTTTTTTTCTTTAAAAAATAATATAAAATCACGTTTAACACGCCCCCTTCCCCCTCCACACGCCCTAATTTACTATATTTTAATTTAAGGGCTGTTATTTTCATTATAATAATAATATTTCTAGCAGTAGCAATAAATAAATCCCCGAAAAAAAAAGAGGGAAATTATAAAAAATTATTACAATTTTAATAAAACATTATATGAAAGTGTTGATATTAAAATCATTACATACAAAGGGGCATTTTTAAAAAGTAAATTCAGGAAATTATTTTCCATACACTAAGTTACCAATATTTTATTTAATAATTTAATGAAATTCTAATAAAAATAAAAATTTAATGAATTTATAAGATATACTATACAAGGGGTATTTAAGGCAGTGCTTTAAAAATAAATAAATAAAATCTCATAAATAAAAATTAATAAAATTACTGTTAAAAACACTACCAAAATATTAATATTACTTTTATTTAATGATAATTATTTACGAATGAAAATTAAGATTTTAATAAGTAATTAAAATTTTAGTAAAAATAAGATTGGATATTTAACAGCGGTTCAGTATATTTAAGGCAATGCATACAAAAATCTAACTTTCTTTTAACAAAATTCATAAATTACTTTTTTTAATTCCCACCAAGATATCACTTTTAAATTTTAACAAAATTCAAAACTATAGAAATAGTTGGTATTTAAAGCGAATTGCTGGCTATCAATTAGATACTTAATTGCAATCAATTCTGTATTTAAAAGATAAATCATTCAGTTAATTCAGAATTTATCTTTCGCCTGTCAAACATTTTGGACTCTTATCAATTTTTAATAATCAGTTTAATTTACAAATTATTCCTATTCCACTGCGTGTTCATTAATAATTATCTAGTAGTTACACAACACCCTTATTCAAACTGTTTAAAATGCAGTACAAATAATTAAAAAACAAACGCTATCAATGACATAATGAAAATTCTATCTCTTACAACAGGAGAAAAAACGACACTACGCTTCGCGGCGGGAACTTCACTCCAACGGCACAAAACCACGTGACACAAACTCTTTACAACACAATCGCCCAGAAGGCAATGCCAACAGGAAACGTGAGCCGGCTGCAAAAACAATCTTTTGGCGCTCTCTCTTGCTAATCCAGCTTCTAAGTCAAAGGAAAAGCACTAATTGAATTGAGAATTTAAGAAAGGATGGGAAAAAAAAAATAAAGAGTAAAGGAAAATCACTATCGACAAGATCAATTACACCTTCATTAAGGGGAAGACTTAACGATGAACGAGAGAAAAAAGAAAAGCAAAAACAAGACGAAATTAACTAAGTTCGGAGAAATTGAAAGATTATATACTGATGGGGCTCACAACAAATCGACGGCATAAGTAAGAGCTAAAGGGTTTTTATTGCAGGTGGAAAGAATTTTAAAAACACATTTACCAGGTTTTAAATTATTTAATTTTTACTTAGCATTCAGTTACTGTAAATCGGCTTGAGGGGGAGGGGGGCACCGAGATCACTAAGGTTAAAAAAAAAAAATCCGCTAAAAATAACACTTTTAACATGAAATTGATGAGATAAATGCTTAAATAAAAAATACATTTAATTTCACTGTTTAATGGAGAGAGTTATGAATTAGAAAGAGTCAGAAAGCAGATCTAAAATTTAACTAAAAAATAATTTGTTGCATTGTTTATATTTTCGCAGTTCCACTTATATAAGTTTTTAAAAATATTTAAGATTGGGTGAAAAAAAAGAATACAAACCAGTAATATTTTACAACAAAATAATTTAAAGTATTCTGTTTTCTTTTTATGAGTCAGGGTTAGTTTTCGGTTGCAGTTTGTTTTTTCTAGCTTAGGAACTAATGAAATATTTTCTATCTTTATTTTGTTCAATTTGTACTGTAAACTTAAACTTAATTTATTTTTTCTTATATTTAATTTTCTAATTTTTTAAATTATTAGTTTTCTTGTAGTTTTATACTACAGTTAAACTTAATTTTTTAATCTCTCCCTTATGTTTCTTCAAGTCGCCTGGATGTTAAGTTACACCGCAATTAGGAAGTCCATAAATATGCTTACATACAATGTTCCAAAAAACAAACAAACAAAAAGAAATCACTGCAAACCAGTATTTTTATACGATAATGTAACTGAAAATATTCAATCAAAATGAGTTTGGTTAATAGAATTTTTAATTTATTTTTTGTTAATAAATATTAGTTTATTCATTACTTTATTTATCACTGTCAAACTTTTTGCCACAACCTAATATTTGAAATATTATGAATTATTAACAAGCTTTAAAACATTTATTTAGACAGCTTGTCAAATAATAATCATATATCGATCTAATCACTAGCTCAAATATTTAAAAAAGTTAATGAAAGTTTATAAAATACTGTTACAATTAAGTAAAAATTTAAAGAAAACTAAAATAAGCTTCCTTTCACCTTTTGACACAGTGTAATTTAGCAGAGTTAGGTAAACAAAAAAATAAAAATCAATGAAAATTTACTCACTGTTCAGGACCAATTATGCTTCTAATGTCAAAATTAATTATATTATTTAGTCACTTAACTTACACAGTAAAAGTTAGTATTTGGGAATTTCAGCAGCATTAACTCATATAATTGTAATAATGATGTAATGATTCAGGCCTGAAATCATGCATATTTACGTAAGTAAATACCATAAAGTATAAATATTTGTTTTTCTTTGTAATTTATTAGATTTTTTTCTAATTTTTAAAAATTAGTCTTAGTAAAATTACTAAATTATTACTTCAATAAAATTACTAAAATAATCATCCAATTACACACTTAAAATTTGCTAGTGACCTGGAAATAGTTTGAAGTAATAATATAATTTTATTAAGATATTACAAATATTTAAGTACATGCTAATAAAATACTGTAGGTTTTATGTTATTATTACAGTTGGGAAAGATTTAGTAACTTTGTCTTTCTTTTCATATTCCTTTAATGTAGATGCTATAAAATCACTGTTCATTACTAGTAGTTTAAAAATAATAATTCAATTAGGTTTTGATACAGTTAAAATTTGCTTTGCTAGTAAGTCGGAAATGTTTTGAATTTTGAAGTAACTGTATACTTCAAGATATTACAAACATTTAAGCACATATTAATAAATTATTCTGTTGTATTTTAGTATTACACTTAGGAAAGGTTTAGTAATTTTTTTATTTTTCCTATTCCTTTAATGTAGATGCTACAAGATCACTATTCATTACTACTTTAAAAATAATCATTCACTTATCATTTTAAAATTTGTTAGTGACTTGGAATTATTTTGAAGTAGTTTTATACTAAAAGAATAAAAACATTTAGGTATATGTTAATAAAATACTCTGTTGTATTTTATTATTACACATATGAAGTACTTAGTAAGTTTCTTCCTTTTCCTATTCAGTTACTGCATATGCTATAAAATCACTTGAAAATAAACTACACAAAAATTGAATGTCCAGTGTATTTTATTTGGGTTTATTTCTTACTTCCTGACTGCTACAACATTAACAGAAGGCTTAAATTCTTTTAATATGTTAGATAAAAGCAATATTTTCTAATCGCTCTAAAATAAACATATTGTTAATGCTCAAAACAACGTTTAATACATTTTTAAATAGCCTAAACTCTGATTTCTGTGGTCATGCCAATAATCACATTTTATGATGAGCTCAATTTCTATTCAAAAAATGGTGTAGAAATCCAGGCATTCAGTCTAACTTTTTTTAAGTAAAATGTACACAAAAAATATGTAACATCGATTTTTTTTTAGATCATTTGTATCGATAAGACTGCGACCATCAATAAATTAGTCGTGTATTTATTTTATTATTTTTCAAAGCTTAAATAAGAATTAATACAAAACTTTCTCTCAAATATAAACAAGCGATTCCTGGCTGCGATTCGATTGTAAACACAATATTATAAAAAGACAATCAGAAATGCAATATTACTATGTGATTGTATGTTTATTTTGGTTTAACTGGGAAACAAGTAATTTTTATTACTAATTATTTAAAGAAACGAGTAAAACTAAGTGGATATTTAAAATATAGCATAACTTTTACCAAAATAGAAAAGTTTACTGAATGCCATCTGACTTTCATAATTAATTTGTCAGGATTGTTGCGTATATTATTCAGAAAGCGTATCAAGGGAAGTGTCAAAACAACTACTTCAAATAAATCATGCATAAAATACACAAGATATGAAACAGTTTAGCTGTGTTGTAACAATGTTTAACAGCTATTTCAAACAGTATTTTACAGCTCGTTGATTTATTTGTGTTTGTTTTAGTGGAAGCATTGTACAATCAGTTCAAAGTATAGTTGTTTCTATTAACAGTAAACAAGATTTCATTTGTAATCAGTCCCTTAAATTTCCAAATTAAATGTACTCTCTCAAATCGCTGATGAAGTGACCGTTAATAGGCCGTTATCCTGTCACAAAATTCAGCAAATAGTGATAACGCGTCTGATAAGACGGACTTTATACACAGGAGCGGCACATAATAATGATTACATACAATTCTGATAACACCGGCCGTATACTTGAAACATGAACAGTGAGAAAAGTAAAGGTACTTACAGGATGGCGGGCCGGATACATAATTTATCACATCAATAGAGCAGAGGCCACGTAAAATCACCGAGTAGGCTTAACTTCTTTGTTTGCCAGTCGAAACTAGCGCTCTTCGAGGTAAAGCAGCGCCATTAGTGAGTAGGTAACAAATTAAAACAATATAATCCACAATCGTTTATCGGCAACGAGGTTTCACAAGTAACACAGTATTCGTTGAAGAATGTTGTTAGGCCTAAAAATCCGTTCGCGTATCCATTGTGGAAGAATCACAAGCTTCACAGCAACACTTCCAAGCGGAAAGTCGGCGCACAAAAACCTTTTCCAGCGAAGATGCTTCGTACAACAGCAGCAGACAACCCGTACCCGCGGTTTGACAAGAGCGATTGCGGATATGCTCTCACGCTCAGATTGGCTTAATCAACAAACATGACTGTTCCCAGGCGTTGCCCCTACCGTCCCACGTGGTACGACAGCTAGCTCTGAACCATCGCTGCCAATCGTCGGCTCGTTTTGCCTTATGCCCCGCCTAAAAAGGCGGTGCTTTACGTTTGACGAGAGTGACAGCGAGCCATCAAATCCACGTGGTACTCGGCGCGCTGGCTTGTCCTTGCTGCTGTTAATGCGATTCAGGAAAGCAGCCAGGCGATCATCTCTCTCGGAGAGCAAGATAATTATACAGGGCTTGATGTTGCTTTGGATGGCCACTTGAGCGTGTCGTGTTGATGTTGAACAAATGTTCGAGGAGAACTTTTCGGACCGGTTTCTGGGACCACAAAACGTGGGCGTCCATTCTTGGCCCAAGTAATAATCTGGGGGCCCGAATTTTCGGCGGCTAATCAAAACAAACGGCTCCTCGCGTCTAATTAGCGGTCTCGGGGGCCCCCGCTAATGGCCGCGCCTGATCGACGGGCCCTGCAGGTCCTTTGTTTGACAAGAAGGGCGTGTATTTCTTGGCACATCTGTATAACATATTTTTAAAGTTGCTAGAAAACTGATTATATCGCAGGTTTTTTTTTTTTTTTTGTTTTTTTTTTTTTTTTTTTTTTTTGCTTTAGGAAGGTGTAATTAAATTTCGTACGTTAAAAGTACAACTAGAAATGTTTGGCCGTTTTTTATTATATATAATTACTTCATTTTTTTTAAACGTTATATCTATCATAGGAGTTATAAATGAAATAGTACTTTAAATAACACAAACAATGCAAGACAAAGATAATAAATATGTTTTCAGAAATTTAGTTTACTTCTTTATGCAACATTTTGATTTGGTTTGGATTCTAACATTATTTCCAATTCCCCTCCCCCCCCCCCCCCCCCCACACACACACAATACCACCACCACGCCTTCATACACCTTCATATGCTACTTAATTTTAAAGTACAACTAACTATTTAAAAATATTTAATCGTTATTTCTTCTGGTATAGGTTAATATTTTGTTAAATAATAATAATAAAACATTTTCAGAATTGCTATTTTAGTTAAATATTGGCTTAAAAATATTACATTTTCTTTTAAATAATAATAAAAAATAATAATAAAGACAAAAGGGAAAATTCATCAATAAGAATAAAATAGCAGAATCCATTTAACATTTTAATGTAATGAAACATAAGAGTAAAATTAATTAAATTAACCATTTATATTTTTAAAAATCTTTAAACTTTAGATTTTATATGTGAATTATAATTAAATGTAATCAAATTAATTATTGAGCAGAATAAACCAATTATCGATTCCATTGGGATCTTTAAAAAAAAAAAAAAAAAAAAAAAAAACTATTGTTGTTATATTTAAAATAATTCTAAAATAAATACTTTAATAATTTATTTTTTTAAACTCATTTTCCATATTTTTAAAAATTTTACATAGCATGTGAAATAATTTATTTCGCATATAAATATTTTTCATTTATTTATTTATTTATTTATTTATGAATGCTTTTACTGTTAAAAGAAAAACATATATATGTGGAGAAATTTTATTTTGAAAAAAAAAATATTACGGAATTAAACAGCAGTATTTTTTTTTTTTTTTTTTTTTTTTTTTTTTTAGAGTATCTCAGTGCAATAGAATATTTCAAAATATTACGTCAAATTTTCAGTAAAAATTTTAATTTTATCATTCGTGACAGAAGTTCGTGACAGTTTACCTATTTGAAGCAGCGTGACAGATATGATACAGAGTTCACCAAAAGGAATAAAAGACCGTATATTTACCTGATAATATTTTACTTTCAAGCTTTGAGTACCCAATAATAATAATAGTTATTCTTAAAAAAGTAGATCTTTACCATTAACGCCTAATTCACTTTTTATTTATTTATTGTGCACAATGCACAGTTCGCTAACAAAAGAGAGAGAGAAAGAATTATTTAAGAGACGTATTTTAATCACCCGATTGCCGCACAAAAAATAAAAATAGCCATTACGTTTGGGAATTACGTAACGTCTTATATGTATATTCTAAAAAAAAAACAAAAAAAAAAAAAAAAAAAAAAACAACTATCATATATATATAATTATATATAAAAGGAACTACTTATAATGCTGCTGCCGCCGCCACTGTCGTAATTGAATTTATTGTGGCCTTTTGACTTTCTCGGCTCATAATAATAAAAGCTATTGCATATAAAAACATGAAGTTTATATAGAGTAATGTATGATAAACACGCTGAAGTAGACAATTTTTAAACCGAAGAGTTATTTTAAGAATTATTTTAATGCTACGTATTAATGCTACGTGGCGCGCTGTACTTCTATAGCTCCAAAATTGCGTTTTTCACTTTTGATATCGATTTCTATCTAATGTTAAGTATGAATTATGAATTTAATATTCGAAAAAATCCTGACTTATAACCTATATATTTTTTAAGAGTAATTGATTTCTAGGAGGTTTTAATATGCGTATTCAAAATTACAACTCGATCCAAAAGTTTGAACCCCATTTTTAAGTTATTCTTTAAAAAAAAAAAAAACATCATTACAACAAAATGGAGAACTAATTAAAAAAACATAATAATTTCACGAAAACTTTTACTAAATGTAACCAAGGTCTCATGTATTTGTTATAATATTTAAACTATTTACTATTATTTGCGAATTATGCATGAGTTACGATGTATGAAATGTAACCAAGGTCTCATGTATTTGTTATAATATTTAAACTATTTACTATTTAGCATTTACGAATTATGCATGAGTTACGAATTATTTTAATGTTAAAGTCGGTAAAAAATATAGTTCAGTTAAACAAGTTTTATAGGCCCTATTAAAACTATGCATTTCGGGATTTAACCATATTTTAAAGGCACATTACTTAGCTAGATTGTAGTGTACAAAATGTGCAATCATTTTTTTTAACTTCTTAAAAAATTTTCAAATTTTTATTCAAAATTTCATTAGAGAATTAATTTATAGTTTAAAATTGCCTGATTTTACCTATATAGCCAGATTTTAAAAAGCTCAAATAATAATATTTACAAACACTTTTCAATTCAAAAATATATTTACTCGTACTGCAAGTAAATTTTAAAGAAGAAAGGAAATTTAAAAATAATTAAGCTATTACGCACGAAAAGCATTAAATGGTGAAAATTACGTCATACTTGAAACGGTATATTTAAAACGGCATATTTAAAACCATTTTCTTATAGAATTTAAAAAAAAAAAAAAAAAAAAAAAAAAAAAACTACGAGTGCTGTTGTTTACAAGTCCAAATCTCGCAAGCTCTAAAAGCGAGCTAATTTCCTCTGATTTTAAAATATTACCCGATTACGGACGATTAAATGATATTATCATGACCAGTGGCGATCTTCTGTAATCGGGTTGCCATTCAATTCCCTTTGACTGGGGGAATTCGTTGCCCAAATTTGCGATCACCATTGTCAAGACAGCTGGATGCTGTTTCCGTAATTTGTTACGAAAGATCAATTACACATTTAGAAATCAGCTTGTAAAAAATGGTTAAGCAAAAACAAAGGCTCTTTCACCGAACTTTTCTGCGAACTCATTTCCGAACTTTTATAACGTTTAGAAAAAAAATACTTCAGACTATTAGACGCTATAAGAAAATCATTTTAAATATGACATTTTAAATACGTCATTTTTACTATTAAATGCTTTTTGCACCTAATAATTGAATTATTTTAAGGTTTTTTTTTTTTTTTAATATGCATGTGTAAATATATATATTTCAATTACAAATACAGAGCACAGTATTTTTCCCAGTCAAGGGGAAATTAATGGTAACACGATTACAGAAGAGGGTCATTGGTCGTGATAATATCATTCAATCTTCCGTAATCGGGTAGTCGTTTTAAAACAGAGCCGTATATTTAGAGCCTGCGGGAGTTGGCAAGGGTAGTTCGTAAGGTGCAGGGTGCAGAGAGAGCCCCCTAGTTTTTTTAAAAGTAAGCTCATGAGGAGGGTCTCTTGATGTTGAAATAGTAATAAACTTTGAAAAATTCAATTCGAACACGTATTTTTGACACCAGAATATGATTCCTGACGCTCAAATTAGTCTAGATATATATTTTGCTTGAAATTTCTTTGATTAGTTTCGAGATATTCAACATTAAAAATGTGGGTAATTTTGAAGTAATAGTTACTTTAAGTTTCGGATTTTATATAAATTTTTATAAATATTTTTCAATGGAACGTATTATTTGCGTTAGGAAAATGCTAAATAGTTTAAATATTATAACAAATACATGAGACCTTGGTTACATTTAGTAAAAGTTTTCGTGAAATTATTATGTTTTCTTAATTAATTCTCCATTTTGTTGTAATGATGTTTTTTTTTTTTTTTTTTTTAAGAATAACTTAAAAATGTGGTTCAAACTTTTGGATCGAGTTGTAATTTTGGATACGCATATTAAAACCTTCTAGAAATCAATTCCTCTTAAAAAATATATAGGTTATAAGTCAGGATTTTTTTCGAATATTAAATTCATAATTCATACTTAACATACATTTTTTTATTTCCATGTAAGAAAAATCATATAATTATGTTTTAGATAATTAATACTGGCAACCACAATAAGTAAATAAAATTAGCATTAAAGAAAAAAATATATTTATAAGTAGGAGTAGCATAGGAGCTATAAATTAAGGGTGTTATATCTTTATAACTTCTAAACATCTGGATCGTATGACATCTCATTTGGTAGCCAAAATTAAAATTTACTCAAAATAAAATATAAATAAATAAATAAATAAATAAGTTATTTTTGAGAGAATATTTTTACTAAATCCTGCTTGAATATTATTTTAAAAATTATTTTAAAAAAATTCAGTGAATTGAGCTACAATTTTCTTTCTAATTAAATTTCATTTGAAAGTACTTTCTATTATGTAATGTAAAAAATGAAATTGCGCTATATTTAGAAATGAATGTATGAGCGATAGAGCAGATCATTTTCACTATCGTTATGACATCGGCGTGTCGTATTAGTTTTTCTGACACATTTCTAATATTGCGTAAACAACACATTTCTGACGACGACGGAAAAGTCTTTAATGATAAATGTGTAGAAAAAATAAAATAAAATAAAATAAACTTTGTCGGTATCGGATTTGTTCTTTGGGTTCTCACTTTGGGCAGGCACATGTTTGTTAATATGGCACTGCTGATTCACATACCTTAGTTAATATATTTTTTTTAATTTTGGCAGTTTAATTAGTGTCAGTACACATGAAAATTGCGATTTAACTTTTGTCATGCTTTATATCAAAAAGTTAAAGAGCAAAAATACATACTGTCTATCGTTACTTCATATTTTAAATAGCTAAAATTTTATAAATTTAATTTTTAAAAACAAAAGTGTTTTTAATATTCAGCTCCAAAGCAGAAAAAAAAAACTCAGTTCATTTCTGTAACTCAAAAAACAATTTATGTTCATCCGGTTTTTGCTCCATTAGAAGTAACATTTTTTCCCAGTTTTCGTTATTAGACATAGACGGCAAAAAGACAAACTGTCTGGGTGTGTAGACAAATGGCCTGAGGGCCTGAAAGTGATAGACAGTAGACATACTGTCTCGCCGAAACAGAAAGTAGACAAGTTGTCTCAGAGTGATAGCCAATAGAAGGTAAAACAGGGTAGACAAACTGACTTGTCGTAACAGAAGATAGAGATATTGTCGACGAGCGATAGACAACAGAGAAAGGCCCTCCCCAAAAGGTATTTTTACGTTATAACATTTTTATTAGTATACTACAAAGCCAGCTCTAACGAATAGCCTCATCTATCAGTAAATTTTCATCCGATAGGGAGGAGGGATAAGTTACCCCGCCTCATTTTATTTTACTTATATCTTCTTTTCGGTTTAGGGTTAAAAACGGGTTCATGCCGAGCAGGGAGGCTTACCAAATGGGTTAAGTTCAGCAAAACCTGTCCAAGGGGGCAAAACATAATAATTTGGTTGAAAACAGTTATGAAAAAATATCCATTTTTCATGTGTGGAGTAAGAAGACATTAGTGCACCTAATTCTAATGGCCTCAGAAGCACAGTTAAGCAGCTGAAATAAAAATGGAAACAAAAATTTATTTTTCAAATTGGAAATCTCATTAATAAATATTTTCTATTTTTCCGGTATATATTTGTAATGCATTTTTCAAAAAAAAAAAAAAAAAAAAAAAAAAATGCACATATTATATATATATATATATATATATATATATATATATATATATTGCAAATGTTGTCATTTGCATCCCGTGTAAAGATCATAGAGTTATGTCTATATGATATGTCATCATGTTTTATATAGAATGTCAATAGTATTTTTTCTCGAAATCTATTAGTAGTAGAATATTCTTTACCATCACTTGGCATGGGGTGGGGAGTTTTCTTTGTAGGAGCGGGCAAAATCTTGTTGCAGCACAAGGAATTTTTTTTTTTTTTTTGGCTAATTTTGGCTCAGTCAAACAACACCCGCTAGAAGTGACCAACATATGTGTTAAAAAAAAAAACTTTGAACTCGACATTTCGGAATATAATTGACGTAACAGTGGCCATTTCGATCATTTTTCGCGGTAAGCAGTGTCAGCAAATTTAAGAAGCAAAGTATGTCTTTTGAAAATACTGCAATATTTTCATTATTGATAAATGTAAAGGAATTTATTATACATATATAGGGTGCAATATGTTATCTATCGCCGACCTTTAATTTCTCAACCGTTGGTCTTAGACATATAGTTCCAGTTACAAAAAGTTTCAAATGAGGTAAATATTCATATTGTGGCATTGTTTAAAGTAAAAAATCAATTTTATAAAAATTACGAAATCTAACTTTTTATATGGTCCTCCAATCCCTATAGTTATATTTAGTAAAAGTTTACACATATTATAACACAAAAAATTTGACTTCTGTACTACAAAAAATGACAGAGTTATTAAACTTCAAAGTTTGAGATTTTTGCGCATGATTTTGTCTTTTATTGAGGGAGAGATCAGTTAAAAAAGGAATTAAAGTAATTCGATATCGAAATCAGGGTACAATGTCCTTTTTACGGCGAAACCACCTTTAGCCGCATCGCCAAATCGGACTATCGCCAAATCGGGCTATCACATCTAAAATTTAAGCTGAATTTTAGGGGTCGTATACAAAGCGAAGAATGAAATATTGAAATTAAATAGAAAAATAAATATCAATTTATTATCATATCAGAAAGCGGTCTACTATAAAGAATGAATGCATAAAACTCCTGAATCTACTAGAGATACTGCTCAAAGTGTTGCCCACTGGTGGCAATGCACAATTGAATGCGTGACAGTACTGAGTCCTGGACATGTTGGAGAATAGCAGTGTAACTTTGCGATAAGCAAGGATGATGCGTTGCTTCAGATCAACTAGAAGAGTAGGCTCAGTCACCTGTGCCTTGTCCATGGGAGTCAAATCCGGCGAAGGCGGTGGCCCTTGTACCGGACCAACATATCCAATGATCTGTTGACTGAATTCGCTGGCCAGATACGCACGGACGTTTGATGCATCAAACCTCAAACATCAAAATCATGATGCGGATGGTCCCAATCATGTTGAAACTACACCCGGCATGCATGTCGGAGAAGCAGCTCTCCATACCAGTCACGTACCGTGTTTTGTACCAGGTGCAGGTAACGATTGCCCATTAAGGTCCCATCGTAGAAGATGAGTCCAACAATCTGGGTTCCCCATATACTGCACCACACTTTCATTGACCAGCGTACCTGGTGTCGTACTGTCCGGCAATGTGGGGTTTTCCAGAGACCAGTAATGCCCATTGTGCACGTGCACAATCCCACCCCGTGTAAACGTTGACTCATCTGTCCACAGAATTTCACAAAAAAACGACGGGTTTTCCTCTAAGGTGTTGAGCATGAAATTACAATAATCAATCGTCATGCGTGGTCACGCAGCATCAATGCTTTTACCAGAGTCGGATGGTATGGATGCGCACCATGTGCATGTAACAAATGTTAGACATGCTGGCGCGTGTATCAACATGCCTCGCTTATTTCCGCCGTGCTCAGTTGTGGATTTAAAAGGGCTAATTCCTCCGGTGTTACTTGAACATTACACATTGCCCATCTACTTGTTTTGGGTCGTGGTGCAACAGAGCCGGTCTCTCTAAGACTTCAATTTAGACTCAATTTCAGTTTTCAGACTCAATTCATCAGTTATAGTTTCATGCGTTGGTTGTTGATCCCTAGAGAAACGTTCTGAATAAAACCTCGCAGCCGCTCTGGCTCCTTTGACATTTACCATAAATAAGTATTATTTCGGCATATTGCATGTATGTGTTGTCTGCCATCACGATAGCAGCGCTGACTAGCATGTCCACTGCTAGATGGCTCGTGTTTTATCCCGAACGTGTGACGCTGCGGTACTATTGTAATTTGCATAATCCCGATTTTCATGCTCCTTATAGTTCGGCTGGTCGTTTTCATTCCGCTGCCATTTATCTAGCTCTTAGTGAGTATGTTTTATTTTCTGGGTGTCGAATCTATCTACTTTGATTTTTGAATGTTGTCCGACCCCTAAAAGTCAACTCAATTTTTTAGATGAAATAACTCTCTTATCGCCCTATTTGGCGATACCGGCTAAAAGTGGTTTCGCCTTAAAAAGGACACTGTACCTTGATTTCGATCTCGAATTACTTTAATTCATTGTTTAACTGATCCCTCAATAAAAGACAAAATCATGTGTAAAAATCTCAAACTTTGAAGTTTAATAACTCTGTCAATTTTTGTAGCACAGAAGTCAAACTTTTTATGTTATATCTTATGATATCTGTAAACTTTTACTAAATATAACTATAGGGATTGGGGGACCGTATAAAAAGTTAGATTTCGTAATTTTTATAAAATTGATTTTTTATTTTAAACAATGCCACAACATGAATATTTACCTCATTTGAAATGTTTTTGAATTTGGAACTATACCCCTACGACCAACGGTTGAGAAATTAAAGGTCGGCGATAGATAACATATTGCACCCTGTATTAAAGTAAAAATTCTTTTTTTATTTTTTATTTTTTTTATTTATTTATTTAAAGTTTATGTATTAAAAAAAATGGCGGCTTATCAGCTGATAGGAGAAATGAGCACTTTAAGGAAGGGGGGTAAAACGGTGGACACGATAATTCATCGTAAAATTTACCTAAAACAATGAAACAAAAATGAATAGCTTTTTTAGCCTAAAAGCTAGTGAAATACATAGTCGTTTATAGAAATACGCCTTTTTAGTGAAATGGCATCGATTCAAAGTAGTAAAATTTAAGCTAAAAATTTCATTAATTTACTATACAGAAAAGCGGGATATCAATATTTCGAAAAGATTCTACGTATTTTACAAGAAAAAATATATAACGATTAATTTTCAAAAATATTCAAGTTGATTGATTGAAAAATGGCAGAGCTAGAGTGCCCACAGTTTTGGAAAATTCAATTCTGAAAAAAAAGGGTTTAAAGTTTTCGTTACTGTAGTACGCTCTACTTCTATAGCTCCAAAGTTGCGTCATCGCTTCTGATATCGATTTCTATCTAATAAAATAGGACTTTCGTCAATATAAAGAGTACTTTAAGCGAAAAAATTTTTTTCAACATTTTGAACTGGTTAAAGTGGTGTTTACCCTTTAAAAAAGAAAGTCCGGGTTTCGGCTTCGGATGGATGGTGAGGCACCCTATACTTTTAACTTTTACTTGATTTGAATTATGCAGTCAAATAAATGAGTTATTCGAGTAAAAGACTAACTAAACTATTTTATCTAAGTGGATTCACAACTATGTTATGAGGCTATCGCCCTTCTTTTTCTGTTGCAAGAGTTAAGAGATATTCAGTAATTGCGATTGGTATGGTGTATTTATACAATAAACTCAATTCTTATATTTGAACGAGTTCACCTCCTTTCGTTTATCAATATTCCTGACCTTTCAGCGAGCGCGCTGTGACAAATTTTAACGATAAACGTCATTTTCCTACAATTTGTTTCTCAGACAAGCACCTAAATTAAAATTCATTTTTTACAACTGATATGTGTAATTGGTCTTCCAACGTATCGCAGTTATGAGTATCTTGCGTTTGATATAACGTAATTCTGCGCAAGGAAATATGTCTCGCACCTGTTCGTTGAACAAATTGAGACGCGCCGATTGAAAGTTTAAGGATACAGCTTGTACACAAAAGATAGTTGCCAATTTTAACGCTTTTTTATTACCAGAAAGTTTTCAAAGTAACTTTTTGCTTTATTAAATCGCACAATTTCGGCGATCAAATAAGGAATAAACTACTATTAAATTTTAGTGATAAGGAAAAAGCTTAAAAGTTGGCAGCTAAGTTTATAAAAATGTAACTAAAATCTTGCATAAGTGTGTACATTTACCTTCAGAGCAAACATTCAGATCGGAAGTATTAAAAATTGATAATGCAAAAATATCACGAAAAATACTCAACGTAATTGTTTACAGGAAACACTTTAGTGATCAATATCAACAGTCGACAATACAAAGTTTGGAGATGCGTCACGATGAATAGACATTAGACAACAGCAAATTCTACAGGCAGGTGTAGATATAGACCCGTTCGGTTTTGATACAATCTTAAATCTATACTAAAGAAATATGAAAGAAAAATGTTTGTCAGTGCAGGGCCGGTACAAACATCGGGCAAACGGGGCGGTCCCGCACCAGTTGGAACCCCGAGCCTCTCTATACAATTCGAAATAATGTTGCCTCCGTCGTACAGTAATGATATTTTTGTTCTGAATTTGTTTTTAAATGTTTTTCTCGTAAAAAAAAGTGAATATTAACTTTATTTCTTTTAGCCAGAGTTAATATATAATTGTCAGGGAATATATAGATTTGAGGATCCTGAAAGTAATCGAGAACGCAAAATGTAAATATTTAAAATATTGTAAATGATACAAGATTTTTAAAAATCAAAAATAATTATGCACATTGCATGTGAAAGAAGTTGCATGGTATTTTTCATATATTTTATTTTTTACATTATAAATTATTCTATGATAAATACAGTTGGAAAATAGTTTTTATTAGTCCAGTATTGCAGTCAGAGACGTTGGGTTCCATATTAAGTGATTTGTCAGGGCACTGCTCGACGTTGCGTCGGCCCTGGTGTCGGTGTGCCTATGTGTCTGTCCACGATGGCTAGGGAAATCTACCGCACGTAGAAGACATGTCTCATCTATCCTCATCCAAATTTTCAGACCTCTACATGCGGTAGGTTTCCCCAGCCGTCTCCAACAGACGGACACACAGACAGACAAAAAAATTATTTTAATTAATATAGATTGGGTTTGAATTAGGCATATTTTCTACCCTATAGTAATAAGGAGTATTAATAAAGAATATAATAAAGAATAATAATAAGGAATATGTCCTGTATTGTATGTATGATATTGCCGTTGTACACGGGGATTAAACCAATTTTACGCGAGCTTTACATGTTTACAATTTTAGATTTTGTTTTTCATTTTAAATATGTGGCAGTAATATTTTTTCTCACATATTTTTGAAAAAAAGTAACAACTAGTAACTTTAAATTAAGTTTCCCTCTAATTTTATTTATATTTCTCAATTAGATCCATTCGCCCCCTTTTTAACTACTAAATAAAGCAGTATTAATGATACAGTAATGATAAATGGACTACATTTCTAAACATGATAATGAGTAACAAAAACTTTACCAGTTTTAATCCAATTAATAGTTTTAACAATTTAATGAATCTGATCTGCGATTAATTAAAATATATTAAGGTTTATAATAATATATTTATTTGATTGTAAGTAAGCCATAAAAATTTGAGATACATTAAAAGTTAGTAAAGTACAAACTTTGACTATTTCTTAACACATTTTTAATGCGTTTAAAGTGTGAAAAAAAAATACATATATATATATTTAGATTTAAAAAAAGAATTACACTTTTCGGGGAATAGAAACCAGTCGGGTAATGTGGAATAGGTTTAAAAGGCATATTTAAATTGGTAGAAAAATTATGATTTACAAGAATAACCAAGATTATTTAATGAGTAACAGTAATATATCATCTACAAACCATCAGACTTTTCGAAAAAAAGTTTTAATTTTTACAAAAATCACAAATATACACTGTTGTTTCGGCGCCACCACAGTCCACATACGCCCACATCGCACACATATCGGGCATTTTATTCACGGCTCCACTTTTCCATTCTCTGAATATTTCTTATTGCAAAACAGGCACACTGCATCTTTTTCATCTGGTGTACAGCCTGGAAAAGAGCCCATCTCAGATGATATGTCGAACTGGAATACTAACTAGGGAAGGTCCCCAACTGCCAGATCGGGATTTTGTCGAGAGTGGTGTCGTTGGAAAGCTCTTACCATGGAGATCAAGGAAATGTACGCAACTATATGTCTGAATACAACTGGTGAAGAGATATAGGCCGATGTATTTCTGTCATTTATTGATTTCTCCAGGTCGCTAGCTATGCAGGAAAGACAGTCAGTGTGATAGAAAAGAACACTACAGTTATGTAACCTGTTGTTGCCAGTGTGAAGCTGATGAAGGTCCCATGTTCCCTCTAGTAAGAAACAGAAGATTGTGACCACATTTTCAGAATCATATATAACTGATTGCACCGCACTGACTTGAAGTATACTTTAAAGAACATCAGAAACTAACTCTTCGCCTGATCCTACGGGATGAAAAGAGGGCATGGGCAGGGTCTATGGGGGCAGTTCCCGAGGCGCTGAAGGGACCATGAAGGATTTTAGCAGTATCTCTGGCTCTGGCGCGCTGGTTTAGGGGCACACCCCTGTGACATGCGACGTCGTGCCCAGTTCTGAAGATGTCGTCGGCGAGTCTTCTGGCTGTAATGCTATCGCCGACAAAGCGAAGATTTCAAAACTCCTTAGTTTGCAACTGCTAGAATATTTTGGGGAATCCCAGGAAAAGGAGTCAACGACTGAAGAGAAGCCATTAGTCAGCGACTATTCAAGACTGTGAAGGGGATGATCGAAAACGAATTTTTCTGGTTGCTCAATATTCTGCATGATAGCAGCATCAACGAAAATGAACTGACAAGTAATTTGGAAATAAATACGGACCCCACTTTCGAATACGAAGAACCTGCGAAAAAAAGCGGAATAGGAAGTGAAGGAGTATCCGTAGAAATAATGGCGAAAGCAGTAGAAACGTATAAGAAGACAAAGAAAAATAAACTAAAGGCTGTGGAACATATATGTAGGCAGGTAAAAGACCACAAGATGATTCAACGGTGGGCACAATACGTAGGGAAAAGTGGGAACATGCAGAGCAAAATGAAATTAATTTCAAAACTAACCTCAAAATGTGGGTCATTGACAAATCTTTGGGCCTTGGAATTCCCGGATTCACAGCAAACTCACACTTCATCAAGAATTTCAAACAGGCACATAAAATAACAAGTCGAAGGGTGACACACATCTTAACAAAAGGAGATTTGTTTCCGGAAGTGTCTTTGCAACCTATGATCGACGAATTCCAAAAAAACGTGAAAAAAATGATTGAGCAGTGAAAGTGTCCATTGTCCAACGTCCTGAATACCGATCAAAGTGGCTTCCAATACGAGATTGTATCTAACAGAATTCTCTATATGAAGGGATCTAAAGACGTGGATGCATCGGTAATCAATAAAAACAAAACGACTCATTCCTATACCGTACAAATATGTATTAACGCCGCTGGAAGATTTGTGGGACCTTTACTACTTGTAAAACAAGAATGTCAGGAGGAATTTGGTGCCAAAGTTATGGAAAATGTGCAACGAATATCATCCTCAGATTTGCTCATTACATGCTTCAAGTCAGGAAAAAGCACAAAACAAATGACTGCGGCATACTTCGATAAACTAAAAGAATCGGTTGGTGATCAGAACAATCATGGTGCTGGATAGTTGGAGTGGCCAAACGGATCTACGTTTATGCATTGAGAAATTTGGATTCAACGTGGAGCTGTTTTTCTCCCACCGGGCACGGCAACATTTCTTCAGCCGTTAGACGTTTATTTCTTTCAACAATATAAGTATTTAATAAAGAAAATATTATAATATTCAAAAACTCATCATAGTGTTTGTGGAGATGTCGACATGAACACTAGAGAAAGCATAATGAAATTGCATAAGTTGGCCTTATAACCAATTCTTCTCCCCACCTTCGAGGACACGCGTCGGTATGCTTTTCAAAAGGTTTTAATTAGAGACACGGATCCCGTCTTTCGATCAGTTAAACAGGCATGCTTTTACTTAACTAACAACACCTGTGGCAACGACAAAACACACCTTTTCATTGTGTGTACGTGGTGTTGGAAACACACGTGTTTCAGCTATTTCTATTTAGAAATGCATTACCATCCATGAAGTTACTTTTTCCACCAAGCATAAACTGTCTTCTTTGTAATCCCTGTAATCCATCAACTCTCTTTTCAACCGCACAAAGTGTCTTTCCTGCATAGCTAGCGACCTGGAAAAATCAATAAATAACAGAAATACATCGGCTCATAACTTTTCACAAGTTGCATTCGGACGGGTAGTTGTATGCATTTCCTTGATCCTCATGGTAAGAGCTTTCCAACGACACCACTCTCGACAAATTCCCTATCTGGTAGTTGGGAACTTCCCAAGTAAGTATTCCATTTTACCCGACACGGCATCTTGAAAAAAATAACCTCTTCACTCGTTAACAACTTAGCATAGAGGTAAACTGACTAACACAGCAATACGTATAACTTTTCAAGTTAACACTGAACTTGGTTAACATCGAAATGAACAGGTCTTAAAATTAATACGAGTAGTAAGATAAGGAGAGTTCAACGGCCACAGGAGCGCTCAATTGAGGAATGAGGATTCCTCAATGAGGAATGAGAATTTAATAATGGGGAATAAGGGGGTAGGAGATACTTTCTCAACTGGTATTGCAATGTTCAGAATCATTCTTCTCTTTACAACAATAATTTCTGTTCCATTTAGTTGATATAGCTGATATTTTGTAGAAAGGTTTGTGTATAAGAATATGTTTTAAAAAGCAAGTATATTATATATTTATTATAAATAGTTCTATGTGTGCATGTGTGCGTGTATGTGTGTATGTATGTGGGTGACAAATAGTTCTCTTTGTGTGTGTGTCTATGTGTGTGTGTGTGTGTGTATGTGTATGTATGTGCACGTGACAAATAGATCTCTTTGTGTGTGTGACTATCTGCTTGTTTATCAAAGTTTTACAAAAAATTTTCATGTTTTTATAAAGAAAAAAATATGCGGTAGTTAAAAAGTTTCACATATTAAAAAAAAAAAAAAAAATCTTTTAGAAAAAGTTTTGCATTACTTTAAAAAAAAATTTATTTTATTAAAAATTTTATCTTAACAAAAAAAAAAAAGTTTCACTATAGTTTAACTACAACAAAAGTTTGTGTATAAAGATAACGTTTCACTAGTAAGGTTTAAAAAAAGTACTCAATAATAAAATCAACAATTTTTATTATAACAAAATAATTTACAGAAAGGTATTTACAGATCAAAATATACATCGCGATTTTGCGTTAGCAATACAAATCAACATTTTCTTCTTTATTACAAACGGTATTAATGTCATAATGGCCATATGCTAAACTGCTTATTCCATCATCCAATAAGTAACGCTTGTCGTCAAAGGGACTTAAGCTAATTTTATTTTGAGTTAATGTATATAGGCGATGGTCATCTTGGGCAATCCTTACCTGTTTCTCCATACTTGTTTTTTGTTGTTGGAGGCACTCCAAGTAGTCTTCATGTTTAATTTTCTGCCGAACAATCTGCGTAGATACGCCTTTTGCACGCTTCTTTTCGTCTTTAACAGATTTTAGAGAATACATTTTTGATTTCAGTCCGACAAACTCAAGGGCTAATTCACCATTAAGTTCATCCTTAAACTTTCCGAGCGTCTTCTTATTATCCTCAGAGTATAGACGATGAGATTTCGGGTATTCAGAAAAGTCAAACAACTCACGATGCTGCTCCAGATCCTTATAAATATTATTGGTTTGAATATGATACGTTAGGGAATCTGTATCCGTAAAGAGTAAAACTGCACGATCTTTGTATGTTTTCTTTATAAAATTGTAATGGAAATCATACATACAAAGTTTAGATAGTTCGAGTATAGAAAATCCAACATAGATGGGTCGGTTCATAAGTATGCTAGTTTTTAATCTCTCCACAGCAGTCAAGTCTTCATCATAAGTTTTGAACGATTTAAAAGTAGGCGAAGCTACTAATTTTTTGGCTCTTTTTTCACCATTACAAAGCACAATATTTCTTCTTTTTCGGAGATTTTCCATGGTTTTACCAAAAACAGAATTGTTCATTAACTTAAAAAAGTCTTTCTCAAAAGAAGATTTTGCTCCTTTCCTTTTTTCGGTATTGAAATTAATATATTTCTGTAACCATGGACCCTGTTTAAATTTTAAGGCTTTATGCACAGCTGTAATTTTTAAACCAAGTTCTAAATAAAATTTGAGATTACGATAATGGGTTATATAATTTCGTTTATTATTTAAATTTGGTATAAGTTTAGGAGTTCCCACGAATTTCCTATTGTTAAGTAAGCTTCTTGCATGAGAAGACAGCATCTGATCCTCCACAGTTACTCTCTCAGGGGCGACAGGGTATTCATTATGCAAAGGATGTAAATGTTTCGGGTATTCCATGTCTACCTCGAAAAGATACCCAATTTCGGAGCTATCAGATAAAGATACAACCCACTCTTCTGTGATATGACTTGTTTCACACCATTCAAAACCGCCGTAGGGTAAAAATTGGCTCATAGCCCACCCGTATAAGTTATTGGCATCCCAATACATAATGTAGCTGGGTGCCTCATTTTTCTTATAATCGGGGGTACCAGGGATGTTTGCTCGGGCATATCTTTTACTTATCATGCTAATGCCGCCTCGTATTCCATTTTCAACCATAAGCAACATATCTATATCACTGAGTAACTCTAAAGGTGTATCAGACATCTTCAAACAAGCCTGCCATGCTAGCCCAGGTGCTGTAAACAGGTGAGCAGGGTCAATTTCATAATACTGCTGACATAATTTCCTAAAGTTTTGAAACACGTCAGCAAGTAGTAGAACATCTGTCTTCACATAAAGGTTGTGATAATCACCAAGAGTCTTGATATCAAATGTTTTCCATACATTCTGGGCGTGTTGGTATTCCTTTTCACTTATAGGCTCATTGGTTAAACTATTAAAAAAGGCAGAAGGCGGAGGAAGCTGCTTCTCAGTAAATTTTTCAAAGCAAGTAAAATAATCATAGGGGTAAACCCCTTTCCGTATAAGTAAAGATAAATTATTATTTCGGGGGAAATTTTCTTCAAGTATAGCGAATTGATCAGGTTGAAGGTTTTTAACAAGTTTTTCCAATGACGTAGGCAAAAATTGGAAAGAGTCTATAAACACCATCTGAATATAAGATGTAGGCTTTCTGATTTTAAAGGTGATATAGTTTTCCATAGAAGTAGCAATAACATCGATTTCATGATCTTTGAATTTTCCAAGCTTTGTCATAATATGATGACCATCATAGTTTTTCAAGTTATGGAATATAACAGGAATTGTTTTACACTGCTTATAGTTCAAGTTGCATTCCACATGTGCAGCTCCTCTGTATGCACCTGACAGGTGATCATGGTCACGTGTACGTTTCTCATCTAAAGTTTTCTTACAAATGTGACAAAACTCTGCTTCTCGAAATGCCTTTTCTTCCTTGGGAGAAAGCTTCATAGGTTTAACATTTAGTAACTTTTGACCTAAAATTTCCTTCTCTTGCATCATTCGGTTTAAAAAATGATCAACACAGTTTCTACCACGATATACCTGTGCTTTCTTCACACACGTTCCATCGGGTCCAATAACCACATAGGCATAACCACATGGCAAGTGATAGGTTGTTTTCTCGGTATAGGATGCTTTAGAAGAGGGAGGGGCTGATGAAATAGGTATAAGCAGACTCTCAAAATCCGCATAAATCGTATAGGCAACAGGATGTTGTAAACGAATACCTGTAAACTTTAATATATTATCATTTTCACTAGGCATCTTTATAGCTTGTGCAACATGTTGAGAACAATATTCATTATGCTTATCCAATAGATCTTGTCTTGAAAATCGATGTAAACATCGATAACAATAATAGCCAGCGGCTCTATGCTTGGTAAGATCACCTAAAAGTCTTGAAAAACTTCTTATCAAACAATAGTGTTGTTTTTCACCGTCACCAACCAATAACAAATTAACCACATCTTGATCTTTCTTTTCAGATATATACAGGGGGCAAACTTCATCCTCTTCATAACCAAACACATTAACCCGTAAATTGTTGAGTTGTTCAATAACAGGTATCTTCTGAAGGGGTACAGGGCATTCTACACTACCTAATTTAATATCATGTTCATAAGGTCGATAATGTGAAACACGTTCAGGTTTTTTTGTATAATCCAAGTTCAGTTTAAAAGCCAAAAGACACCATACTAAACATTTGTTATCTTCGTTTTTTATATTCAACACTGCTTTTTTGTCATCGAGTTTTTTAGACAAAGGAATATAGGAACTCGCAGCGAGGGGGTGATATTTAGCAATCTTGAGTTCTAAATGAAGAATTTTTCTAAGTTTCCAGCCAGAACCTCTTTGTACAAATTCTTCAAAGGATTTAATAATCTTCGAAAATCCTTCCTCAATATGTTGTGAGATAGTATCTTCTATAAGTTCGGTCATACACGAACATCGAAAATAACATTGAATTTCTTCAAACTCCTCATTATCAGTTAGACGTTCAAGTGATATTTTTTCCACCATATACCATTTAATTGCACCTTTTTCATGAATTTCACTTATTAAACGTTCTTGTATTTCAGTTTGTACATGTCTATGAAATACCTCTAAATCATTTTCCTCACGTTCATCAGGATGCAAAATCACTGTTTTAAACACATTAAGTGCATCAGAATACTTTAAGTTTTTCGACTTTGCATTAGATGAGCTCATTTTACGTTTTACACTCACAAGAGGTGTGCGGGGGTGTTGAGTGCGAACATGTTGTCTCAGGTCAAATTTTCTTCCAAACACTTTATCGCATTCAAGGCAAGGAAATGTTGAATTCCGATGCGACTGTAAATGCTGCTTCAAATTATCCCTCCGGGTAAAAACTTGATCACATTCATCACACTTAAATGTAGACTGTCCATCAGTATTATGGATTTTCAGGTGTCTAATCAAGTCTGATTTCCTTCTAAAACACTTTCCACAAGTTTCACAGGAAAACGACTTTTCATTAAGATGAACCTTAACATGTTGATTTAAATTAGAATATGTTGTAAAGACTTTGTCACAGGTGGGGCAAACATGCTTCTTTTCCACATTCGTAGGGGTCACAGTCTTTAAAGAAACATCCTCTTCAACTTGTTGATTAAAATTTAAAGAACTTTGAGACATAGTATCCTTTTCTGAAAAAACTTCAGAGAATCCATCATGCTGTAACAATCCAACACTATCATGTGTTTTTAAATGTCTTTGTAAGTTTGATCTTCGATAAAAAGACTTCTGGCAGATATTACAACTATATAATTTCTCGCCAGAATGAATTTTCATATGTCGGTTCAGATTAGAAATGCTCGAAAAATCTTTATCACAGGTAAGACAGGTAAACATCTTCTTCGCAGATACAGAATCTCCGACAATCGAGGTTTCATCAATAGGCATATCAACATCCATAATATAAAATCAATAAAAAAAACTTTAACTCTTAATGACAAACAACAGCGATTCGCACTGATAAAAAGCGGGAGAAATTTAAAACACGTTTAACCACTAGCGATATGAATCCTCAAATGATAAGAATCCTAATTTTCCCCCGTCTATTTATACCGACCCGAAAGCAAAGTTGAGTTGTAGTATTGCTTGATATGATTGTTATCAAAACGCGTCATACGATTTCGGGGGCCTATAAGTTTCTTTCCCCTCTTTATAATATAGCATAATTAAACAGATAAACCCAAAGTATACAAATTTAAATTCGTAAACTATATTATATCACAAAATATAAAAAATCCTACAAAATAAAAATAGAATTTGGCACTTACCCCAAAAACACATCCACTTTAGTTGTTAGTCTTCACTTAACTAATTTTTCTTCCTTATCTTTAGTAGGGGGCGCTGCCATCGCCGCGAGAGGCACTGCCCGTCCTCCGGTGTGTGACGTCGTTTCCGGTTTGAGATAAGAATAAACCTTAAATACACGTGCTTAGTCATTCTTCCCTCGGTCTTACTCGCTAGTAGTTGTCAGTTTCTTGTTTAGACGTGTTGGGTGACATCATTACGTGTTTGCGATAAGAACAAGGTCACCCCTTATCAACAGGTAAACAGCTGCAGTGACGTCATAGGTGTTATGACATAGCTGATAACGGTACGATTAGCTGATAAAAATTTGTACTAATCATCTATTTCTCTTCAAGTCATTGCACGAGACGGGTGAGCTCCAACAGCTGTACATAAGGTAAGAGTAATTTATATATTATAATAGGATTTTAAATTAATTTAGTAGATGTTACAATTTGATATTTAAAAAATTTCATGTTAAACGATATGATTATATGTTGTTCATCATACTAAATCCACAAATTTTAATTCGAAAGAAATATTATTAAAATTATAATCTAAAATAAATTAGCGAAAATGCATAACAAATCTCAACAAAAAGAAGCTAATTATAAAAGGAAATGTACAAAGTTTATAAATTTACACATGTGTTAAACGCGTTTACAAACCTTATCATAGGCAAAAGTCTAATTCCACCAGACTATTTGTTATAAGTTTAACTATAAGTCAACATGTTAGATATTTGTGAAAAGGAATCTTATGATTTTTAATTTTCCAAGTTCAGTTTCAATCATATTGTAAAAGGATAATTCAAACTTTGAGATTATCTATAGTAAAATACTTAAATTAAAATGTATTTTTGATAGTTTAAGAATTAGAAACTACAACTTTGACTACTTTTTAAAATGTTTGCCTGATAGAAAACTGTGATAACATGTCTATGTTTGAATTTTTCTGATAACATGCCAATGCCTGAATTTTTCTGACAACTTGTCTGTGTTTGAATTTTTCTGATAACATGTCTGTGCTTGAATTTTTTGCTAACATGTCTGTGTTTAAATTTTTCTTATAACATGTCTATGTTTGAATTTTTCTGATAACATGTCTGTGCTTGAATTTTTCTGCTAACATGTCTGTGCTTGAATTTTTCTTATAACATGTCTATGTTTAATTTTTCTTATAACATGTCTATGTTTGATTTTTCTCTTCTTTTTGAAATGTATAAACTACTATACGTGGCGTTCGATTTCATTGAAGAGAAAAGTGATCGATCAACTTTATCAAACCATTTGAATGTTAATATTTTTAAACGAATACGAAAATCAGATAAAAATATATGTAGCTAATTCATATTATTCCACTAAACATTGCAAAACAAAAAACTTTAAAAAAAATTTTATACTTCAGCATTCAAAAATTGACAATATTCACATCCTAATACTAAAAAACAATCCTTATCTTGGAGTATTTCCTGTAACAAAATCTAAAAATTTCATATCAACAATACCCAAGTTAAAAACTTTACCTCTGAACCTAATACCAATTTTGAATCTCAGAATGATAAAACTCAGAATTTTTTTAGAAAGTTACTTCTAAAACATCTCATAGATGGCGCTGTTGAAAAAATCAACTCAAAGTTGTTTAAAAAACATTAATAAAATAAATCTAACTTTAAACTATCATCAAACTCCCCAAAAATCACTTCCAATGATAAATATTCTAAAATAATTAAAACTTATAAAATCGCTCATAGGGGGCGCTGCTGCGAAAAAATCATTTCGAAACTTGTTTAAAATACATTAAAAAACTAAATCTAACTTTAATCTATCATCAAACTCCAGAAAAATCGCTTTCAATTAGAAATATTTTAAAATAATTAAAACTTCTAAAACCGTTCATAGGGGGCGCTGCTGCGAAAAAATCATTTCGAAACTTGTTTAAAATACATAAAAGAAAAAATCTCACTTCAAACTATCATCAAACTCCAGAAAAATCACTTACAATTAGAAATATTTGAAAATAATTAAAACTTCTAAAACCGTTCATAGGGGGCGCTGCTGTAAAAAAAATCATTTCGAAACTTAAAAAAATAATTCATTACTTGATTAAAACATTTTCATAAAAAAATTTCATCGAAATATCAATAAACAAACAGTAGTAGAAGAATGTATGTTAGACCCCAGCAGGAGCCGTGAGCGTGGTGGAGGTGAGGCTCCTGGAGGTGGAATCGGAAGTGATCCTGCTGGGCTACACGCTCATTCTTCTACTACTGTTTGTTTATTGATATTTCGATGAAATTTTTTTATGAAAATGTTTTAATCAAGTAATGAATTATTTTTTTAAGTTTCGAAATGATTTTTTTTACAGCAGCGCCCCCTATGAACGGTTTTAGAAGTTTTAATTATTTTCAAATATTTCTAATTGTAAGTGATTTTTCTGGAGTTTGATGATAGTTTGAAGTGAGATTTTTTCTTTTATGTATTTTAAACAAGTTTCGAAATGATTTTTTCGCAGCAGCGCCCCCTATGAACGGTTTTAGAAGTTTTAATTATTTTAAAATATTTCTAATTGAAAGCGATTTTTCTGGAGTTTGATGATAGATTAAAGTTAGATTTAGTTTTTTAATGTATTTTAAACAAGTTTCGAAATGATTTTTTCGCAGCAGCGCCCCCTATGAGCGATTTTATAAGTTTTAATTATTTTAGAATATTTATCATTGGAAGTGATTTTTGGGGAGTTTGATGATAGTTTAAAGTTAGATTTATTTTATTAATGTTTTTTAAACAACTTTGAGTTGATTTTTTCAACAGCGCCATCTATGAGATGTTTTAGAAGTAACTTTCTAAAAAAATTCTGAGTTTTATCATTCTGAGATTCAAAATTGGTATTAGGTTCAGAGGTAAAGTTTTTAACTTGGGTATTGTTGATATGAAATTTTTAGATTTTGTTACAGGAAATACTCCAAGATAAGGATTGTTTTTTAGTATTAGGATGTGAATATTGTCAATTTTTGAATGCTGAAGTATAAAATTTTTTTTAAAGTTTTTTGTTTTGCAATGTTTAGTGGAATAATATGAATTAGCTACATATATTTTTATCTGATTTTCGTATTCGTTTAAAAATATTAACATTCAAATGGTTTGATAAAGTTGATCGATCACTTTTCTCTTCAATGAAATCGAACGCCACGTATAGTAGTTTATACATTTCAAAAAGAAGAGAAAAATCAAACATAGACATGTTATAAGAAAAATTAAACATAGACATGTTATAAGAAAAATTCAAGCACAGACATGTTAGCAGAAAAATTCAAGCACAGACATGTTATCAGAAAAATTCAAACATAGACATGTTATAAGAAAAATTTAAACACAGACATGTTAGCAAAAAATTCAAGCACAGACATGTTATCAGAAAAATTCAAACACAGACAAGTTGTCAGAAAAATTCAGGCATTGGCATGTTATCAGAAAAATTCAAACATAGACATGTTATCACAGTTTTCTATCAGGCAAACATTTTAAAAAGTAGTCAAAGTTGTAGTTTCTAATTCTTAAACTATCAAAAATACATTTTAATTTAAGTATTTTACTATAGATAATCTCAAAGTTTGAATTATCCTTTTACAATATGATTGAAACTGAACTTGGAAAATTAAAAATCATAAGATTCCTTTTCACAAATATCTAACATGTTGACTTATAGTTAAACTTATAACAAATAGTCTGGTGGAATTAGACTTTTGCCTATGATAAGGTTTGTAAACGCGTTTAACACATGTGTAAATTTATAAACTTTGTACATTTCCTTTTATAATTAGCTTCTTTTTGTTGAGATTTGTTATGCATTTTCGCTAATTTATTTTAGATTATAATTTTAATAATATTTCTTTCGAATTAAAATTTGTGGATTTAGTATGATGAACAACATATAATCATATCGTTTAACATGAAATTTTTTAAATATCAAATTGTAACATCTACTAAATTAATTTAAAATCCTATTATAATATATAAATTACTCTTACCTTATGTACAGCTGTTGGAGCTCACCCGTCTCGTGCAATGACTTGAAGAGAAATAGATGATTAGTACAAATTTTTATCAGCTAATCGTACCGTTATCAGCTATGTCATAACACCTATGACGTCACTGCAGCTGTTTACCTGTTGATAAGGGGTGACCTTGTTCTTATCGCAAACACGTAATGATGTCACCCAACACGTCTAAACAAGAAACTGACAACTACTAGCGAGTAAGACCGAGGGAAGAATGACTAAGCACGTGTATTTAAGGTTTATTCTTATCTCAAACCGGAAACGACGTCACACACCGGAGGACGGGCAGTGCCTCTCGCGGCGATGGCAGCGCCCCCTACTAAAGATAAGGAAGAAAAATTAGTTAAGTGAAGACTAACAACTAAAGTGGATGTGTTTTTGGGGTAAGTGCCAAATTCTATTTTTATTTTGTAGGATTTTTTATATTTTGTGATATAATATAGTTTACGAATTTAAATTTGTATACTTTGGGTTTATCTGTTTAATTATGCTATATTATAAAGAGGGGAAAGAAACTTATAGGCCCCCGAAATCGTATGACGCGTTTTGATAACAATCATATCAAGCAATACTACAACTCAACTTTGCTTTCGGGTCGGTATAAATAGACGGGGGAAAATTAGGATTCTTATCATTTGAGGATTCATATCGCTAGTGGTTAAACGTGTTTTAAATTTCTCCCGCTTTTTATCAGCGCGAATCGCTGTTGTTTGTCATTAAGAGTTAAAGTTTTTTTTATTGATTTTATATTATGGATGTTGATATGTCTATTGATGAAACCTCGATTGTCGGAGATTCTGTATCTGCGAAGAAGATGTTTACCTGTCTTACCTGTGATAAAGATTTTTCGAGCATTTCTAATCTGAACCGACATATGAAAATTCATTCTGGCGAGAAATTATATAGTTGTAATATCTGCCAGAAGTCTTTTTATCGAAGATCAAACTTACAAAGACATTTAAAAACACATGATAGTGTTGGATTGTTACAGCATGATGGATTCTCTGAAGTTTTTTCAGAAAAGGATACTATGTCTCAAAGTTCTTTAAATTTTAATCAACAAGTTGAAGAGGATGTTTCTTTAAAGACTGTGACCCCTACGAATGTGGAAAAGAAGCATGTTTGCCCCACCTGTGACAAAGTCTTTACAACATATTCTAATTTAAATCAACATGTTAAGGTTCATCTTAATGAAAAGTCGTTTTCCTGTGAAACTTGTGGAAAGTGTTTTAGAAGGAAATCAGACTTGATTAGACACCTGAAAATCCATAATACTGATGGACAGTCTACATTTAAGTGTGATGAATGTGATCAAGTTTTTACCCGGAGGGATAATTTGAAGCAGCATTTACAGTCGCATCGGAATTCAACATTTCCTTGCCTTGAATGCGATAAAGTGTTTGGAAGAAAATTTGACCTGAGACAACATGTTCGCACTCAACACCCCCGCACACCTCTTGTGAGTGTAAAACGTAAAATGAGCTCATCTAATGCAAAGTCGAAAAACTTAAAGTATTCTGATGCACTTAATGTGTTTAAAACAGTGATTTTGCATCCTGATGAACGTGAGGAAAATGATTTAGAGGTATTTCATAGACATGTACAAACTGAAATACAAGAACGTTTAATAAGTGAAATTCATGAAAAAGGTGCAATTAAATGGTATATGGTGGAAAAAATATCACTTGAACGTCTAACTGATAATGAGGAGTTTGAAGAAATTCAATGTTATTTTCGATGTTCGTGTATGACCGAACTTATAGAAGATACTATCTCACAACATATTGAGGAAGGATTTTCGAAGATTATTAAATCCTTTGAAGAATTTGTACAAAGAGGTTCTGGCTGGAAACTTAGAAAAATTCTTCATTTAGAACTCAAGATTGCTAAATATCACCCCCTCGCTGCGAGTTCCTATATTCCTTTGTCTAAAAAACTCGATGACAAAAAAGCAGTGTTGAATATAAAAAACGAAGATAACAAATGTTTAGTATGGTGTCTTTTGGCTTTTAAACTGAACTTGGATTATACAAAAAAACCTGAACGTGTTTCACATTATCGACCTTATGAACATGATATTAAATTAGGTAGTGTAGAATGCCCTGTACCCCTTCAGAAGATACCTGTTATTGAACAACTCAACAATTTACGGGTTAATGTGTTTGGTTATGAAGAGGATGAAGTTTGCCCCCTGTATATATCTGAAAAGAAAGATCAAGATGTGGTTAATTTGTTATTGGTTGGTGACGGTGAAAAACAACACTATTGTTTGATAAGAAGTTTTTCAAGACTTTTAGGTGATCTTACCAAGCATAGAGCCGCTGGCTATTATTGTTATCGATGTTTACATCGATTTTCAAGACAAGATCTATTGGATAAGCATAATGAATATTGTTCTCAACATGTTGCACAAGCTATAAAGATGCCTAGCGAAAATGATAATATATTAAAGTTTACAGGTATTCGTTTACAACATCCTGTTGCCTATACGATTTATGCGGATTTTGAGAGTCTGCTTATACCTATTTCATCAGCCCCTCCCTCTTCTAAAGCATCCTATACCGAGAAAACAACCTATCACTTGCCATGTGGTTATGCCTATGTGGTTATTGGACCCGATGGAACGTGTGTGAAGAAAGCACAGGTATATCGTGGTAGAAACTGTGTTGATCATTTTTTAAACCGAATGATGCAAGAGAAGGAAATTTTAGGTCAAAAGTTACTAAATGTTAAACCTATGAAGCTTTCTCCCAAGGAAGAAAAGGCATTTCGAGAAGCAGAGTTTTGTCACATTTGTAAGAAAACTTTAGATGAGAAACGTACACGTGACCATGATCACCTGTCAGGTGCATACAGAGGAGCTGCACATGTGGAATGCAACTTGAACTACAAGCAGTGTAAAACAATTCCTGTTATATTCCATAACTTGAAAAACTATGATGGTCATCATATTATGACAAAGCTTGGAAAATTCAAAGATCATGAAATCGATGTTATTGCTACTTCTATGGAAAACTATATCACCTTTAAAATCAGAAAGCCTACATCTTATATTCAGATGGTGTTTATAGACTCTTTCCAATTTTTGCCTACGTCATTGGAAAAACTTGTTAAAAACCTTCAACCTGATCAATTCGCTATACTTGAAGAAAATTTCCCCCGAAATAATAATTTATCTTTACTTATACGGAAAGGGGTTTACCCCTATGATTATTTTACTTGCTTTGAAAAATTTACTGAGAAGCAGCTTCCTCCGCCTTCTGCCTTTTTTAATAGTTTAACCAATGAGCCTATAAGTGAAAAGGAATACCAACACGCCCAGAATGTATGGAAAACATTTGATATCAAGACTCTTGGTGATTATCACAACCTTTATGTGAAGACAGATGTTCTACTACTTGCTGACGTGTTTCAAAACTTTAGGAAATTATGTCAGCAGTATTATGAAATTGACCCTGCTCACCTGTTTACAGCACCTGGGCTAGCATGGCAGGCTTGTTTGAAGATGTCTGATACACCTTTAGAGTTACTCAGTGATATAGATATGTTGCTTATGGTTGAAAATGGAATACGAGGCGGCATTAGCATGATAAGTAAAAGATATGCCCGAGCAAACATCCCTGGTACCCCCGATTATAAGAAAAATGAGGCACCCAGCTACATTATGTATTGGGATGCCAATAACTTATACGGGTGGGCTATGAGCCAATTTTTACCCTACGGCGGTTTTGAATGGTGTGAAACAAGTCATATCACAGAAGAGTGGGTTGTATCTTTATCTGATAGCTCCGAAATTGGGTATCTTTTCGAGGTAGACATGGAATACCCGAAACATTTACATCCTTTGCATAATGAATACCCTGTCGCCCCTGAGAGAGTAACTGTGGAGGATCAGATGCTGTCTTCTCATGCAAGAAGCTTACTTAACAATAGGAAATTCGTGGGAACTCCTAAACTTATACCAAATTTAAATAATAAACGAAATTATATAACCCATTATCGTAATCTCAAATTTTATTTAGAACTTGGTTTAAAAATTACAGCTGTGCATAAAGCCTTAAAATTTAAACAGGGTCCATGGTTACAGAAATATATTAATTTCAATACCGAAAAAAGGAAAGGAGCAAAATCTTCTTTTGAGAAAGACTTTTTTAAGTTAATGAACAATTCTGTTTTTGGTAAAACCATGGAAAATCTCCGAAAAAGAAGAAATATTGTGCTTTGTAATGGTGAAAAAAGAGCCAAAAAATTAGTAGCTTCGCCTACTTTTAAATCGTTCAAAACTTATGATGAAGACTTGACTGCTGTGGAGAGATTAAAAACTAGCATACTTATGAACCGACCCATCTATGTTGGATTTTCTATACTCGAACTATCTAAACTTTGTATGTATGATTTCCATTACAATTTTATAAAGAAAACATACAAAGATCGTGCAGTTTTACTCTTTACGGATACAGATTCCCTAACGTATCATATTCAAACCAATAATATTTATAAGGATCTGGAGCAGCATCGTGAGTTGTTTGACTTTTCTGAATACCCGAAATCTCATCGTCTATACTCTGAGGATAATAAGAAGACGCTCGGAAAGTTTAAGGATGAACTTAATGGTGAATTAGCCCTTGAGTTTGTCGGACTGAAATCAAAAATGTATTCTCTAAAATCTGTTAAAGACGAAAAGAAGCGTGCAAAAGGCGTATCTACGCAGATTGTTCGGCAGAAAATTAAACATGAAGACTACTTGGAGTGCCTCCAACAACAAAAAACAAGTATGGAGAAACAGGTAAGGATTGCCCAAGATGACCATCGCCTATATACATTAACTCAAAATAAAATTAGCTTAAGTCCCTTTGACGACAAGCGTTACTTATTGGATGATGGAATAAGCAGTTTAGCATATGGCCATTATGACATTAATACCGTTTGTAATAAAGAAGAAAATGTTGATTTGTATTGCTAACGCAAAATCGCGATGTATATTTTGATCTGTAAATACCTTTCTGTAAATTATTTTGTTATAATAAAAATTGTTGATTTTATTATTGAGTACTTTTTTTAAACCTTACTAGTGAAACGTTATCTTTATACACAAACTTTTGTTGTAGTTAAACTATAGTGAAACTTTTTTTTTTTTGTTAAGATAAAATTTTTAATAAAATAAATTTTTTTTTAAAGTAATGCAAAACTTTTTCTAAAAGATTTTTTTTTTTTTTTTTTAATATGTGAAACTTTTTAACTACCGCATATTTTTTTCTTTATAAAAACATGAAAATTTTTTGTAAAACTTTGATAAACAAGCAGATAGTCACACACACAAAGAGATCTATTTGTCACGTGCACATACATACACATACACACACACACACACACATAGACACACACACAAAGAGAACTATTTGTCACCCACATACATACACACATACACGCACACATGCACACATAGAACTATTTATAATAAATATATAATATACTTGCTTTTTAAAACATATTCTTATACACAAACCTTTCTACAAAATATCAGCTATATCAACTAAATGGAACAGAAATTATTGTTGTAAAGAGAAGAATGATTCTGAACATTGCAATACCAGTTGAGAAAGTATCTCCTACCCCCTTATTCCCCATTATTAAATTCTCATTCCTCATTGAGGAATCCTCATTCCTCAATTGAGCGCTCCTGTGGCCGTTGAACTCTCCTTATCTTACTACTAATACGAATTTTATAAAATTTACTTGGAAAATACTGCAACATGAGAATAAGATTTGTTTTCACGCGTCACTGCAATTACAACAAGGGAACAACAAGGGAACAACCAGCCAGGACACTAACCGCGAGGTTTATAGTGAAAAATGTCCTGGCGGAAAAAATCCCCTCCACCATCCAGCGGTTCCTCCAGAGGAACGGGCTTAATCAACGGCGTTAATCATATACTAAGATCACAAAACATCCCACACCGGATAATTCAAAGCAATGGGGCTACAAGCCTGCTTTAAAAACAAATAAATAAAATTATCAATAAATTAACCTAAAATTCAAATTAAACACAAGACAGTGAAGTTCACTAACTGATAAATATACTTAACTAAGAATAATAATGATAAAAGAGAACGACTAAATCCACCTTTACAGACAATTGGATATACCTAAATAAAATTAAAGTTCTTAAATCTGAAAATGAAAGTTCTTGAACAAGTTCTTGAAACCATACAAGGGAACCAATAGACAGCACGCTGCAATCCACAATTTCATAGACAGTCCATATTCATAGAATAAAATTAAATTCATAGATAATAAAATTAAAGTCCATGCGTCTGAAAATGAAAGTTCTTGAACAACTTCTTGAAAACCATACAAGGGAACCAAAAAACAGCACGCTGCAATCCAGAAATTCAAAGACAGTCCAAATTCATAGAAGTCCTTAAAACTAAAAATAAAAGTTCCTGATCAAGTTCTTGCAACCATACTAAGGAGCCAATAAACTACAAGCTGCACTCATCACATTCATAGGCATGAAAAGCTTTCAAATGTAAATCACTGCAAGTTCTCTTATTAAGACTAAAATTTATACTTGATAAATGAGTACTTGGTATTTAATTGATTGTAAATGTCTCTGAGTTTATCATAATTCTCTGTATTTAATAAGACATCCTGCAAATTTTTTCTAAGAGTAAATGCAGAATTAAATCTAAAGTGGTGTGGCATAAATGGACACATTCCATAGATATAATGTATTACGTCACCTTTCTTTCCGCATTGACACAAATCACTCGTAAATTTCTTAATTTTATATAAAAAAGCTGGGAATGATCCATGCCCCGAGATAAAGTATTGAATAATTTGTTTAGTACACAGAAATTCACTATCCACCTTATTAAGAACTGTATAAGTATCCCTGCCCAGGGTGGACTGGGACCATTCTTCTTGCCAGTCTTTCTGAATATTATCTTTAAAATATTTCGATACTGCTGAAACAGGAAAGTTTAATACTGTCCTCTCATTAAATTCATTCTTTAATATTGCATTCTTTGCCAGATCGTCTGCCATTTCATTGCCGGGAAGGCCAGCATGCGCCTTAATCCAGCCCACCTCGAGCAATAAATATGAATTGTCCAGTAATAAATTGAAGATATCTTTTGCCAATGAGTTATAAATGAGTTTGCAATTACAACAACAGGTATCAAAACAGAACTCTTTGGCAGTTTTACGCTTGGCTGCAGCGCCATATGGCCCATATATTGAAGTATTCATATTGCCCGGCCATTCCATATAATACCCGAACTTCCTCTACACAGACAACTAGTGTTGCCAGGAGTACTGATTTTCAGGGACTCCAAGACCCACGTCCCAGGTAATCACTGTGCGCGACTCCAAAAGTCCGGATTTTTCATGTTTCATAATGTTTTTTAAATATATTTCAATACCATACTATTTAAGTGAAAATTTATACAGTAAAACCTGTGAAACAGAACCTGTCTATAGCGAAAAATTTGTATAGTCTCTTCGAAAGGAATACTTTACAAAACCAATCAAACAGAATTTTTTGCAGTTTCTAGCGATTCTGTTTTCACATGTTTTACTTTACTTTGTTCAGTAAACTCTGTGAAAATGGAACCACTTTATAAATAAATTCTGTTTTAAGAGCAAAAATTTCATTGTCCGTACGACCTGCTAAATTGGAATTTTGTGCCAGTCCCTAACGGTTCCATTTTCACAGGTTTTACTTTATAAGATTGTTGTGTTTATTTAGTATGAAAAAAATATGCTAAGGCGGAATCGCAAGTCTGCCCCTTGTCGGGTCGCAGCTTGTATTCTCCGGTAGTGATATTATTTTGTACTTTTATCTTTTCACTAATATTGTTTTCGTTATATTCATATATTCATATCTATTGTTCACTACCCCGCCCTCTGTCACGTTTATCGAAAAATTATTTCCAAAAGAAACGCAATACAGAAGTAGAAAACCACTGGACTTGGTATACACTGACGTATGCAGTCCTGCTGAAACAGAAAGTATAAGATCAAAAATATATTTTTTTAGATTCATTGATTATTACTCTCGACATACAGAAGTATATTTTATGTCCTCAAAAGATGAAGTATTTGATAAATTAAATTAAATATGTTGCATCAACAACGAATACATTTAGATAGAAAATTAAATTATTCCCAATTATTATTGACAATAGAACTGAATACTGCAACGAATCTGTGAGAGGATACCTTAAGCATTTGGGAATAAATCATCAAACGACGACGCCATATCCACCTCCCCAAAATGCAGTCGCAGAATGAAGAAATCGCTCATTTATTGAAATGGGACTAGGCTTAACTATGCTATTAACTAGCTATTAACTATGCTTATAAATGCTAAATTACCAAAAACATTCTGAACAAAAGCCATAGCTACAGCTGCCTATTTCCAAAATAGATTATCCACAAAATCAGCTGAAAAAACACCATATGAACTGTGGAATGAGCATAAGCCAAATTTTACTCACCTTAAAGTGTTTGGATGCAAAACATACACTGCAAATCCCGGCAACACAATACAGAACGCAAAACTAACACAAAAACGGGCCGACTTTTGCACGCATAAAATGCGCTCATAATGTGTTTCCAAGTGTTCTCGTGTGGTGAAATATGTTTTACTCCTGGTGCTAAATAATGTGTTCGTGAGGTGTAGTTTTAAACACTTTTTACACGCATCGCTTTTTTAAACGCATTCACAACACATGTTTTTAAACACTTTAAAACACAATGTTATGCATTTTGGAATGCATTTGAAGCAGATAGCGTGATGCGTATGCATCGGGAGGCATATTTTATTTATTTTCTCCCTAATTTCTTCTGGTTTTATTACCTTGGGTCGCTGCCCACAGTAAATTTATCCTTACAATTGACAATTGTAGACATATGCAGTCTCTAGGTACGCCCTTTTTTCTGCGTTTGCTCCGTTTCTTCCAGCAGCTCCCCCCCCCCCTCCTTCTATAGATATTCTTTTCATCTCACTCCACTTTTCTTCCGTTTCCTTTTTTTTCCGTTGTCACAACCTTGAGAGCTTAGACCCTCCTTACCCTTCCCTTATATATATTTTTAACATTATCTTTACCCTTCATTCCATTGTGTTTCTGGGATATCCCAAACAAGTACCGTTTGGTTGTTCTCCTTAAATATGCCTTTATTTTTTCGATAGGAGTCTTAGTTTCTGAGATAGTAAGGGCTTTTGCCCCTTATTTTCAAATTTACCCCTTGACTCCTTTATATTTTTTCTATGCTGTGTTTTTACCTTTTTAGTCTCATGGGCCTATGCCCTCTCTTTCCCTAAATTTCAGTTTCATTTGGACATCGTTTGTAAGCTTTAGCAGATTTTTGCCCCCACCACCATGTGGCACTTTTGTTATTTGTATGTTTGTACACATAGTAATTCTTGTTTTCTATTTATGCAACTTTCATCTTTGTACCTGTAATCTTTTCCTCCTTCACGTCACTTTACATCTTTTGCAGTAGCGGAAACTCATTCTTTCCTTTTTATTATCTTACCAGTATCTCGCCTTTTTTTGCTAGTTCTATTAGCATCTTGCATATTCCCCGGCAGAGGGCGCCCTCTTGCGCATTTTTAAAAAAACATTTAAGATCACATTTGTTTCTTACTTATTTTAATGATGTTTATTACTGTATGTTCTAAGAACCAACTGTGATCTTATTTTTTTTTAAGCGCAAGAAAGAGAGCGCCCTCTAGGGGGCAGAATGATAACTAAAATAAAGATGGTGAGGGGAGGGGATGGGGGGGGGAAATATGCAAAGTCAATAATGCCAGATGCAAGTAGAACTAGCCGGACAGATACTGGTACAGGGCTGCCACTGCCTAATGGCATCAAAAATAGTTGCTTTAGTAGCCTACTATGAAAAAAATAGTAGCCAAAATAGTAGCATTTGTACAGAAATAGTAGCCAAAATAGCTGCATTCTAACTTAAGAAAAGAAGGGCAAGAATCCTTATTTGCCATAAAAATAACATAATGAAAATCCACATCTTTCTCTACAGTTACCTTACATGTTACCATCCAAATTTGCTACTTTTTGTATTTTAATTATAAAATCACACACACAAAAAAACGGAAACAGAAAAGGAACTTCTTAAATTATTTAAATTATCATCTGAAATATAGGATCAGAATGCAATTTGGTTTTTCCAAACTAAATTTAATATATGCTTAGCTTGTACTTGAGCATTACTGTGATGTAACTGAAAACGATAAAACTTTTATTGCATGTTATTAGCTACAATTTTAATTCCATTTTGTAAACAAAATAAAACTGAAGCAAGAAATCTGCCAATAAAAAGTGACTTTATCAAAATAGGATGCATTTGATAAAGAAAATAGGTGTACATAACTAATTCTTTAGAAGAAATTTGTGTAAAATAAAATAGCAAAATCAGCATAATTAAAGTCTGATTTTATAGACACCAATGGGCCAAATAAAGCTATCTAAATAAGTAAGAAAGGCAATATTTTAAATGTTTTCCTCAATATTTTAAATCTGTTATTAAATTGAAAAATTGCGATAGAAAACAAGATTTTCTTATTTCTAAGTAGGATTTATTTCAGCTCGTTTATTAATTAAAATTTTTGGTATGAAACATTTATAAAAGGTTAGAAACAAAAACGATTCACGCTGCCTAGTGAACAAATCTACAGTTAATTGTTTGGGGTTCATATGGCAGTTAAAGGGTTAAATACCTTTAAAAACAATCAAAATTGGACAAATATACTGTAAAGCATAAGGCTTATGGGTGGTAGCCAAACCAAAAGTCAGTAATTAGTTTTCCTACTGAAATTTGAATGATTGATATATTTAAACTATATTTAGATTGAAAAAGTAATTTTTTTTTAAAATTTCAATTGGAAGTTTACATATTTTAAAAATTGAATAAAAAACAAATTTATACGGAAATATTAGGTTGGAATGTTGGGTTAAAAAATTTGTAATTCTGAAACTGGTGAATTATATTTTTTATTTTTTACAAAAATAGTAGCTGGAATTGGAAAATAGTCTCCTTTTTCCTTTTTTTCTCCCAAAATAGTCGCTTTTGAAGGTTTTTGGGCTAAAATAGTAGCCATAGTTGCCTGATGCTGAAAATAGTCGCTTTTAGTAGCATTTTAGTTGCAAATGGCAGCCCTGCTGGTAAGATAATAAAAAGGGAATACTGAGCGCCTTCTACTGCAGAAGATGGGAAGTAATGTGGAGGACGAAATGACTACAGATACAATGACGAAAGTTGCATAAAAATTGGATAATTAGAAGACAAGAAATATGTGTACAAACAACATACAAATAACAAAACCGCCACATGGTGGTGGGGGCAAAAATCTGCTAAAGCTTACAAATGTTGTCCAAATAAAACAGAAAATTAGGGAAAGATAGGGCATAGGACCATGAACCTAAAAAGGTAAAAACCCAGCATAGAAAAAAAAATAAAGGAGGGAAAGGAGTAAATTTGAAAATAAGGAACAAAAGCCCTTCATATTTCAGAAACTAAGGACCCCTATCGAAAAAGTAAAGGTACATTTAAGGAGGACAACCTAATGGTACTCGTTCCGAATACCCCAGAAACAGAGTGGAGTGAAGAGTAAAGATAATGTGTATATAAGGGTAAGGAGGAGCTAAGCTGTCAGCGTCTTGATAACGGAGAAAAGGAAAGAGGAGTGAGATGAAAAATAAATTCTATAGAAGTAAGGAGGGGGCTGCTGGAAGAAACGAAGCAAATGCTGAAAAAGGGGGTACCTATAGAAAATGCATAAGCCTACAATATTGTCAATTGTACGATAAATTCACTGTGGGTAGCGACCCAAGGTCATAAAACCAGAAGAAATTAGAGATAAAAGAAAGAAAATAAAACCCATAAAGCTATAACTGTATTCAGAGACTATGCCTCCCGGTGCATATGCATCAGATTATCTGCTCTAAATGCAATCCAAAATGTATAACATTATGTGTTAAAGTGTATATAAACAGGAGAAGGAGGATAAACTGGAAAACTGCTGGAAGAAACTGTGCAAATGCTGATAAGAAAGGTATCTATAGAAAATGCATATGCCTACAACTATAGGATAAATTCATTGTGGGCAGCCAATCCAGGGTGATAAAACCAGAGAAAGTTAGAGATTAAAGGGAAAAACCCTCCAAAGCTAGAACTGTATCTCGAAAGCCCCTTTATCCTGAATAATAAACACTCTGCTTCCTCATATTTCAGTTAATAACAAAAAAGATGGGAAAAGCCATTTCAATGAGAAATTATGACTTAAAATTAGAGAGAGAATCAGATAGAAATAACAATTTATAGACTGGTATCATTGAGAAACAAGTAACACACTCGAGATGTCCATACAATTGAGAGAAATGATGCTTCTTGAAAAGCATTCTTGTCATCGCCCAACACTAAAGTGCATCATCTGTGTTGCAGACAAATTTTTAAAATAGCCTGTACAATGTCATCAATTATCTATGCTTTCGCGTATCCTTTTAGTACTTACCTTATAAACTTTCAGCATTTTAGCTTTAAAGAAAATAATTCTAGCTGTAAAAAAAAAATCCTCAAAATGGCAAAAATCAGTAATATTTTATAGAAACTAAATAAAATGCTGAATTTGGTATTTAAAATATTTACGTGTGCTACTAAATTAATTATAAATATATAAAATGTTTGAAAATATTCACACTTACTGCCAACAGAGGAATTTTTTCAAAGATTTTATTATGTATGTTTTCAAAATTTTGATTAAAAATATATTTTATTAATAAAGCTCAATTATTACTACTAACACTTAATATATAAAATCCCATTAAATTTTCAAAAATGTGCTTGTCTTATCAAGATTTTAAAAATATACCTTATTTAATTTTCCATGTATACTTTTATATAGAACCTAGGAATATTATTGGAAATTTTTGCTAAGCCACAAATTTTAACTTCTGTTACATATATTCTCAAAATAAAAATGACAAACACTCAGAAATTTAACTTTTATTCAATTTAATTTAATCCAATATATATCGCTCATTTTTTATTTTTTAAGAAACAACTTTGATTGGAAATTTCTCCATTCACAATAGTTTTTACAATTAATCCTTTCAGACCTATTGTGCATTCTAATAACCTACTCTTTAATGTATTATACTACAGAGGAACATTTCTCTATTATAAACAGTAATACTGAAGAATTTGAATATTTTCATGCATAGTGTGAAACCAATAGATATGCAAAATTTAGTGAAAAAAGGTCAGGGATCAAACAATTAATTGTTACCGTTCATTAAAACAATTCATTCATTAAAATTTTTTAAATAGCACACGTTTAAAGTTTGTTATCAATAGTTTATTTTCCAAATCTTTCTATAAATAAACTGCATTGGAAATCGAACAATTTGTTATTTACATGTTAATAATAACTAAATAAATTGTAATGAAAATTTTAGATAAAAATAAATAAAAATTCTTTGGAAAGGTCTATACTTTTTCTGAAGTTTTCTATATCTTTGCAAAAAATCTCCATGTTTTTGTATTAATTCTAAAATTCCCAAAAGACTTAAATATTTTCTAATAGGTAAATACTTATGGTAATCTGTTAAGATTTTAATTTAAATTAAATTACAAAAGCATTGACTTTGGGTTTTTGGTCTCTCACATTCCTAAATTTTCCAATGCATTTTAGGCAAAACATAACATTTATTACAAAATAACTTGATAATTTTTAAAAGTTAAGTGAAAGCAATGTTTTATTATTTTTCTTTTTTTTTTTTTAAATATGTGGTTGATTTAAATCATGATTAAGATCAAGCTGATTTAAAAAAAAAAAAAAAAAAAAAAAAAAAAAAAAAAAAAAAAAAAAAAAAACCTTGCATTAAACAATGTTTCTAAAGCCTTTTTGTCTTAAAAACACAAATCAAAATAACTAGTATTCTTTCAATTCAACTTGATTACATAAAATTTTACTGAAAGTACAAAAACATTGAACACCAATACAAATTGGTGTGTTTGTATGGTAAATTTTTGGTGTACAAAATGTAAAACCAGATTGTAAAAGCATAGAAGTTTTAAATAAAAATTTACTTCAGATAGACATCGTTGTATTTAACTTCACAAACTTTGCTGATTTTTCCACAGAAGGTGTATTTCTAAATTTTTTATGCATAAATGAAGAGTTAGAAAATATTTACATTTGCTACCAACAAACGCATTTTTCAAAGCTTTTATTAGTAAATATGTATTTTCGCTATATTTTGACCCGCTGTAACATATAATTTTTATCAAAAAGATCTTTCATCATGGTAAATTCACATGGTGGAAGCCTAAAAAGTAATACAAATGACAAGTAATGTCACATAGTGTTAAGCTTATAAAACAAGTAATAATGTTATCAGTAATATATTTTTAATATAACCTTATAAATGAAATGAACTTTATTTTCGCATTCTTATCTAAAAGAGTCTTTTTTTTTGTTTCTTATATTTACCTTAGTGTGAAACCAAAGTAGTATTTCATGGTCTGTACTTTTATCTTGACAAAATTTCTTGAAGAGACTCTCGCATTTGGAATTAAATGTGATAGCAATGATATATTTTGTGATTAATTTTAGCACCTCGTTTATACATGTGAAAAGTTTTTGGGTGCTAATATCTCTATTTGCATAATACAATCATAGCTGCCAACTGCTAAGATTTTTTTAGCATCACTTTTTTATTTAAAATATTCTTCATCTTATTGTATCACAGAATTCTACGATATGAAAAGGGAGAAATTTCTGTCCTTAATTATTAGTGCCAAAGAATCAGAGCAGTTGGCAGCTAAGCACTAAACAAGAATCATTTCTGTATAACTTTATTAATTTTAAGCAGTATTTTAAATATTATTATAATGCATTTTCTTCATTTCGAAGAAATATGTCTATTGTCTACCTCCACCTTATACACTGTTTGCAATTGTTTCCTATGCAGCAAAAGGTCGTGTCTGCTATAATGTATATTAGTGTCTGCCGTACACTAAATTTATAACTTTTCATTCGAAAATCCTAATGTTCTTAGCACTAAATTTGTAATTGAGGAATCAAACAGAAATCCATGATCTGTGTCGAAACTGCATTTAATAGAATTTTTTGAGTATTTTGCCAAACATTATCATAAAAAATCTGTACGAAAAACTTCATTTGAAAGAAATACAAATCATCTTAGGCTATGTTAAATTCTGATATACCTGAGCTACAAGTATACATATTAACAATTGCTTCTTTCTTCTTAATACTGGTACTTATAAATACCACTTTATAAAACATTTTAAAAATAAAGTAAAAAAAAAAAACATACTTAGAGAAATAATATTATTTCCCAGACCTTGAAATGTAAGTAAAAAAATTACAAATTGTTGAGATGTTTCACAGCAGAAACTTAGCATTGCATATCACGCAGGAAAATGGAAACTAGAATGAGACATAGGCGAGAAAATCTCATTTTTTGATTCACAGGACTATTTTTGTTATCTATAATAGAGTAAAGTATTTAAAACTGATTCTGAAACATACTGTAGGTAATGGATGAATCAAATAGTTTTTATAACATTATGATTCAATTTAAAAGGACTCTGAGCATAAAGGATTAAAACAGTCAGTTTTAACCACCTGCATATATGTGACACACACAGCACTCAGAATCCTGAAAACTTTTCTTATTTAATCACAGAATAGTGAATAAATTAGACTTAGTGATTATATTTGTAATTACGTTAGGCAAAATTTTCTTACCAAAATTACTGGTAATAAAAAATTCAAAATTCTGTAAAGGACACTTGTCGCAAACATGTTAAATATACACTTGAATAGTTTCATTTGTAAAAGTTTCTTTATCTAATATATTGCAGAATGAAAAGACATACAAGACTCATTAAATGCAAAGTCAAAAAAGTTGTCTAAGATCATTAAAATTATAAAGTAATTTTAAATATACAAGTGTCTAAATGTTTTCATATAATTATTCTGGTAGTGATTGTATTTTGAACTTTTGAAGGTAAACTTTCCAAAAATTGGATAAAAAAACTTTTTTTTTTCATTTTATTTTTGAAATTTGAATGTGTAACATTTATTTTTAGTCTACAACATTACTTTTACAAAATAACTAATAAGGGAATGGGAGTATAGCAAATATGGAATTGCCACCCTAAAAATTCAAATTGGGGGGATGCCCCACATTAGGAACCACTGTTTTAGAGTGAAAATGGAGAATAAATTAAATAATTTCCAATATTTATGTTTTACTGTTTACACTCACAAAAGAAAAGAAAAAAAATATATATCCAAATATAAGTTTCAAATATAGTTATAAACAGTATCTGATTTACGACAAGGCATTCGGGACACGGGCCCCCAAATGCTACTGAAGATTTTTCAATTATTGGCCATAACAGTTTTAATGGTTAAAAAACAAAATATGGAAAAATGTGTTTGTCAAAGATTATCTACGATTTGTCAAAGTAACTTTATTTTTTCCTGATTTTTTAACAATTTATGTGCAAGAATGTACAGAACTCTGTCTGTGGAATCGCCATATTATTTCATTTTTATTTCTTTTACCTGTTATGCCTTATGGTTAACATGGACAAAGGCATGTGGTTCTGCTAGTTACTTTTATAATTTTTTTTTTTTTCAGTGAAATCTTGTATTTGAAAGAAAAATTTATTTGATTAATAGGATATGCTAATATTTTCAATAATTATAGCTTGGTACTGCAGTAAATTTATTATTAGTTGCTGCATACTTTATCATTCCAGATATGTGGACTTGCATAGAGAAAGGTAATCAGCACCACACAATTCATAATAAAATTCAATTGAAATTTCATAATTATGAAATAACTATTTAAAAGTAAATTAATGATTATCAAATTAATTTTTTTAAACTGATATTTTAAAGAAATTATTAAAGTTAATAGCGGTTATCTTAATAAGTACTGCTTTCAATATTATATATATATATTACTCAAGGCTGCTGTAAGCATCGGTGCAAGGAGGGCCCCATACGCATCTGTGCCCAGGGCCTCCAAATTTGTAAATCTGTCCCTGGTTATAAAGAATAAACATACATTGCTTAAGTACAAATTAATGACAAAAAAAAATATTGTAACATTTTATGATAATATTAGTTTTCTAGAAAAGAGAAAAATAAAAACCTGTAGTTTATTAGGAAACTTATTCAAGATATTGGCCATTTCAATATTTATTTTTTTGTTTGTTTATTTGTATCCTTCAATAGTACAAAAAAAGTATCTAAGAATGGTTATTACTATTACTCAATATTTAAATAAATTTACACAATATTTTAAAATGTATTCATAAATTCAAAAAGGTACATTAAGAACAAATTATCAAAACATGATTTGAGTGCAAGAACAGTTCTTAATTTTTTCAAAAAAAAAAAAAAAAAAAAAAAAAAAAAGATATGCATTACACAATAAAATGCTAATCACTTAAAATAATAGATATGTATACAAAGCTTAAATGCAATATATACATATACAATATCAAGATTCGCATACTCCATAAAAAAAAAATCCAAATACAAGTTTTAAATACATCAAATCGTAACGGCCTTGTTTATTCACAGAATTTACAATATTTTTCTACAGTTAAAAAATTGTGGTTTAACTGCGCGAACCCTGCATTATATAAAATAATGAATGTAAATTCAATTAATGAATGCAAAAACAGACTTTTTTTTATTCAATAAATCAGATAAATTTCATAGATTACTGAAACGAAACATTTTATTAAATCCAAAGTTCTACAATAAGAATGAATTATATAACAAAATATTTAAAATAATAGTGATACAAACAAAACCTAAGGTGCTTCAAAGGCCAATTTGTAGGATACTTCATTATATTCTGCAAATAGTCATTGCTATCTGAAATTAAAACCATAAGTAATCAATTAAATTGAAAACTCTCTACATGATAAAAAACATGCAAATACTTTACATCGTAAAAAAAGGGTATTTTTTTAAACATCAATTAAACAAAAACTACTACATTTAATTTTTTAGTTATTAAATTGTATACTTAATATCTTTCCTTATACATTCAATGTGCAAATTATGATACAAGATTGCCAGTTTTTTAATTTTAGATACTTTTATGTATTAGGGGCTGTGCATATATAATGTTATAAAGCTATCTCCAAGAAGAAGTGAAACAATTCTCTTTGATATCTTTATTATTTTTTATCTAACCAAAATCTTTTTTTTTTACATCAAAAGAGTTTTATGTATTTTTATTAAAATACAAAGTTATTATTAAAGCCATTAAATGATTTTAAAGTAATTTCATTACAAAATAGGGAATACCCCCAACATCTGGCATTTAAAAAAAAAAAAACTAAAAAAAAAAAATTGTAAAATAAAAAAGAATTTGTAGATATTGATAGCGACATCATTAAAGGAAGGGGGGGGGGGGTGTCTACAATTATCATACACTCAAAAACATATGCAATGTACTGCCACTTAACTCTATTTCATATAAACAAGATTGGATTTAGGTACAGACCTCATGACAACTAAAATTAGAGGGTTTTTTTTTTTTTTTTGGGGTGGGGGGGGGGGGGGGAGTTAAAATTGAGAATATTCTTTTACTTTTGAAAATTTTTTAAATGCCGTGGGTGTGTTAGAAATAAAGGTTAAATTTGGCAGGAAAAGCAAAATTTTCAAAGTCACTTTCTGACAATCTTTATTCACATTTTTAAATCTCATCATATTGTTAAATCTTTATAAGTAGATTTAAGAGTTTTTTTCCACAATCAGACTAAAGTCAGTTCCTAACTCTAGTTCCTTACATAAATCACAATTCCGAAAGAAAAAGGTATTTAAGAGCCATTGAACTAGTTTGCCTTGTGCACACATTTCTTCTTTTTGCAACATAGTACAGTAGACTCCCTCAAATCCGCACATCATTTCAGACTTAAACAATGAGACTTAAGATGTAAAAAATGAAGTTTTTTTAAAAAAATTTATAACATTCTGTACACATTTTAATATGGAATTCTAGTTAATATGATTGAACTCTCATGTTTTCTCATGAAGGAAGCATAAATTTATTTCTGAAGAATTTCAAGATAGTCCTGATATCAGTGGCTTTATCTTTTTAACAAATACATTTATGTATTAATCAAACTTTTTGGTTATTAAGTATGGCTAAACATGAAAGAAAACTTTGTTATTTTAAGATTTTGATGGGAATTATTAGTGTATATTTATAAGGAGAATTTCACTGAATGATTCAGGGAAAAAATATCTCATCACTATGCATATTTAGTTATGTATTATGAATTATTTACTTGACCTTTACTTTTAATATTTAAAAAATAATAATTTTGTTAATTTTTATTATTTTACTTTATTGTAAGCATTTATTATACTTTTGAGTGCATTATTAAATTCAAATTACTGTTTAAAAATATAAACAAAACTGACCAGAAATCTGCAAAATTCTAAAATCTGCCCAATCTCTTGTTTTTAAGCTATGTGGATTTAAGAAGAGTCTACTGTATTTCCAGATATTTTTTCTCTAATATATAAGTTGGCTATTATGATGAGTTTCACAGAGATTCTTTCAAATAGTAAAATGATTTTTTTTTTTTTTTTTTTTTTTGGGGGGGGGGGGGGTCATTGGTGAATTAAACATAGTAAACATGTTAGAAATTTTAGAAATGTCAATTTTTTAATTTATCAGAGACAAATTGTGTGCTGGAGAAAAGCAAGCTAAGTGCAGATTAGAAAATTTGTTTCATTGGTCGCTGTTTCATTTTCATGATTGTTTATATTTGGTGCAAAATTGCACTTTCTTACTACTGAGTTATACCAAGACACCTATAACAAAGAAGTACCTAATGTTCATTACAGATTTGATTACTACCAAGCCATTATTGCTACATGATCATACAATACATTTGGCATTTTTATAATAAACTGGTTAAGTCCTACACATCAGTCACCAGACATAAAACATTTATAATATGTGACAGACATTTCTTAGAAATTTACTTTACAAAATACACTTAGCTGAAAAAAAGAGGTCACATAAATACAGGGTTACCAGAATTTGGCCAGTCCCCCTCATCCGAAAAAGCCAGTTGACTGAAACAGTGATTAATTTTTAAAAACAAATATACTGGATAGCTTGAGTGGTAAGATTCCGCACCCTTTTTTTTCTAAGGAAAAAATAAAATTCTCAGTTAAATATATGCATGCAGGGGTTGATGCAGGTTTTTTTTCTTGGGGCCCATTTTGTGAAAAATAAAGGTTATTTTTGTGAAATTTATTATATTTTTGTGAAAAATAACATTTTGTAACGAAAGTTGAAATCCAGTTAATCAAATTCGAACCAAGAATTTATAAACAAAAACTTTTTAAAATCCTTTTGCTGAAGTTTTCCTCTCTGGTGAACTTGTTTGTTTACAAATTACACATTTTAAAACATCACAAAAAATAAATAAATACTAAATAGTATGTTTTTATGGAATAGAATTTTGTGAAGGGGCCCATTTTATCAAATTGATTTTTGTGAAGGGGTCCATTTTATGAAGTAGATTTTTGTGAAGGGGCCCATTTTATTAAATAGATTTTTGTGAAGGGACCCATTTTATTAAATAGATTTTTGTGAAGGGGCTCTAAACAGGCCCCAAATTTTTCTTGGATCGACCCCTGGCATGTCAAAGTGATCTTTGCTCCAGAAATACATAAATGAAATTATCTAAAAGTGCTGTATAAAAGGGACAAAATATATTATTTTCCAAAAAGAACTTTAAGCAAACTTCCTTTCCCTTTTAAATTCCAAAGAAAATATCCCTTTGGAAAAAAGAGACAACAACTTTCTTAAACAACTTTGTTTACATCATTTTCAGGTGCTCATAATATAAGCCTTCAATTTGACAGCTGTCTAAGGATCAAATCCCTTTCTCCACACACACCCTCTTATACACTTACAATGCTTTCCTCGTATTTTTGCATTAATTTAAAAAATAAAATTGCTTTTTAAAAAAGTAGAATTTTACTTTTTGGAGATGCTTGATTAATATATAGTAAAATCTCTGTAATGAACACTCTTGAAAAGCAGATGTCTCTGCAAACACATTTTCATTTCACAACATTTACTAGGAATGAAAATTTATATGACAACATTCCATTCGTATGACTTTAACTCTGAATAGTGAACAATGATATGCACTATTCCGAGGTTTAATACTTAGGCTGCAAACAGACCAAGTTGTTGCGACCAAAGAAAAAATATATATTTTTACGTTGAATAATATCACACTAGTTGACAAGTTTTTAAACGAAAAAGCATGAGGCTTGCAAGCATTATTGAAATAATTTGTAATTGAATAGTTTATTTTTTTTAAAATATATTTCATTAAATTACAACTCAAGTTCTAAACGATTGTTGTTTCTTGACAAATGTTTTTCCTCTCCTATATTGTCGTATCCAAAATTCAATTCAAAACAATAACTCAAACATCCTTAATCATTTTTAAATTTAATATTGTTACCAAGAAATAATAGAGTACTTGCGTATTATCCTAGCCAGGAGAGATAGATTGCCAAAAATGGTTGCCAATCTTATTTATTGTTACCAATCATGTACAAAACATTGCTAAAAATGATAAATATAAAATAAATAAACAAATAATAAATGAGCAATAATAAATAACAAAAAAATATTATTTATAATAGCAATTGTAACTGACCTGGCCCAAATAATATGTAGGTACCACCAATAATACAAGTAACAAACAAGATCTGCATTAATAAGGTACGTCAGGAATGAAAAAAACAGTAGAAATTATTTCAAGTAATACATTAATAAAATATTCTTATAATTTAATCATATTATAACAGATATTTTTATAATTTTGCATTAATTAAGAAAATACACAAAATGGTTTTAAAAAGATAAATTTCAACCTTTTGAAGAAGCTCTCACGCATATATGTTTAATTGTTCGCTCCTCCATAAATAATATTCTAACATTCATGACATATCGAAGGAATACATGTATAAAATAATAAAAATGTACAAAATAGTACACATAAGTATATGTTATTTAATGATATGAAAAACAATTACCGAGTGGACAGTATTTAGATGAAAGATGTTAGCTCAGATCAGCCAATGCCTTTATGCCAAATGTCATACTCTTCAGACTTTGCATTCTCCAGGGGCTTGGAAAATTAAACAAATGTGGCATACCTGTCTGTTTTAATTGCTTCCATCAGTCCTTTTGAAACTAGCTCATAACTTTTTCAAAGTGATCTGACAGATAAATAAATAATAAAAGGCTTTACATAATGCACAAATATTAAAATTATTAAATATAAAATAACAAGACTGAGAACAGCATTTTCAATTTGCTTAGATTTATACTTTGATTTGACGGATATTTAATTTCTCTCAGTACAGGAACCTTGTTTTCTTTTTTTAAAAAGCTTGGCACAATTTGGGTTTACAGAAAGTGGGATTTGTTGCCAAATAATATAAACATATATAAAAACAAACTTGATTAATTTTTATGCTTGTTTATATATGTTTATGTACACACACACACACACACATATATATATAAATATATATATATTAAATATTTTATACATATAAATATATATATATATTTATAAATGCTTTTTATATATATACAATTTACGGTACTTTTCAATTAGCCGGGCACCAGTGAATTATATATAGTATATGTATAAATAAATATGTATGTACGTCCTTTTACTAGAGATGTAAAATTTCCAAAAATCTAACGGTGATAGAAGAAAAAGAATCTTTTCTGCAAAAATTGATTTAGCTTTTTAGTATAATAAATTTTGTTCTAATATTTTTTTACAAAAAATAAAATAAAAAGTAACTTTAAAATTAATGCAAACTAGATTTTTTTTTTCACTTTAGATTAATATATTATAAATATAAATACAATATATATAAAATAATGATTTTCGTACTTAAGGGTTATAGTGGCCCCCACAATTATGAATTATGCCAAGATTGTAGTTATGATTTAGCCAAGTTCATCACAAAGTTTATATATATAATCAAACAATCATATATGTGCCATATATGAGGGGGTTAGAATGACAGTGGAGTAAGTCAAAAAAAAAAAAAAATCTAGAAAACCATATTTTCTCTGAGCGTATATATTAATTTCTATTCAGTGTGACAGTCAAATAAGTCATAGTTAACATACGGAATCACTAGAGGGGAAAAACAAGTTGGACCACTTAATGCAACGGCAATGCAAGAAGTTTCACAAAATCCTTCAATTCTCAAATTACTAAATATATTGACTTACTCCACTGTCATTGTAACCCCCTCATATGTTATTATATTAGGGTAGATGTGCCAATAATGGACCTCCTTCCAGTAATGGGCCACCTTCAACATTTTTGGTTTATAAAAAAAATAACCAATAAAAATTCAGCTTTTTTTATTTCATTAATATGATTTCTTTAAATTGTAGTTAGAACTAACATTAGCATTTTAATAATAATAATTTTTTGGAACACACAGGCATTCTATTTAGCTGAAATCAAAATATTGCCAGCCTGTTGTAACAGCTTTGAAAATAATTATTAAAAAAAAAAAAAAAAAAAAAAAAAAAAAAGCAGCAGATCACTTTTTACTAAATATCAATCATCAAAAATGACAATTTTTGACAGAACAGGTGTATCATTCACTCTCAAGCAATTTCTGCAACTAACACTGTATCTCTGCCTTCCTACTTATAAGCAATACAAATAAAGAATTGAAAACTACTTCAAAAATCAAAGTTATGTCACATATTATTTTAAATCTGCAAACACTGTTGTAAATTCGTAATTAAATTACAATAGTACTTTTTTTTTTACATATTACTATTGTTTATTCTATGGATATGAGTATTATGCATATTAGTATTGTATTCTGAGAAAATCCAAAGTGGTAATGTAATAATAATAAGTATATAATAATAAATAAAGTTTATAAATTTAATATAATAAATATGTGTGCATAATGCATTAAATTTAAATTATGATTTTTCTTATGTGCAAATACTATAAGTTATCATTTCTAAATGATTCATAAAATGCAATCTTTTTTTTGCATTTCGTTTTGTTAATGTTTTTTTTTTTCTAAATTACCTCCTTAAGATTTAAATTATTTGTGTTTATTCCACAGTTTTTTAGACTTTTTAAAAATAAAATATAAATGCTGATATATTATATAGGGTAGATGTGCCAGTAATTGACCGCCTTCCAGTAATGGGCCACCTTCAACATTTTTGGTTTACAAAGAAATAACCAATAAAAATTCAGCTTTTTTTTTTGTTTCATTAATATGTTTTCTTTAAATTTTAGTTTTAAATACAGTCATAATATCAATTATGCATTACTTTTTGTGGTGTGTCCATTACTGGAATTTAGGTTATTTTGATTTATTTCTGTTATTTACAATTAAATTTCGATTCACATTGGGAAATGTGACTATGAGCATGGTTAAATATTGTTGGTAGATTAATATAATATTAAAAAAAGTGGAATATAACAATTATAACTATTAATTAAAAAATAATTTTAAAAGAAATTCCTTAAGGGTATCCATTACTGGCACATCTACCCTATATATAGATAGCTAGAATACTAAGCTAGATTTCACTTCATACTAAAATAATAAAAACCTGCAAAACACATTCTTCTGCAAAGTTTCATCAAGGAAAGGCAAAAGGAAGTTCGAACAAAAAATAATTTATTGTTACCGAAGTCTAATAAACGTTACTAAGGGTGTGCAAGTGCATTTTCAAATTCAGATCATTAATTTCTATTTCTTAATTAACAGAAAATAAATATTATGCAAAAAATAAATATTTAATTACATTCGTTATTTCTCATTTAACAAAAATTTAAAGGGAAAATAATTAATAGTAATTTTTAAATGAATTTCTATGATAAAAGAACAAAAGCAATATTAGTAATAAAAAAATCTAATTAGTTAATTAATCAAAGAGATAACGCATTTAAATATTATTGACAAATAAAGTGTTTGAAGGACAATCTCTAATTAACAGATAAATTGTAAACAGATTTTTTAGAAATTAAAACGAGTCAGAACGGCATTCTAGTTGGATAAATACGTAAGCTAAAGAGAAAAAGAAATAGGTCTATATAATGTTTTGATAAACATAGTTAAAAATCTAATATTAATTAATAACTGTTTAAAGTTTGCAAGAAATTAAAAATAAATAAATAACCATGCATATTATGTCTGTATTTATACCCTTATGGAAATATTAAAAACGTCAATAAATAATTAAATAAATAAAAAAAAAACGTAATTAACTTCAGCATGCATTTTGACGATTGTTACATTTCAGTCAACATCAAAACATAAGTCACAGGGTGCAAAATATAACACTATTTTATAAAAATCATACACATAAATACATCGGTTTACCAAAAAACAATAATCTAGAACTTTAATATCCATGCATATATAATTCCTACGACAAAAAATTTAAATAATATAGAAAAACTTACACTGCAAATGTTTTGCCGGGAAAATAATCAAAACTTCATGGCGCGACGGTTGATCACACCAAGAAATCCAACCTTTCGATATCCACAAATTTTGTCCAGGAAAATCTGTACTTTTCTGAGAAACACATCGAACAAAAATGAATAAAATTAACGGTGTTGGATATGGTTTAGGGTCACACTTTAAAAAATTGATTAGGTCCCATAGAATGAACAGGGTACACAAAAACACAGAAACACGTGACGATTGCAGATCAATGGCGGACCGGAAGCGGAAGGATGCAATAGCTTGAAAACCATAACAGTACCTGTGCGCATGCGTCTGAACTTAGCTAGTAACTGGAGCACTGAGAGCTCGGTGAACTGGAGTCGTTTTTATCAGACGGGTGATTTTTGTAGGAGCTTTTCTTTTTTTTTTTCTTTTTTAAAGGTGCTGGACAGTGTTGAATTCAGACCCTTTTCTCTGGGAGGGATTTCTATGGCTCCGGGGGGAAAATTGCACTTTTTAAGAATTAAAAGCATACAATCTCAAATCTTTCGGGGGGGGGGATATTTCAATCAGAGTTGAATTCAGACAGTTTTCTCCGTTGGGGGAGGGGGGGGGTCAACTTTTTTACCATTGAAATAATAAAATCTCAAATCTTCCGGGGAACATTTCAAAGCTCCGGGGGGAATGTCCTCCCCCGGGCCACCTCCTGAATTCAACACTGATTTCAATGCTCCCGGGGGGGGGGGGCTGAATGTCCCCGCCTGGGTACCCCTTGAATTCAACACTGGTGATGGGTATCAGCACGAAAATATTGGTCCCCTCCTTAAACGATATTCAAAATTCTTATACTATCATTTTTTTATGCAACAACATTTTGGCGACCGTAAAAAAATAGCGACCTATCACGATCAGTGCTTTCAGAACTTTTATTTCGGGGAGGTTGACTGTGCGGCCTGCGCAACATAGTGCGGAGCCCTGGCAAAGCACTTTTAGCTACTTAGCGAGAGCCAACGTCTCTCACTGCACTAATAACATTTATTTTTAAATTTTATATATCATAGTACATAAAATATAGATAACAATGTGGAAAAAAATATTTTTTCACACTTAATGTGAAAAATTATAATTTCCCAAAATCTTCTATTTTTTCCAATATTTTAAATATTTATTTTTTTAATTAACTTTTATTTTTAGGATTATCAAATGTATACATTCCCCGACAATGACGTCATCTTTGGCTGTAAGAAATAAAGTTATTACGCACTGTTTCTCCACGTAGAAACATTTAAAACAAATATACAGCAAACATTTCAGATTTTTTTTTTTTTTTTTTTTTTTATTGTTTTGAAAGTGCAATTTCCTCCTGGAGTTTCATGAATCCCAGCCGAAGAAAACTGTCTGAATATAGCATTGAACATGGCGTTTACTGAAATGTGTTTTGAATGTGTTCTGTTATACGCATGTGTTTCGCTTTCCATTAAATCTTTACCAAAGTGACAGCCGGGGTTTGGGAAACGCCTTTTATCACACATTTTCAAACACATGAGAATGCCTTAAACAGATTGGAAACACATCTTGACACCTCAAGCGTTTATAATGCGTTGTATTTAGAGTAAAATGTGTTTCAGGGATTTGCAGTGTAAGTTAATGTTCATAAACAGAAGAGAAAAAAAATTGTCGAAAAAGCCACTGAAGGAATCTTTGTTGGTTATGATTTAAGAAGCATGGGGTATCGAATTTACACAGGTGGAAGAAAATAGTAGTAAGTATAAACGTGAATTCTTTTGGAAATATGAGCTGTGAGAACGTTTTTCAAGAAAATCTGGAAGAAAGAACATGAGATTCAATGCATTTAAATTTTTGAGAAGAAAATATTGGAAATTATTGTGAAACTATCCTAATAGATGAAAATACTGTAGGAGAATTAAAAATCAAAAGCTAGCTCAGCAGCAAAAGAAACTGAAGACAATTCTCAAAGAAGAATTTCAAACGGAGAAACAAAAGGGAATTTCCCCAGACAGATTTTCTTACAAAGCTCAAGACTATCATTCCAAAAACAAAGATTCTGAAACATTTAAAGATATCTTAAAATTACCAACAAAAGGTTAAAAGAAATTGTTTCAAACTATGAAGGCAAATATTAACTCATTAAAAGAAAATGAAGTATATGAACTTGTTGATTTACCTAAAGATAAGCAAGCAATTGACTGTAAATAGGTTTACAAAACAAAATATAATGAAAGTGCAGAAGAAATTAAGTGCAAAGCACGATTAGTTGCCAAAGGTTTCACCCAAAAACTAGGCACTGAATATGATGAAACTTTTTCTTCTGTCATGAAACATGCAATTATTGGAGCTTTTCTTACCTGGGTAGCTTATCATAAAGACAAAGTATTTCAAGTAGACATTAAAATAGCTTTTCTACTTGGAAAACTAAATAATGAAGAACTATACATGCATCAACAAGAAATCTTTCATGATGAAGAAAATAAAGACAAAGTTTACAAATTAAAAAAGGCCATATATGATCTCAAACAAGCCACTAAATACTGGAATGAAAAATTAAAAATACTCTAAAAGGTTGATGAAGCAATAAATTATTTAATTTTTTTGTATTCTATAACATCACTAGGAGAAGCCAAATACGTCCTTTGTATAGAAATTTGCAGAAAAGAAGATGGGAGTTATCTGCTTTCACAAAGAAATAAAATAAATCACTTAATTAAAGATTTTCACCTGGAAGAAGCAAACCCAACTTATACTTCAATGGAAACTAATTATTTTAGTCTAAAAAAAGAAGAAAATGTTTTATCATCAAATGGCAATTATAGACAAGCTATAGGAAGTCTTTTATATATTTCTTTCATTATGCACAATACCTGACTTTGCTGCTTCTACACACATACTAAGGAGAAGATGCAATAATCCAAGACAGAAAGATTAAAATGCTGTTAAGAGAGTAATAAGGTTATAAAAACCGTAGGGTAATAAAAGGGTAATAAAAACCATATAGTGTAATAAAAACCACAAACGATCTCGATCTTTACATTTCTTCAAAAGAATATCCTATCATATTTGCATATTCAGATGCAGATTGGGGTCAAGATGCTACGATCTCTGGAAATATAATCTTCTTCGGCAACAGGTCCATCTCTTAGGTCTCAAGAGATCAAACACGCGTGTCTTTATTCTCAGCAGAAGTTGAATATGTGGCACTGTCACAAGGAACTGAGGTGTTATGGATCTTAAAATTATGTACATATCTCTAACTTACAACTTACAGCATAAAAGTAAATACAGGGTGATTACAAATGAATTATCCCAACTTTGAAGGGCTTTATCCACAAAAGTATAGAAGATACACGCATCTGTGAAAAAGACATAAAAAAGAATATTGTGAAATTACTAATAACAAAAATGTATAAATATTCAATATGACCACTAGAAACACGAACGACATTCATTCTGTAGGAGAATTCGTCCCACACGATTTTCAGAATGTCGGGTGTTACAGTTGCAATAGCTCTGCAGTTATCCTCGTTTTCAGTTCAGCAGTGTCAGCTGGTACAGACGAAAAACACTTTATTTTTTATATATCCCCAAAGAAAAAAATCGCACGGAGTTATGTCCGGGCTTCGTGGGGGCCACTGATGAAGAGCAGCGTAGAAATCTGTTCTGCGACCAATCCACCGGTGCGGCAGTTGCTCGTTCAAAAACTCTCGTGCAGAAAGGTGCCAATGCACCATCTTGTTGCAACTGACTGAATGGACTGGCAACAGAACATGCCGGTTCACTTTCAACCAGCTGCTCGTTGCGCCATCTCTCGCCACGCCAAAAAACGTACCTTTACATTTATAAAACTTCATAACTTCTCACTCACTTCGATGTGTGAAATGGAACACTACATTTTATTGTTCAGAAGATATAGCCCTTCAAAGTTGGGATATTCATTTCTAATCACCCTGTACTATAAAACTTACAACAAAAGTTTCCAAATAAAATATTTCAAGACAATCAATTGACAATTAAATTAGTCGAATCAGAAAAAAAAAATCACGAACTAAACACATCTATAGAAAATATAATTACATAAGAGATTGAAAATAAAAAAATGATAGAGGTCAAATTTCCACCAACTAATGAAATGATAGCAGACATAATGACGAAGCCGCTGTCAAAGGCCAAGTTTTAACTTTGAAACAGCCTTATCCATTTGTTTGCGGATGCAGCTACAAAAAAGATTAAAGTTTTTTTTGTTTCCTGAACGGTCACCAGATGGCAATGGCAGCACCAAACAATTTCTTGATTTGTTCTCATACATAACTATATCATCACAGTTGATAAAATGGCCTTTGAATGAGTAACATAGTAAAATACTGATGGGGTTAAAAAACAGAATCTTCCAAGATGTTCCAAATGAACTTTCTTCAAAACTACTAAGCATTATCTAATACTAAATGTTTCATCAACTTATTTTGTAAATATTACTTCTTTTGTTTCGACCAGTATCCACCGTTTTTGTATGATATTTCTTCCATATAATAAATTTGTTTTTTCATCTTATGAAGAAATCAAATTTAAACTAGATAAAGCACATAACATACAGGTAAAACTTTTAACTTATTTTTTCATTGTTTATTATTTTAGAGCCACTTACTCACGCCTTCATATGGAATAGCATTCCTACAATATATGAAGGAACTAAAACTTTTAACAGTTGTAGTTTTAAAGAAAAAACTATATTACCATATCTGGCTGTCAGTATTAAAAACTATGTTTAAATTTTAGTTTTATATTCAATTTTTTTTTTTTTTTTGTAGATTTCAACATAAAAATATACCAATTACTGTAAAACTGCTCCGATTACTTGAATACTTTCAATGTATGCATATTTATCGTAAAAATATACATTTGGTTAAATGAATGCCTCCAGCTGCAGATGCAAAATTTTTAACTCAATTATATACATACATTAGATTAATTTTAACACAATTACTCAAATTGGTAAAGAAATCATATGAGTTGTAATTTTTCGTCAGTTGAAAATTACAACTCATATACATACACACACACACACACACACACACACACACACACACACATATATATATATATATATATATATATATATACCGTTTACTTAATACAATTGAACCAATTACCAAAAACAGAAAATTACCAGTTACATTAGTTTAGTCTATACGGGGTTTCAAAATATGATGATAACTTTAATACACTGAGGAAATTCCCAATGCTCTTGTAAGAGAATCCTTGCTTAAAGGTGTATAAAAAAACAACTGAAAGGATATATTTCACGTGACAAAGAAATACTCCATCATAATAAAACTTAGTTACGCCCATTGTTTGGTGGGATTCAATTTCTCCATCTACTTAATTGCTCATATACACTTTAGATAATAATTATTGTCAAGCCTTTAACACTAAACTAGCAAAGACATTAAAAGGCGAAATGACACAGTTCCTGGAAGTTCGCCTTAGTGTATTCATGTGTTTAGAATTTGTTTCGTAAGAATTATTATTTTGCATAATCATTCTCTGCTCTTTGCATAAAAACCCCAGAAAAAAAGTCTAAATTGAGCCAAGATAAAAGTTTGAGTCTGACTCAAAGCCAAGAAAAGAATATGGCCAGACTCTTTTGTTAATTAAAGACCGTTTATGGTTTCGTTAACACGTCGGAATGGTGTATATTAAGAAGCTTTATTTTGCCAGAAACGTCATCATCATTTCCGTTGTCCGCTATGTTTTACATATAATATTAATAACAGCTTAAAATAAAGAAATGTTCAGATAAATATTTCGAAAATTTTAAAGGGATATGAATAAAAATATTTGACTTTAATAATTATAATCATAACAAATATACACTCTCAGAAATAAAACACTCAATTTTGACGATTCCGCAATCCTCAGGCCTCATTTCGTTGTTTTTGACAATCATTTCGTCACTGAGTCACGTGGGTTTTGACGAAACGCGAATCCTCAAATATCTTGACGAAACTGTTTCCTCGCAGTCAAAAATAAAACTCTTACTTTTGACGATTCCGCAATTCTTGAGCTATATTTCGTCATTTTTGACAATTATTTCCTCTCAAAATTAAGTGATTTTTAATGAAATGGAAAATCTCAAATATTTGACAAAAATGTTTCCCCATTCCCGGCCAGATTATTTTTGTTACAAAATCGTTCAAAAAAAAAAAAAAAAAAAAAAAAAAATACACGAAAGTATTAAATTTACAATATATTAATGAAAACAGAAACAAAAATATTTCATCTTGGGGGCCGCTATAACAGGAATGTACCAAATTTCTACTTTATTTTTTATATCTGATAATTTGCGTCTATCCTTTTTGTAACGATTTCATGCATTTCTATTGCCTATTCAAAGATAAATTTTTCTGAAGTTACAGAATTTCGTTAAAAACGCTTAAAAAATTCTTCTAAAGTTACAGAATTTCGTTAAAAACAGTTAAAATAGTAAAATGCGAACATCATTTGGTCCATTTTCGACCGAAAGATCAACATTTTCCCAATGGTTAAAAAAAAAAAAAAAAAAAAAAAATCACAATTTTATAGGAGCTCTTTTTTATTTAAGAAATATATTCATATAACAATCAAATTTAAAATATGTATAACTGACCACCCTCTATAAACAGTAATCTTATCCGCTAAAACTGATGAACTCGCCTCCAAAATATGCACTTCAAAATTTATTATTTCTGATCAACAAATTAATTAGACCATATTTTAATCATCCATTGAACAAAGGAAATTTCTCTAATAAATTATATTAATCAAGCCATTTTCTAATTATTTATTAACCATAGAAAAACCATAATAATAATCTAGCCTTATTAATTAAAACATGTAGAAAGAATAACAGCAGCGATAAAAATACAATCTGCTTTCTAAAAATATAAACACACATCAACATCCGATAAATGCATTTAAAATCAAGTAATTCCGAAGGCCCACTGGCTAGGTGGTTAAAGCACTTAGCTGCCAAGATAAACATCGCGTGTTCGAATCCCAAGTGATCTTATTTTGCCTTAGTCAATTAAGGATGCTTCTAAAAACTCCGATAGATGGCAGCACCAACCTTTTTGGAACTTTCGTCAAAGAAACAATTTGAGGAAACTGATTTCTTCGTAATTTTGAGGATGCAAATTTACTCGATTTGACGAAACGTTTATTCGGAGCATTTCCCAAGAAACCGTTTCGTCAAAAACGAAGAAAATTTCTTGAAATTTGAGTATTCATTTTTGAGAGTGTACTTTGTTATTTTTAACTCAACCATACTGATTGGTAAAGACATCATACGAATTGACATTTTTCCAACTGAATGAAAAAATGTTGGAGTCAGTTTCACTCGTTTGCATTTTCCAACTGAGTGAAAAAAACAATCCTGACTTGGACACTTTTCCACTCAATTGGGAAATGTCAATTCGTAAGTTAACAAACAAATAATCATTTGTATAATGGGGAGTTTCGGATATCAAGAAAGAACTCACAAAACAAAAGTTTCGAAAAAAAAAAGAAAGGTTAAATATACACTGTAAATAAATAAATATATATATATATATGTGTGTGTGTAATTTTGACAGAAAAATACTGTTTTAAAGAAAAATAGGTTTTTCCTGTAAAAAAAATGTTAATTTTGTAATTTTTACAGAAAAAAAACTATTTTAATGAAAATATACAGATATTTTATGTAAATTAAACGGTTTTCCACTGGCACCAAATTTGACATTTTTTTACTGTCAATTTGACAGATTTTTTTTACAGTGTACATATCTATCATTGCCACTAGTTTGTCAGTTTGATCTATAAAGCAAACTTTATAAAACATTGCACCAGTTATTACAGTCTTCTACATTATGCTTAAAAAAAATCGACCTTTGTCTAGTTTGCCGTTATTACACGCAATGACTCACATATTGAATTTTGTTTTGATACGTTTCTTTATCTATACCTTATCCTGGGTTCGAACTTAGAATCTTCAGCATAGTCAACTATACCGGAAATGCAAATTCCAATAATCTTCTCTTCTATAATCATATGGGGGAATTCCGCAGCGCTCAATTCCGACCAGTTAATCCTATGAGTAAATTTTGCACCGCTCGGTGTCTGTAAAAGTAACCAATCAGCTGCAATTAATTTACAACGCGTTTGCATCTCTGTCATTTATTTGAAATTATTATATGAAAATATAGTAAAACTTTAACATCAACCAGATGAAACCCGTCAAAACTTGACGAGAAAAAATAACTATAACAATATCAGTAAAATAAGCTTCTTTATTATTTAAGAGGGGGAGAGTATGAAACAGTGTTTCAAAAATTTTATTTAAAAAGTCCCCTCCACCCCCCCCCCCTATTCTCCCCTGTGAAATACAGTACTATTTTCGATGCAAACTCCGAAGAAACAATCCGTAAACAATTGTGTAATGCAAATCAGTTCGATATTACCGCCATATTCACCACTGCAAGAAAGAAAATTTCATGGACCTATGATGGTATCATACAAATAGTATATATTCCTGCGTCCTTACCATATTCAGTAAATAAAAGAACATAGTAAATGAAGCACACATCTCTCCCCCTTTGATAATGCAACCCAGTGAGCTCCTATGCGCATGTGCAGTGCATCTGCCCAAAGGCACAGTCGAAATTTGACTTTAAAAATAGTTTTTAAATGTTTAAATAAAATACTTTTAAAGTTTTAAATAAAAAGTTTTAAAATGTCCTCTTTAATCATTGTTCGTTTAAAATTCATATCTTTTAAAACGCATTCATTGTTTTTAACTAATAAATTTTTATGTAAAGATAGAGAATTTTTTTACAATAATAATATGCAATCTGCAGAGGAAATAGATTTTTAATGTTTCAAGTGTAATTTATTTGTATGGTTTTTTCAGTTCCTTTCCATACTCAGGATAATTATCCCTTTTTCACAATCGAGGATCTTTTCCCTCTCATACAGTGAAATTACCCAATGCATCTTTAAAAAAATAATAAAATACAATTCCTAGCATATTCTGATGCAACATGTATACATCAACGAATTCAACATGATATCAAATTTATATTCAACATAAACTGAAAATCGGTTTCTTTGTTGACAGATTTCAGTTTAGCGCCAAAATGCTCTATCTTATGGAAAATCAGTTCTTATGATTTATCAAGTTTCTTTTTTTATTTTTTTTTTCACTTTTTTGTTGGTTAGGGAAATCAATTTCCAATTGTGACAACTTTCCCAGGTGCTATTTCACATTATTGAAGCAAACTGGTGCCCATTGTTGAAATAGATTTAAAAAATAATTCATGCTTGAAAATTATTTAAAAAGTCGTTAAATTAAGCGGCAATTTTCAAATAAATTTCATTCGAAAGTTAACATTTTTCTAATTGGTGATGTAAGAATTGAAATTGTACGGTATTTAAAAGTGATGTAAGTACTATAAAAGCAAAGACGATAGTGCCTTTTATTGTCACAATCGTTATACATATCTAAAAATTGCTACTGGGTTTTGGCTGGCGTCCAAAAGTAGACTACCATTTTTTGACGTCGACAGAGAAATTCGCAGTGAAAGAAATATCACTTTGCCGGTAATAAGGAACTGATAATAGATCTACAAAAATAATTCCTATAAAATGTTAGCCTTACATTGGTTATTCTAACTCAAAAAACAACCATTATTTCAAGCTATTGTTTTTTTTTTTTTTTTTTTTTTTTTTTTTTTTTTTTTAACCGTAACATTATTTTTAATGATTTTAATTTTTCTGAAATCCTTTACATTTGTGAATATTTTATTAAAAAATAAAATTCTGCAATCTATAATAATAATAATAATAATAATAAAAACAGTAATTGGTAACATGTAATCAAGGTATGCTGTCAAGGTGAAGCAATCAATAAAGGCTCCAATTCTAATCTTTATAAATAAGAATTGAAAAATCAGTTAAAATTACGTCATGTTGACACAATCATATAAATTTTTCTCTTTAGTTTTATCAATGTAAAAATCCATTTCAAGCTAAGCATAACGTCATTTTCACCGGCGCAAACTTTTCGCACGTACTTTATATACGTTACTTTTATGCTTAACCACCCTATATACAAATGAAAATATATTTTGAATTGTAATGAAAAAATGGTATCAATAAAGTTATAATGCATGAAGATAAAATAAACCCAATGGACAATATTCCCGTTACGTCACAATAAATAGGAAATTTTATTCACTTATAAAAATTAAATGCACGTGCATAAATATTCTTACCGAAATTTAACTTACAAATTAAAAAATTCGGCCAAAAGGACACGTGTCGGAATATTCTCGTTATTTCTCTTTTATCCTCGCAACATCCAATTGCCACCATTTTGAAGAAATAATAGAAAAAATATTTAAAATTAAAATTCTGCTAATTAATAAAAATGTTGAACAAACGAATGCACGATAACAAACCTGTGGCCAAATATCTGTCATTTAAATTAAGAATCATGTAATTTGATGAAGTAGCTTTTTTCACGAACTGTCGAAAGAAAACGCTTAGTGTTTTAAACATTGTAGATTGTTTGAGTTAATAATAGTTTTCAAGAAACCACGTGATTTTGTGAAGGGATGAGGAAAACTGTTATTTGAAGCAAATAATAATTAAAAGTTAATTAATTAATTATAAACTTATATAAAAAAGTATATATTGTTTAGAAGTTTTGAACTTTAAACATACCCAAAAAGGGGCCGAGATGCTACAGCTCCACCAAAATTTTGTTTCAATATTCTGAATCTGTTAGAAAGTGTTTCATAATCTATGCTTTACGCAGAATTTTTCTTTCTTGCTGATATGGAAAACGTTGAAACAGAATGACGTCCTTCCTATAAATTCACCTCAATGTAATGTTTTTGCGTATAGAATTCGCTGCGTAAGAATTATTATGCATAAAATTTCTCTGTCCTTTACAAGGAAAGCGAGAAAAAGGCTAATCTAGATAAAAAAATTCAAATCTGATTCACATCCAAAAAGAAATAAAGAAGAAAATACAAACAGTCTCTTTTGTTAATTAAAAATCGTTTATGTTTATGGCGAAACATCGGGAGGTTGTAGTATCTTAAAAGAAATATTTCACCAAACGTCATCATTATTTGCTTAACTCTATTATATTTCTTATGATATTAATTGAAGCTTGAAATAAACACACTAGGGCAGAGACAAATTTTTCGTACGGCGATGAAAATAATTTTGTTTTGCTATATGAACGAACTTTTATTAAACATAACTGTAGGGATCTGGAGATAGTGAGCATACGAAGCTAGATTTCATACTTATAAGCATGCTACGAAATGAATATTTACTTAATTTAAAAAAAAAAAATCTACCTGGAAGTATAATTTACGATTACGAAAATAGAAGCCGCGTATGCTACATATCACCATATCAGCAACTTTTGCGAGTCATAGTAGATGCATTTTTATAAAAGCTATATTTTATTTCTCATAAAAGCTTTTGTTTGTGAATCAAGAGTAAGTTCTGTACCTAATGAGTAGAGATAGAGATAACATACAATCGGTTCTTTTATGAGTTTTAGCAGCATTAATAATTTTAATGTTTCTCCCCTTGTAAGAACATGTTAGAAAACTGTTAAAAGAAAAGAGAAAAAATTACAGTAGTACATAATTCAACGTTTAGACGCAAGGCAGTCCAACCGCGGTTGCCATGACGCCCCCTAAAGAATTTCTTGTCGCGCCCTTTCGAATGTTTTCTGTTACTACATTTTTAAAATATAAAATCCATTTTTAAAAATGCTTAAAAAAATTAAATAAATAATTAATGTTTGCATGCTTTTTGTTTTATTGTATGTGTTGTAATGTAGTATAATTTAACATGGGCATGGGTATAACTATGAGGATCTATGAGGCATGTGCATCGTTTGAGACACATGCGTGACTTTCGAATGTTTCCTATTACTACATTTTTTTTAAAATATAAAATTCATTTCTAAAATGCTTAAAAAATAAAATAAATAATTAATGTTTCATGCTTTTTTGTTTTATTGCAGGCAGCATCACTGTTTTTGGCTCTTTATCCTACAAAATCTCTTGAGATAAGCTCTTCTCGGTCAAATTTTTTTATAAAATTACTATGAATTATACTTTCTGTGCAGTATAATTTAACATGGGCACGGGTTTAACTATGAGGATCGATTAGGTATGTGTATCGTATAAGACATACTATGTGTGCCTTTCGAATGTTTCCTATTACTATTTTTTTTTAAATATAAAAATCTATTTAAAAAATATTTTATTTTTAAAATCACTAACATTTACATAATTACCTATTGTATGCAGCATTAAGATTTTTGGCTCTTTATCCAAAACGTTTTTGAGTAACGTTCTTCTCAGGGAAATGTAATTTTAAATTTACTATGATTTATATTTTTTTCTGCACTTTATTTTAACATAGACATGAGCAGGGCTTTATAAATTGGATAAAATCTGGTAGCCAGCTAAAAATTCAAGTCGCCAGTAAAAAATACGTATATTCCCCATCCTGCTTCCCCCCTCATTGATTTGATTTTCAGAAAGTGCAAAAGTTTTTTAGGAATTAATTGAGAAAAAATAATAACTGTCATAATTTGGAATTATTAACTACATAGTTTTGAATAGTGCATAATTTAGAAAGGTAATATGAACTAAATTTTAATGAAACTTATAAAAATTACATATGTCTGAAAAAAAAAAAAAAACTTTAAAAGCTGAATTAACCGACATGTTCAGAATATGCTGATTGCTGAATGCTTCAGATGTCCGGATAGTTGAGTGCTACAAAATCTATAAATGATGAGGGGTGGGAGCATCTAAATAGTGACGCAGGAAAACAATTGTTTGTCTATTTTCCTGTCAAATTCAGTCAAATAATTCTGCTTTTATTATTTTAAAATCTGCATTTGATGAATTCATTTTTGCCAAAAAGTTCAATAGTTTTTGTTTGAATATAGTTTCAAAGTTTATTTCTCAATATTGCGGAAGAGAAAAATGGCGTTTGTGCTCATTTCTTGGGCCAATTTTTGTACAAGAAAAAAAAACCGCCACATTAAATAACTTGGTCGGCAGATAAAAAAAGTCGGTCGCCAGTGGCGACCGGGTGACCACATTTGTCAATCCTTGGACATGGGGATTATTGTAAGATGAATGTGCATCATAAGAGACGTGAGTGTGTCGCTAACACTAACAAAGTGAGATAATTTTGTATGTTACCAGTCGTATGAATAATGGCGCCCTTCATTGTTTGACAGCCCTTGCTTATCAATAAAAACATTGGAACACTGGAAGGTTGGATAGGCCCGGTTTAGAGCATCAGAGGATCGACTAATTTTCGAAAACATTAAGTTAACAGAACACAGCAAAGATTTACTAGAACATCAACCACGACTTTAATTTCGATTTTGTTAAAATAATCTGAAAATCGAATTTTTCACTTGATCTTGATTTACGAAAATATATAAAAATGATTGTTACTTTTCCCCCTTTGTGAGATTGTTGGATTCATAATATCATCTTTTTCTTAATTTTCCATACGCAAATTCCGTACTGTCTGTATCTCTTTTCTGCTTCTAATTCTATTGACTGATCCTCTTCTCTTTTGTGAAATTCTATTGTTCGATGAAAAAAAAAAAAAAAGAATCTACACTCTGCTCCTATACCATATATGTGACCAAAATTTCCATTATTACTTTTGCACTGATGAAAGTAAGTTTAATGATACTGATTCCGGCCTGCAGGTTTGGACATTCTTCTGGTCTTTAAATGTATATACTATATATTGTAGTTTTCATGCCAAGTTTCTTCTCATTTTTACTTTTTCTGAGAATATTTTTTTTTGTAAACTACCCCCTTAGACTATCATATATACTTCTTGATGGTATAATACTCTATAACAAAAACAAAAACAAAAAAATCAACGCACCAAGAAGGAGTTGTTCGGTTGAAATAAAAATTGGTGGAAGTAAAGAGCATACACAGAAACGAAATTTCTAATAATAAAATTTCTAACAATTGAATGATTTATTACAGAGTTTGATCGTTTAAAGTTAGGAAATTAATAAAGCGTTGGTTCACCTCTGGCCTGAATGCAAGTTGTCACTCAGTATGGCATAGGCTGAGAAAGTTCCCGGATGGTGTCCTGAGGGATTTCTTGCTAAATTCTCTCCTGCTGTCGGGATAAATCGGCAACATTCCGGGATAGTTACAATCGACTTCCCATCATGTTCAAAAGGTGCTGTATGGGGAAGAGATCCGACGACCTGGCTGGCCAAAAAAGTGTTCGGCAAACTTGAAGAATATTCATAGTAACACTATTCATAGTAAGTAGCATGCGGCCAAGCATTATCTAGTTGAAAAGTAAGTCCAGGATGGCGTTGAAGTAACGACAACAAAACGGGTTGCAGGATACCATCTACGTACCACCGTGCTGTCAGTGTACCATTAATGACTACCAAAGGCGTCCAGCTATCAAAGGAAATGACACCCCAGCCCGTAGCGCCCTGCTGTGGGGCTTTGTGGCGTGCGATAGTAAAGCCAGAATTCCCACGCTGCCCTGTACTTCTTCAGACACGTCTTCGGTGGTCGTCAGGACACAGTAGGAAACGGGACTCGTCACTAAAGACTATACGTCCCCAATCAGCGCAATTTCAAATTGATCGAGCTAAGTACTACTATAATCGGGCTTGGCGGTGTATAGGCGTGAGGAGTAAGCGGCGTAACGATCGGTGCGAGCGTAGATTTCACTTTCTCAGTCGTCTGTCATCGGTCATGTTGGGCACTTACGGATGGTTGATAACGACTAATGTGGTACACCGACAGCTAATGTGGCAATACCGTCTATCCTCTTCTTCTGTGTCCTAGGTTTACCGCTGCCATCCTGACGCTTATATTCACCGTTGTTTACCCACTCGTTATTGCATACCTGCCAACTTTCAACTAAACTTCCGTACAATGCGAGTTAATTTGATCCAAATTAAAGACGTTTCTAACCAGAAAATATATCTGAAAAAATAATATATATTAAGTTTCATGTTCTTACGTGAAACCTATTTGTTGCATTTCTTAAAAAAATTTCTGGTTTGAAACGTATTAATCTCGGTTAAATTAACCTTTATTGTACGGAAGTTTAGTGCGATATTGGCAGGTATATGGTTGTCAGCATCGTCTAATTGCTTAGGCGCAGATGTCGAGCGATTCTTTGATTTGTACATACAGCCTTTTTTAGTCCGATGACACGACTTCTTTCAAACTGTGAAATGTGCTTGTAATGAGCAAGATATCAGCAGATATCCGCAGATATCCGCTGTCGAATTGCAACAGGAATTTTGAACATCAAATCGATAATTGCTTCTTATATACACCTGCTGAATGAACAGTTCCTAATATGCGCTGGAGCTCCCGCTATTCATTTGTTGGACGTAAAATTTTAATCATTTGCATGTTCGGTCGAAACATCTTTGCATACGAAATTTTATTACAATCGGACAACTTTTTCTTGAAACGTCAATTTTTTTGTTATAGAGTGTATTTATAATTGAACATGTTTCATGGAGAAAGTAAAGTCAAATTTCTATGAAATAATATTTTCCCCTCTCTTATTTGATGTACTCCAGTATGATTTTCATCTGTTTTATGATAATCAGATGCTCCATTTTTAGGAACTCTCTTAATTGTAGCTTAAATAATACTAGGTGCATATTTGGATGTTTAAGACACAAATTCCCAATAGTCCAGTCAATTTATACATCTGACCTTTAAAAGGTCATATAGCTCTAATTTTTTAATATGTTGTAAGGACTTATGCTAATAGTACGAAACCAATTTTGCAGCTTCGAAAGACCTGTGCTAGCTTCGCAGTGTCCGAGAAGCAGCGAAATTTTCGCACTTTTTCGGATTTCGCTAAAAATTTTCTAAGTATGCTTCCTGCTGAAAAACGTATTGCATTTTTTTAAAGTAGAATACATTTGCTACAATTCAAGCCCAAACTGAGCTCTGTACATTTATAACTGTTCGAGATACAACTTTTCAAAATTTGGTAAATTTCTCTTGGTCATGTATCTTGCCAAATATCGGGATAAGCATTCACCCACAAGGAAAGGTATTGGTTATGAATTTGAAGTGATTTTATTTAGCTTTAATTTCAGCTCAAAAGAACGCCAGTAGGCACAATAGTTCCTTCAAAACTAACTTAAAATCAAAATTTGGAAAACATGAATTTAGGGGGAAAATGACGTTCACACATTGTACATATAACAGTGCCCATAGTAATTGTTTTTTATTTTTTAATAAAAAAAGATGTGATTGCGATAATGAATATTTACATGGTTAAAAAACTAGTTTTATATATTATACTCTCATTTGTTTCAACAGCCCTGGCTCTGAGAAATCCTCGGTGATTCCCTGTGCATGTGGAGAGAGCTCCTCAAACCGTTCTGCATAGATAGGGGGATGGTCTTCATCGAAATCCTCAAAATGAACAGAAGGCGCATTCTGGAATGTTTTGCCGTGGCAAAAATTACATTGTGCTGAACATTTTAATCAAGCTTTGCGGTAGCTGCATCACTTCATGCATCATTTTTGCATTTATAAGCAAGATATCAAGCGTAGTAGATTCTGAGAGCGGGATCCATGGTGGTAATGACGGCACCTCATTTTCAATCTTCCACCCCCAATCTGTAGTGGTTTTATTAGAGCCCAACCATTTCTGCACTAGAAAGTAGTATGTTCTATAAGAATGGTTGCTTGCTGCGTCTTTTGTTGGGGGCAAACGGTCAAGATTAACCTTTCTATTTTTTGCAGACTTTATAAAAAGTTGGTAGTGGAGGGTAGTCAAAGTATCCTTATTTATATCATCTCCGTAAAGAGCCATGAAGCATTTCTCCCCATCTGTGTCTATGGACTCATGATTGGAATCTGGCTGCATAAAACTGAAGCCAGTAGCAAGAGGTCCGGGTTATTCAGGAAGACGCTAACCGCCTTTGTTTTCCCATGCCCGAAAGGAGCACACTCACTGAAGGCATGTAGAGAAAGTAAATTTTTTTGGGCGGTATTATGTGGCTCAATGGATGTAAGATGAGCTTCAAAAGTCGAAGTACCGTGCTTCACCTCGGCTACTTTCCTGGAGGTAGACGTTCGTTTTAGATGATCCCAAACCAATAAGAAGAACCAGGAGGTCCACGTCTTCTCAAACAGTGATAACACGGTGAAATATTTGACTTTTTGATAGTGTCGTATCAATGATGTCCTGATCAGTGTCTTTCTTGTTATGCCCTGCTCCTCAAATGCATCGTAAAGTAGTGCGATGAGGCGCCCCTTGTAGGTATCATTCCTAATAGTTTATCCTGAGGTAATCAGATGATGGTGGACTCCTCAAAAAGAATATCGCTGCAAGAGGGATCAGTAGAGCGTCGCATTCTTTCAGCACTTTTGGTGTTTTATTGGATGCCTCCTCAGGGTAGCTGTCGAAAACAACCGAGATATTGCAGTAGAAGTGTTTTTTTACATAGCTGACATAACCTGAAACAATTGCTCTTAGGGAATTGTTGCGCTGACAGACAAGTGTAAAAGGTATTCACCATCCACTACTAGAAACATACTGGTGTCATTTGGAATGTTTCTGGAGAATGAATAGAAAACAGAGTAGAAGCTGGACTTGGTTCCCTTTCGCATCCCATATTCATTAAACAAAGACATAGGGAATGCAGCTGATTCATAATTGAAGTGCTCTTTTAATTCTGTCTCCGAATGTTTTGTTATGCACATCCCTGCTGGAAAATTGAAAATGGCTCGATACACAGCCTTCGGAAAATTGTAAATGGATCTTAGTCTACTCTTCTGCCTGCCACTTTGATGGAGCTATTGATGGCTGCCAATGTGAGTACTTTGTCCTTACGTTTGAACGTTACTTCCCCAAACGACTTACCAAAGATTTTTATAACTTCTTCCGCTCCCAATTCTTGGGACATGTGACAATTGATGTCTTAACCACCTACAATTCCACAACTAATGGGAAGTAACTTATCAGGAATGGAAGATAGATAATGAACAAGTTTTTCAGTTTTTCCACAACAGCACTGTCTCTGATAATTTGAGAAGGGCTCAGAGCAACATGTTGTTTAACAGTAGAACAGGATATGTTACAAAAACATTATACAACTTCGCACATGTTCAGCATGTACACCATTCCCGTGGTCAGTCTTCCCAACAAACTACTGGAGATTCCACGCCCGTGAGTCAAGCAGCTTTTCATCGACCTCATGAGGGTCTTCTCAATTCTCAAGTTTGTCTACAGGCCGGATCAAAACTTATTGGATCGGCGAATTGTGAAAGTTCCTTTTGTGAACATGTTAAACTCCGTTGGATCCATCCATTGTTTTAGAATCATCATATCTTTCAGGTATAGATGTGCACTCTTTGTGTATAAGAAGTGGCCTGCTGAATGAAAGAATGGTAGCATGTAACAGACAGTGTCCAGATGAAGCTTCCAATCAACCATTCGGTCTGTCTGGATGAACTGTTTGATGAGAGTAGACATGCGATAATATTGAATCCAGAGCTTTGATATGGGTCCATTACTTTAAAGTTTATCAAATGCTGTTTTGAATTTGGCTTTTAAGATTTGGAAAACCTCACTTTCTATTGCAAACAAGATAAGAGACCTCTCACTTTCACGTCGCAAATTTTCAGTTTCTGCTCTCTCCTCCTCAGGGAAGTCCACCTCATTGAAAGTAATGCTGGCCAACACAAGATTAGTCAAAATGTGTTCTTGTACAGGCCGTTAATAGGTATGACTACACAACCTTTTTTCCACACTCAGATCTGCATAAATTTGATTAAATAGCTCCTTCAAGCCACTCCCTGCCATTATTGCACCGATACAACCCACGAAGGACATGAGGAGATGGAAACCACTAAGCCTCAAAACCACAGTGGTAAACTCGAGATGTTGGTCACTCTTAACATTGTCTTGGCCTTTCATGTACAGTGGCTGGCCTAAAGTCACAAAGCACATTTGTTGATAATGAATATGGTATAGTTGATAGCCTGGATACCTATATTTTGGTTCTCATGTTCGATGATAAGTTTGGATGTATGGCTGGAAAAGCATCTATCCAATACCACGGCCGTAATAAATACATAGAGGGTTGTTTACACTGTGTTCTAGTTGTTCCACAAAACCGAGCGATCGTGATTCCTGGAAAAAGGCAGTAGATACACTCTTAAAACTGTACCGCTTATTTAAAAGGCACAAGCACATTGTGCCTTCTATTACTTTAATGTAAGAGGCACGTAGACAGTGTGCCTCTGATTAGGAGAAAAACGTTAGAGGCAACATGAAATGAAAGGCACCCATAACACAGTGAAATATCTCAGAGGCACACAGTTCGCCTCTGACAGATTGGTGCCTTTTAAAAAAAAACATATCGAGTTTCAGAGGTACACTCAGAAACAGACATGCGCTACAGCCGTTTACCCGTCATGCATTGGGATCAGTGGAAGGGAAGCAAAGCAGAAGCAATGGCCGCCAATGTAAATACGCCTGTGAACAACGTTGAGTCGAAACAAATAATGAGTCTGGAATAAGTAAGTAATATATTTAACTTTGTATTATTTTCTGTGAATGTAAAAAATGATTCTTTATACATGGACACACTCGTGATTAGGGAGGGGCAACGATAATTACTTCGTCAAACTCTTAGTTATTCAAGTTATATCTTACTATTTTCAAAGGTTTAGGGGAATGGCGGCATTACCCTGCACCCTCTAGCGTACATGCATGTATATGTATATATTATGTATGTGTATCTCTCAGCAAATCTTTGTTTTTATGTGCATATAAATAGGACTTAATAAATAATAAAATGAATAATATATAGTAAATCATTCTTTAATCATATATAGTATTTCCAAAACCATAGTCAGATTTTTTCTGGTGTTTGTGTGTGTGAGGAGGGAGGAGGGGGGGGGGGGCTACCTTGTAGATGTTAAGCTACAGTGCCGTTCTTTTAAATAAAAGTGTAATATGAATTGATCCTTCCCACTCACCTGGCTACAGCCTTGAATACTTTCTACATTTTATAAAGTTTCACAAATCGCAATGTTGATTCAAATTTTGCACTCTAAAATGTTATTTGTATATTTCAAGTAAAAGTTCCTTAAAAAAATATTATTTGTTTTAAAAAAATAGAATTTAATTAAACTGTCATTGATCATTCTCCCTGTTGATAAAAATGAGAATATATTTTTATTTTATTTTTATTGCATTAAATTTTCGTATAATAATTTATTGAAATTTTGAAAAATCACCGTTTCTTGGCTTCCATAAATGTTTGCAATTTTAAATATCTCAAGTTCTATCAAATGTAGAAAATTTTATGATCCCTCATTTTAAAGAGGAGTTTATAAATTTTAATTTAATATTAAAATTGACTATGTTTAGTTTTAAAAAGTAAATTTTGATTTTTTTTTTTTTTTTTTTTTTAATTTTTGAAGAAAAAAAAAAGAAAAAAAATATGTTTGTTGTAATATTATAAGCTTAAAATTATGAAATTTTTTGAGTGGGATCTCAATGGGATCAGGAGTTATCAAATAGAAACTAAAAAATTGCCATTTAAATAACAATCTAACGCGCCTGCATCATTTTTCATGTTTTTAATGTTTGTCTTATTTGTTTTTAATAAAGTTTTTATGCCTTTTTATGTATTTTGTTATGCAAAAAATAAATTAAATTGTTGACAAGGTTCTTTATTGAACCACAGAACTGACTTAGGCCACATGGACACACATTTTAATATTTATTTCATATTTATTTCAATAAATTGAGGGTGAGAAAATTTTCTATTATAGTATTCTGCCTTAGACAAAATTTAATCTATGTCTTCGGATATGCCATGCTGGGAAATATTTCTGCAGTATACAGAATTTAATGTAAAGATATAAATTTAATATAAAATATAATTAAATTACAGTCTGCACCTCTTATAATGGTGGCACATGCATGTGCCGCCATTATAACAGGCACAGAATGTATTTTTAAATAAGAGGCACTTGAATATATAAATTCAGTGGCACACTGTGCCTCTTAATTTCAAAGGCACTTACGCTGTGCCTCTGAATCCCAAAGGCACTATGTACCTCTTAATTTCAAAGGCACCACCTGCCTCTTAATATTCAGAGGCACAAAAATTCAGAATGTACCTCTTAAATCAGAGGCACAGTTTTAAGAGTGTATGTAATGCAAACAAATGAAGAGTCCATGGGTGCTTGTAAAGTTTTAATTTTATTCGGACTTTGACAAATAGATGTTAAAAGGGGAGGTGATCCTTCACATAAAAATCTAACACGACTTCTTCAGACAGTGGCTAAAGGAATTCTGACCAATTTTTGCGGTGCACATGTACGCCAACATTCATCATCAATTTCGCCAGATGTATAGTACATGCGTATCAAACCTCAATCGCCATTAGGAATTTATGAAGGTTAAGTACATAGATATATTAATTTTGCGTGAAGATGCATGGCAGGCATACAATATTAGGCGCGTTATGAAAATGCCGTGATTTAAAAGGGCAACACTGAGGATTGTTATGGGAACAGCGCAATTGTAATATGGGGTGTGAATAGATTTTAGTGAGAAGTGCGAGACTAACAGATGAAAAGTATGCACTGTTTGTATTTTAGTGACAAAGGAGAATTGAAGTTAGGTAGAAAGACCAGCGCAGATGTAAAACATCTGGAATCTTTACTAGATTTACAGACCGGAGATTGCCGTTAAAAGAATACCCTAAAATATCAATGTATATATCAAAAAGCGATGTTAACACAGTGTTATAATCAGTAGGTGGAGAGCGGATGAACGGGAGGAAAACAATTTTTGAACGTTCAAAACAAAGACCATTTTTCACCTGTACCATGAACCCTTTCCAACCTGGCACATTCGGAGTGTGTGACCATTTTCCATACAACTACATGAGGTCTGGTGCCAAGGACAGCATTTCACCACCAACTTGAAAAACTCCCTGTAAATCATTGATCGATATAGCTGAGATGCCAAATTTTTTTGTCACTCTGCATTGTTTTATTTGCGTGGCACTACAAGAGCCTACAATATCAGCAGATACATACTTTTTCAAACGTGGGATGCTTTTGCTTAGCAGTACTAGTGAGTGTGGGGTTATGCACATGATACCACCCATTTCATGGAATGTAATAATAAGGGGAGTAGATTATATAAAAACAACTGTACGAGAAAGAAGACACGAGTAGGTAAACCAGAAGATTATCATCTATTTTATTTTTTTGTTCCAAACATGGTACTTCATTTCGATTAATATGATATTACGATTTTAATAGTCATAATACTAACACAACACCACGCAAAATTTATTTATAACTAATTTTTTTAAGTATATAATTTTTGCTAGTTATTCTCAATATTGTTACATCGATGCTGCCCAAAATCCGTGTTTTCCGAATTTCGATTTTTTGCCATTTTTGAGGGAACTATTTGTGTCTATGGGCGACCTTTCGAGTTGAAATTAAATCTAAATAAATCTACTTCAAATTCGTTACCTATACGTTTGCTTGTATAGTTGAATACGTTTCCCGATATTTGGCAAGAAACATGACGAAAATGAAATTTTTCCACTTTTTGGAAAAAATTGTGAAATTTTGAAAGTTGTATTTCTGACAATTCTAAACATATGGAACTCGGTTTAGGCTGGATTTGTAACAATAATCTACTTTAAAAAACATATGGAGGTTTACAGTATGACACATATTTTGGAAGATATTGATCGAAAACTGAAAAAAGTGCAAACATTTCGTTTCTTTTTTTTTTTGGAGCATTGCACAGCTACTACAGGTCTTTTGAAGCAGCAAAATTGATTTTGTGCTATTTGCCTTACACCATATTTAAAAATTAGAAGTATCTGACCTTCTTCAAAATTGAGCACATTTTTTGTATAAATTGACTGGCTTTCAGGTATTTTGAAGGTTTTTATTTTTAGGAATAATTATTCGGCAGGGCGGTTGTTATAACTATGGATGTTCCGAGTTGTTTGGTGTGAAAATATCTGTTAAGCTGCGATTAGACTACAACTAGCTACAACAGCCTCTTTGTCACTTTCTTCTATGTGGTCAGCCTTCTGTAGAGCATCCACGGAAGGGTAGAGTGGGTCTTGGGAGTGGTATTGCTGTAGGTTGTCATTCAATGGGGCGGTACTGATAAGATTATGTGGAGTGGGCAGCATTGGTGATTGATTTTTAAGAAGTTGGACACGACCATAAATTTTGAATTTAATAGCAGTCGCATGCAAGTTTGTTTCCTGGGCTAGGTGTTTGCCTAGTTTTTCTCATGGGAATAATTTGTTTCCAATTTTACTTTGAATTTGGAGACCTGGAATTTGGTAGAATCAATTTTTATTTCTTAGCCACTTGCGTTTATCGTTAGGTAAGTGTAGCTTTGTGGACACGCCTTAATGGGCGTTTTTTATTGGATTCTTTGATTCTTTTGATGGGAGAAAGAATACAATGTATTCACTGACGTTAATCAGCGTTAATCATCAACAAAGAAACACATGTTGATTACAATTACATATATCTTAAAATAAGCACTTAACATATTTTAATTATTATTATGCAATATCAGTAATTATCTTGGCAATAATCATAGGCGTTATCATTATTCGTAATTTTCATCACTTCCAAAACTCATATTACGTAAGTGAAAATAGAAATAAACTTTACATTTGAACCGTAGAGGAATACAGGACTGCTCCTAATCAGTTACTTAAAAATTCGGTACATTAAAAGATAGGTACATTAGCTCGTACCACTGTGATATAGTCCACCAAATTAAATAGATAAGACTCACCCCAAAATGTGTAATCTATACTTTTCCACCGTTCATCTACGCGAATATGAGCACAAAGATGATCAATCTAATGGCACTCGCGAGCTATGTCCTTAATCATAGCTTAATCATGATGTACTATAATTGAGACTCTCGCGATTCCCGTAACAACGAATTCAAAGGTCCCTATAATTTCAAAAGCAATCACAGGTATCTCTTCCGTTCAGGAAAAGATGGATAGCACTACCAAGATCGTAGACAGCCATTAGTATATTTCTTTGAAAGTATCTATTATCTATCAATAGGGTAATCCATCGGGGACCCCGATGGATTACCCTGCACCCCGCACAAACTTGCACCTTTCTGATACATGGAATATCGGTTAACACCAACTAACACGGGGGGGTATCAATACAAGAGTATTTTTGTTGCTCATCCAACACTTTCCGTGTACGTTTTTCATGCCCCGGATGTCTAAAAAAATCAACATACTGCAACTCACAGCACACCCAAGCAATCACAACCCCACATTGTAAAATTCTCTTAACATGGGACGGGGACAGCTCGTCTCTGTCTCCCAGCAAGAATCCAATCAAAAACTACCACTAAGGTGTGTCCACAAACCTACATTTAGCTAACGACAAACGCAAGTGGCTGAAAAAATTTTTAAAAAATGTCCACAAAACTTGTTATATAAAAAATCATAGAAAAACTGGTAACAAACTTTTCTCATGCTAAAAACTAGGCAAACACCCAGCCCAGGAAACCTGACGTCGCAAACATGCACGTGACAGCTATCAAAATCAAAATTTACAGTGGTGTCCAACTCCTTAAAAATCAACCCCCAGTGCTGCCCACTCCATACAATCTTATCACTACTGCCCCATCGAATGACCATCGAATGACACCACTAACTCAAGACCCACTCTAGCCTATCTATTGAGCCCTCTCTCAACGACAGAACGATAAGGCTGCTTTCAGATAGCACTTGTTACCAAAAATTATATATTATTTGCCTGGGTTTTCTTTTCCAAAGACTCTGTGGTCATTAAGGAAAGAAAGAAGCGGTGATAAACATCTCAGAGATTCCCTTCCGTGGATGCTTTACAGACGCCTGACAACATCAAAGAGAGCGACAAGGGGACCGCTGTAGCTAGTTGTATAGTCTAATAGCAGCTTAACAGCTCTTTTTACACCAAATAAATCTGTACGCACATAACTATAACAGTCCCCATGCCAAATAATTATACCTAAAAAAAAAAAAAAAAAAACATAATACAAGTTAACTCAAAACTCTTCAGAGATGAACACGGCTATTGAAGTAACGATATCATAAACATAAATGTTTGTTCTGATTAGCCTCTCAAAAAATGAACCTCTGGAACTAATAGCGATCCACTTACCTGCGCTCTGATTGGCTGTTTAATTTTATGTAATGTTTGGTAAATTTTCCTATACAGAGCTGGAAAGTCTAATTAAATAAACGTGTATGCTGTTCACATTTTTACATTGTTCAGCAGACTTACAACTTTTTGTGATATGAACATACAGTTTTGATTCCAAGTCTACCAACTCAAACATCCTAATTAAATTAGCTTAAATTATCTAGCTTGAACAGGGCATTAGGCTAATAAACGACTAGATTCTAACTGTGAACATGGAATCCAAGAAAGTTGAAAACTTGATTCTTACGCAGACTTTGTAAGAATGCTTAGTATTCCGAACAATTTCCTGTGGTGGGAAGTAGATGTAAATTTCATTGACAGCAGAAAATCTCTAGGGAGAAGAAAGCAGTACAAGCCATTACAAATTCCGAGATTTCCAATCCTGAATGATGAAATTTTTCTGTGCTTGCCCAGTTTCATGCTAACCCCTAGAGGTTCGGAATTACAAAGAGCTGACCCAAGAGGTCTAGAATTAGAAGAGAAAACACGTAGAACTTTGGCGGGCATTCGTATTTTTATTTTAATGCACCCATACTATTCAACTTATAACTTACTTTTCTTCAGCTTTTATAATGCAGGCAAGTTGTTTCAGCGTACGTCAGTTACAGCAATCAGACAGATGATAAAATATATAATTGAAAAGATAGTTTGAAGAAATTCCTAACACCAGCTAAATTTTATTTAAAATTTATTCATTATAGATATATATATTTTTCAAAATCGCCAAAATTGCAGCACAGATCTTTGTGTTTGTGGTGAGTAGGGGAAAGGAGGGGGTAGAAATAATTACAAATACCAAGATTTTTAATTGTAAATGGTAGAATTAGTTTTGAAGTAGCTGATAGAATTGCATTCTGATATGCTGCCACTCAGTTATTATCAAATAGTTGTTTTCGTAAAGATTCAGAAAAACAGAAGGGTTAAAATACTCTAGAAGCATATTGGTAAACTTGTTGCCATGGGGCATAAAACAATAAAGGTAAGTTACATTTTACAATTTTTTGCTTTATATTTAGTTAATGCCAGGAAAGTAGCTTTTATAAAAATGGATTTTTCTCTTAGTAATAAGTAAGGGAATAGAGAAATCATATTCCTTCCGGGGCCTTGACTACTTCGAATAGCTCGAGGGTTGAGTTCCTTTTCTCTTCAGGGATAACAATATAGTTTCATATTTCGGACTGCGTTTCGTGCAGTTCTGAAAGTGAGTTCACGCGCTCTTGTCATATATATTGTTACATATTTTGTAAAATGGCTCTTTTTTGCCGATGCATTTTCGACGTTTCTTTTGCATGATTTTTTTTTTTTTTATTATTGAGAAATTCAATGACCGAGACTAACTTCAGAATTACTTGCTCAAAATTCTTTGAAAGCATTGCGAAACATTAAAATAAATATTAAGTTAAGGAAATATGAAAACAATAAATGTTTAACATTGCAAAAAACAAAATTTCATTACGAATACGAATTCAAGAAGTAAATGGTTCGCGATTAATAAAAATTGAATGAATCCGATCTATAACCCTTAATTTACACAGTAAATTTCCCTGAAAGAGATACTCAATTAATATCCGTGAAAATACCATGCACATTAAAGTCGTGTAGTAAGAATATATATCCATTTTAACATCGAAAAGAAATGCCAAAAAGAAATTGAAAAGAAATGCCATAAATATAAATATTTATGAAATCCATGCGAAATATTGTTATGTACTTTTCTTGTAAAATAAAGAATAAATCCTTTTAAATAAAAATATATTAATACGATTATATACAATCTGTTGCGATACAATATACAGACAAAAAAAAACGCAGGTATTTTTTACAAAGTTTATCATAATTTTGCATTCTGAAGTTATAACTTTAAATTAATTTAAGTTCTGCAGACAGGCCGGGGATGAAATAATTTAGCATCAGCATCACTGTTTATTGCGAGAAAGCCTTGACGTAGGTATTACTAAAATTTGTAACTCAAAGTATTTTGCATGAAATATAAATATTATTAATATTAATTAACAATTAGTATTTTTGAATTTCCCCAATTCTTATCATATAAATTTTATTATAAATATAAGTAGAAATATTGTTTTTATCTATGTAAAAGTAGATATTATTTTGAGTGAAAAATTCTTCGCTGCACATCTTTCAGCAACATAAAAGCTTCTTATTAGTAAGTGATTCAGATTTATTTTTAAACAAATTAGATTTGCTTTCTAAAAAAGTCCTTCCGGCCTGTACCGGGAGGAAAAGGTAGCAGCTTTCATGGTCCACGTTTTTAAAAATTCAACTCATTTTACTCGATCACCCAAAGCTAAATTGCTTGGAACCCGATTATAGAAAATTTAATCTCGGTTTTCGTTAATACTGAATTTGAATGCGCATTTCAGCATGAGAGTTACAGCATAACAAAAATCAGACTGTTTCAAAATGACAACCAACCTAGAATTTCAAACTGCCATATCTCTGCCTTTTTTTTTTAAGATAAAGCCTAAACAAAAAATATTCCGTAATCCTCGTATCACGATCTAACAATTAACGGAAAGAACTTTTTCAATTTATAATTTTTTATACATTTTTTTTTCAATTTTTTAAAAATATTTTTAAAAATTAACTTGCCACTATTTTCAAACAAGATGGCGCATGAAACCGGCCGACGAACTCGGTCGAGACCTTGGTATGTTCTGTACACATGATCAGTCACATTCATATGGGTTCATAAATACGAGAGTTACAGCGTAACAAATATCAGATTGTTTCATAATCCCAGCCACCCTAGAATTTCATACTGCCATATCACAGTCATTTTTTAAGACATAGCAAAAAAAAAAAATGTTCCACAATTCTTGTATCAAGTTCTAACACTTAACAAAAACAATTTTTTCGATTTATAATTTATTTGTACATGTTTTTGAATTTTTAAATTTTTAAAATTTTTAACTGGTTGTCATTTTGAAACAAGATGGCGGATGGAGCTGGCCAACGAACTCGGGCGAGATATACCAAATTTTTTTTGGAATTGCTTTCCTCCGAATGGCTGCAATAGGTAGCTTTTTGTAGTGAAAGCTACCTAAAAGTAACACAAAGTATTATGCATAAAATATAAATATAATTAATATTAATTAACAAATAACATTTTATGAAATTTCCCAATTCTTATCAATATAAATTTTATTATAAATGTAAGTTGTGTTTTTATCTATAAAAGCAGTTATTATTTAGAGTGAAAATTTACCAGCTGCGTATATTTCAACTACATAGATGCTGTTTATTTGTAAATGGCTCAGGAAATATCCATTTTGAAACAAATTAGATTTGATTTCTAAAAATAGTAATACAAAGCATTTTGCGTGAAATATAAACATTACTATTATTAATTAAAAAATACTATTTTTTGAAAATTCTCAATTGTTTATCTGTAAAAGTAGATAATATTTAAAATGAAAAATTCTCCTCTGTTTACAAATAAACAACTTAAAAGCAGTTTATTTGTAAATGGTTCAGGAAATAATCCACTTTAATGAAATTAGATTTGCTTTCTAAAAATAGGAATACAAAGTGTTTTGCATGAAATATAAATATTATTATTAATATTAATACAGTATTAAATAAATTTTATACTAATTTTTTTAATGATCCTTTAAAGTGCCGCCCGGGCACAAAAGATTAAATCTATTTTCCTACTAATATTGGTTGGTTACTAATAGTTCTCTTTTCTCATAACTATATTTCTTTTTAACACTTTCCAACCTAGTTGAAAAGTGTTTATGACTTCGGTTTGTCTGACCGTCTGTCCGTGCTCTAACACCCGTAAATATGCTTCGATTGCCCTGAAATTTTTATATGTTATTGTCGTTATCTATAGCATGTTCCCTATTTCAAATGAAGTGTGTAGCCCTTACAGTTTTTTTACAGGGACACTCAAAAGAATTCCGTTACATTACGGTCTATAGGGAAAAATCCTTTGCGGTTTATTTTAATGATGTTACACAATTTCAAACACATTGCAATTGATATATATCACTAAGGTGCATTACAAGAAGCTTAATATGGAATATGGTGTGCATAGCACTTATTGTTACTTTACAGGGACAGTCAAAATAATTCCGTTACATTACGTCTATGGAGAAAAATCGTTTGCGGTTTAATTAAATAATGTTTCACTATTTTAAACGCATTGAAATTTATATATATCACTAAGGTGCATTACAAGAGGCTTGCTACAGAATATTGTGTGTATAGCAGTCATCGTTCATTGACAGGGACACACAAAAGAATTCTCTACTGTCTGTTAACAATAATTCCTGAAGTGCGTTTTAAGTTGCTGAACGCGATTTTAAATTTAACTCACTTTTTGTCTATTACTTGGTGTGTCTAAACTCTGTAGATCATGTACAGGGCAGCACAAAAATTCGCAACCACATTTCCGTTTATTGACAGAAACTCCAGAAGGAGAATTTTAAACTGTGCTACGCGTTTCCTAACTAAACGAAAATTTAGCATCCTATGTAGTATATACACAAATGTATAGATCATATACAGGGCTGAATAAAAGTATTCGGATATTTTTACGAATATTGTATATGTTGGGAATTCCTGAAATTACGTTTTAAAATATGTTATGCGTTTTCGAAATTGTTTACTTAGATGTTATCTTTCAGCTTATTAAACGGTAATGATTTGTAAAATTATTTTGGAAGCGTCGGAAAGTGTTACATAATCTATGCTTGACGCATGATTTTTCGTTCTTGTTTCATTATTATTTTAACTATCATTGATACATTTGAAGAAGGAAAAAAACAACAACAAAAAAAATTCCCTAATGTACCATATTACTCGTTTTCTGTCAAATCATTAATATCCATACATTTAAATAACTAAAATCATCACGAACAATAAATATTAAAGTCAGTATAAAAACAATACTTAAAATAATCAAACCCAAGATTTCTGAAATCGTTAGATGGTAATTCCCCTCATTAATTTTCAGTTGTCTGAACCTGAACACCACTCATGTAAAAACCTATAATAAATGCTTCTACAATAGCCATACAACTATTTATTTCTAAAACGCCTGAAGAATACTTGCACCAAAACATCGTCAAAAAAACTATTATTAAATCTTATTAATTAAATCCAAACTGGCAGGAAATCACACGAACGGTTAAAACACAGCCGCGAAGTCATTATACAGAAAGTGTTCGTGACTGACATAAAGTAGTCTTTCTATTTCAGTCCTCTTTATAGTTCAGGTGTCAATTAAAGTCATAAAGTGAAGGTTCGATTCAGAATTTTAAGCAGAGATGATTTTCATACAATTGCCTATTTTGTTTTTTTATCTTCGAATTTCGACTGTCTTTTCTCACCATCATTGTGCGTTTTGTTTGTGATTTATAGAAATAAGGTTATTCATTTTTTGTTTTCCAGCGTCTGTTTACAGTTGTTATGTTAATATCATTTTAAGAGTACGCCAATATTGGTTGATTTCTAGACCTTTTTTTAGGCTTCAAATAAATAAATAAACGACCGTAAATAATAATAAATGGCTTTAAATAAATAAATAAACAAATAAACAGTCAAGCAATTAAATAAATCATTCTCGAAATAAATAAATAAACAAATAAATAATATCAGGTTTTGCTAAAAAAGATGAACCATGGATTTTATATAGACATTCACCTTATTTCAACAGTTAAGACTTCTCTATTAGTTTTTTCCAATAATAATTATACCGAGAGTTATTATGCATTATAGACTATGCAGAAACTTCATGCAGATAGAGTGTATCAGAAGAAAATTATAAAGATTAACCATTTATTTAGTTTAGATTAACTTCATGCAGATAGAGTGTATCAGAAGAAAATTATAAAGATTAACCATTTATTTAGCTTAGATTAACTTCATGCAGATAGAGTGTATCAGAAGAAAATTATAAAGATTAATCATTCATTTAGCTTAGATTATATTGAACTAGTTTTATTTTCAGTCCTTTTTATAATTCAGGGTCAATTAAAGTCACAAAGTGGAGGTTAGACTTAGAATTTTAAGCAGAGATGATTTTCATACAATTGCCTATTTTGTTTTTTTTATCTTCGAATTTCGACTGTCTTTTCTCACCATCATTGTGTGTTTTGTTTGTGATTTATAGAAATAAGGTTATTCATTTTTGGTTTTCCAGCGTCTGTTTACAGTTGTTATGTTAATATCATTTTAAGAGTATGCTAATATTGGTTGATTTCTAAACCTTTTTTTAGGCTTCAGATAAATAAATAAATGACCGTAAATAATAATAAATAGCTTTAAATAAATAAATAAACAAATAAACAGCCAAGCAATTAAATAAAATCATTCTCTAAATAAATAAATAAACGGCTTCAAATAAATAAATAAACAAATAAATAATATCAGGTTTTGCTAAAAAAGATGAACCATGGATTTTATATAGACATTCACCATATTTCAACAGTTAAGACTTCTCTATTAGTTTTTTCCAATAATAATTATACTGAGAGTTATTATGCATTATAGACTATGCAGAAACTTCATGCAGATAGAGTGTATCAGAAGAAAATTATAAAGATTAACCATTCATTTAGCTTAGATTAACTTCATGCAGATAGAGTGTATCAGAAGAAAATTATAAAGATTAATCATTCATTTAGCTTAGATTATATTGAACAAGTTTTATTTTCAGTCCTTTTTATAATTCAGGGTCAATTAAAGTCACAAAGTGGAGGTTAGACTTAGAATTTTAAGCAGAGATGATTTTCATACAATTGCCTATTTTGCTTTTTATCTTCGAATTTCGACTGTCTTTTCTCACCATCATTGTGTGTTTTGTTTGTGATTTATATAGAAATAAGGTTATTCATTTTTTGCTTGTCAGCGCCTGTTTACAGCTATATGTTAATATCATTTTAAGAGTATGCTAATAATGGTTGTTTTCTGGACCTTTTTTTAAGGCTTCAAATAAATAAATAAACGACCGTAAATAATAATAAATGGCTTTAAATAAAAAAACAAACAAACAAATAACCAATCAAATGAATAAAATCAGGCTCTAAATAATGATAAATGGCTTTAAATAAATAAATAAATAACCAAGCAAATAAATAAAATCATTCTCTAAATAACTAAATAAATGGATCCAAATACATAAATAAACAAATAAATTAAATCAAGTTTCGCTATAAAAGATTAACCCTGTATTTTATGTAGACATTCACCATATTTCAACAGTTAAGACTTCTCTATTAGTTTTATTTAATAATAAATGTACTGAGAGTTGAGAGTTATTAAGCATTATAGACGTTGAATCAATTTATTAGAAGCTTCATGCAGATAGAGTGTATCAGAAGAGAACTATAAGAAATAAGGATTCATTTAGCGTAGTTATTCATTTCGCGTTATAATGAATTTAGTTATGTTTTCAGTCCTTCTTATAAGTCAATTAAAGTCACAAAGTGACTTTAGATTAGAAGGTTAGATTTAGAAATTTAAGCAAAGATGGTTTTCATACAATTGCCTGTTTTGTTGTTTATCTTCGAATTTCGACTGTCTTTTCATAGAAATAAGGTATTTATTTTTTGTTTGTCAGCGTCTGTTTACAGCTGTTATGTTAATACCATTTATAAATATGCTAATAATGTTTTTATTTTGATTTATTTTATTTTACTTTATTTTATTTTATTTTACCATTTTTAAATTTCCAAATAAAAAAATAAAAAAAAGGCTCAAAATAATAACAAACGGCTTTAAAGAAATAAGTAAACAAATAAATAACCAAGTAAATAATTAAAATCATTTTCTAAATAAATAAATAAACGGCTCTAAACAATAATAGATGGCTTTAAATAAATAAATAAACGGCTCTAAATAACAATAAATGGCTTTAAATAAATAAATAAATAAAGGTCTCTAAATAATAATAAATGGCTTTAAATAAATAAATAAATAAACGGCTCTAAATAATAATAAATGGCTTAAAAAAATAATAAATAAATAAAATCAGGTTCTAAATAAATAAATAAATGGCTCCAAATGAATAAATAAACAAATAAATAAAATCAGATTTCGCTAAGAAAAAAAATTACCTCTGGGTTTTATATAGATGTTCACCATATTTCAAAAGTCATGACTTCTGTATTAGTTTTTATCCAATAACAATTATAGTGAGTGTTATTATGCTTTATAGACTATAAACAGTTTCATGCAGATATAGTGTATCAGAAGTGAACTATAAAGATTAACCATATTCAGGCTTCATAGATTATTTAAAAGTATTAAATAGTACAATTTATCTTAACAATATATTGAAATTTCATAACGATTGACCAATTCTTTTCAAAAATTAGAAAGAAAAAAATAATAACAAACAAACTTTACAAACGAATTCTACAACCTCATTTGTTTCAAGTCGGATAAAAAGCAGATTTAATCAAAGAAGGTGAAATCTGAATTTAATTAATCATGAAATAATTATTCATGAGCTTATGCCCGGTTACTGATAATGAAAGTTAAATAAAATCCAAACAATATACTAAGTTGTTTAGATCAGATCCATCAAATCATTTTCTAAATACAGAGCAGACCTATTGTTGATTTCATATAGATTGGAGATATATGGGCAAAATTTTCAAAAGCTTTGGTTGAATAGTTCAATAAAATACATTTTATATATCTGTAGATACTGACATAAAGAACCATACAGTCCATGGCCAAATTATTAGACGCAGTTGTTTTTATTATAATTTGTTAAATATCTGGAAAGATACATGAGGAATTATCTTGAAACTTTAAGAGTGTAAACAACATGATCAACGTCATATATTTCCGAGAAGATTTTTTCTTGAAACCCCATAAAGGGCCGTCAACAAATTGAAGAAAAACGAATACGTTTTTGATAACCCTGTAAAAACCAATATCACAAAAGCGTTGAAACGGTATCACACGCTTAGGAGGCTTATTGTAATAATTTGGGTTCATTTTTATGAAGATAGCATGTATACTCGAAGAGAAATTCCGGTTTTTATAAAAACAATCCCAAATTTTACTAAGTTTTTTGCTTATAATTTGCAGAGTTTTTAATATAAAAACAAGTTATTTTCAGAAAATATGACAAGCAAAATTATACACAATACCCTGCAATCAGAATTAAAAAATAATAAAAATTGCATGAAAAATGAGCAGGTTTACTAAATATTTTTTCACTGCGCATGCGCGAATTCAATCAAAATATACTGTGCATAATATATTAGCTAAATATATAGACCAACTTTTATGAAAGTCTCAAAAACATAGCTTGAAAATTCTGATAGTGATCGTCGATAGAATAAGCTCGAAATTCGCTGTTCCCAAAAGGAAGCAAAAAGATGAGGGGTTGTATCAAATATAGAATGAGAAACACTTCATTCTTATGTCAACTTTCATAAGCTAGTATATTTGGATACAACCCCTCATCTTTTTTGCTTCCTTTTGGGAACAGTGAATTTCGAGCTTATTCTATCGACGATCACTATCAGAATTTTCAAGCTATGTTTTTGAGACTTTCATAAAAGTTGGTCTATATATTTAGCTAATATATTATGCACAGTATATTTTGATTGAATTCGCGCATGCGCAGTGGAAAAATATTTAGTAAACCTGCTCATTTTTCATGCAATTATTATTATTATTTAATTCTGATTGCAGGGTATTGTGTATAATTTTGTTTGTCATATTTTCTGAAAATAACTTGTTTTTATATTAAAAACTCTGCAAATTATAAGCAAAAAACTTCTTAAAATGTGGGACTGTTTTTATAAAAACCTGAATTTCTCTTCGAGTATACATGCTATCTTCATAAAAATGAACCCAAATTATTACAATAAGCCTCCTAAGCGTGTGATACCGTTTCAACGATTTTGTGATATTGGTTTTTACAGGGTTATCAAAAACGTATTCGTTTTTCTTCAATTTGTTGACGGCCCCTTATGCGGTTTCAAGAAAAAGTCTTCTCGGAAATATATGACGTTTATTATGTTGTTTACACTCCTAAAGTTTAAAGATAAAACCTCATGTATCTTTCCAGATATTTAACAAATTATAATAAAAACAACTGCGTCTAATAATTTGGCCAGGGACTGTAGTCAACTGTCAAATGGAGGAGATCTCACTCAGACCAGTGGTTAGCATGCTGGCCACAAAAGGAAGAGTTTGGGTCGATGTTCGCGGGTTCGATACTGGCGCGGCCAGGACGATGTGATCGTGCTAGGTTTTAAATTTTTTTCTTGTACGAGAATGATAATTCGGGTCACTTTCCCATTAAAAGTTCTCCCTGAAGGCAACCCTCCTGAAGAAATATGGATAAAACTGGCCGATGCTTAACAGAATCGCTTCCTCCAACTCTCAAATGGAAACATTTCTTGAATATTTCTAAAACGTTTCTACCATCTCTGACACAAATACATTTTTGCACCACCACCATAGAAGATGGATAAAATATTGTGCACTTACCTTGACAAAACATTCCAAAAAATAGAGAGGCGGAACTAGACGAGGAATAAATGGTGGAGCACCAGAACTGGTGGATGGTAAAGAATCGGAAGGTGGGGTGCTTGGGGTACTTGGTGCCTTTTTCGAAGGGTCATTACCTCCCCGTTGAGAAGTACTCTTGTTCTAAAAGGAAATCTTGTTGTTTTAAATACTTTTTGACATAATAACATTAAAGTACCTAACGTGTAAGATACAAACGAACGTAAAAAAAGCAAGAATAATCATAATAAATTAGCATATGGCTATTTCAAGATCTTGATTGGGGTTGGGGGGTAATTTCGCAACGCAAGATGAAAAAAAGCGAAACTCATTAGAAGTACACATGATTTTATGTATGCAGATGAAGGAATTGTGTTTAAACTTGTAAAATGAATTCAATGTCTACCATTATTTTTTTTTTCTCGAACAAAATATCTCGCATTGATTTCAGATATTTTCGTCTATATAGGCGACTGTTTATCGTATCTGCGTGCTTAATATATCTTTCTTTTTTTAACTAAATCAATGATGTTCTAAAACTTTGCAACTAAACTTAGCCGTATCTCCTAGAGATTTCGAGATGCGATCTTTAATTCCGGAATTTACCACTCTTTGAGTCTATCAGAGTGTCGTCAAAACATGGCTATGTGATTTTACAACTGATTTCTATCATTAATTCCCGATATACACTGAGTGGCCAAAAAATTAGAGGCACCCGTTATTTGAAAGTAAAACAGTCCAACAATGACGTAGAATGACGTAACAACGCAGAGTTGTTTATATAAGGAACTCTCAGCTTCGTATGACGTAGTTAGCACAGAAGTTACTGTAAAAATGAATAAGACGAAAAATTTAAGTGACTTCGAATGAGGGATGATCGTCGTCGGTGCAAGAAGAGCATGTTCAACATCTCTGAAACGACGACTCTTTTTGGATTTTCTTGCACAACAGTATCTCGGGTGTTTAGAGAGTGGCAGTTGAGAAAAAAAATCTTCAAGCGATAAGGACCATTCTGGTCGATAAAGGCTGGTGAACGAAAGAGGTGAAAGGCGAGTAGCACACATAATCCGCAGCAACAGAAGTGCAACAACACGATAAATTACAGCTGAAATCAATGTAAGTGCATCACAAAGCATATTCCAGCGCACAACAAAACTGACTTTGCAAAGGATGGGTTTCAACAACAGGAGACCATCAAGAGTACCTTTGGTATCGCAGAAAAATAGGAAAAGGGGCCTGTTCTGTGAGAAGGAACGATGAAATTGGTCACTTGAGGACTGGAAAAAAGTAGCCTGGTCCGACGAGTCTCGTTTCCTGCTTCATCGTGCAAATGACAGGATAGAATAGGGCGCAAACAGCACGAATTCATGGAACCCTCCTGACAAATGACAACTCTTCAGGTTAGTGGTGGTGGAATATGGCGTGGGGAATCTTTTTCTGGAGTACACTGGATCCCTTGATATCTGTGGACGTGGACACAACTCTGAGCCGCACAGATTATCTCAATATCGTTGCCGATCACGTGCACTCATTTATGGCTATAATGTTCCCTTATGGAGATGGTCACTTTCAGCAGGACAATGTACCTTGCCACCATGCTCAAGCGGTCTTAAATTGGTTTGAGGAACATCAATCAGAGTTTAACCTGCTTCCATGCCCGGCTCAGTCTTCTGATCTCCATCCGATTGAGCATTTGTGGGGCGAAGTCGAAAGTTCACATCAAAGCTTGGAATGCCACCATCCAATCTGTTGCCCGTGTTACGGAAGTAAGCCTCCTAATTACGATAAGTGTTCAACCAAAAATAAAGAAAAAAGTTACATCTCCATCTCATAGAGCTTACATCTGGACCGTTCTGGTCCGCCACATCTGGATAACTGACAGTAACGATGCAAATTTATTGCCTGTTAGAAAAGCCTGTTTATTCCGTTCGCCATCTGCAGAATATTTATGCTGAGCAGAGTCGGACACTTTTAAAGACAGTTTAGCTCGACTTCTTTTTAATGAGACTTTCTGTATTTTATAAACACTTGAATTTGACTTTAATGATGAAAAATTGGCCATTTTAGATAATGATGTTTATAGCGTATATAACCTTTGAATATAACCCACTTTTTGAGCAAAGCACGTGTGTATTTCGTATATATGTTTTTGCTCACTCCTTGCTTGAACACCCGTCTAAGAGGGTGCAAAATGTTCAGTCTCAATTTTATCTTATATTAAATCTCTTTCTTTTCCTTTTAAATGTGTGAAGATGATTATCTCTACATAGTGTACCACTACGACACTACGGAATGCATATTTTTACAACAGTGATCATCTATATAGTGAAAGCATATAATTTCTTTTCTCATTGGATACACGAGTAAAATTATATTCACACAATGACAAACAACGCTGCTTAAAAATGGATTACTTAGATATAGAATTGACGAAGCTACCAAACGGTAAGGTCATTCTTATTTATTTCTATAAGATGTTGTGAAGAAATATGATTAAGTTAGAAACCATTCATAAGAGGTAAAATTGTTCTCACGCCTAATCCATGTTAGGTAAAATATTTCTAACACAATCTGATCCAACTTACAGCTGCCATTATCTCAGTATGGGCAATCTTCCTCAGCAACGGTATAAGCAACTTGTTGAGTCCATGCCAAGAAGAATATTGGCTTTGATCAGCGTTAAAGGTGGACCAACTCGTTATCAGACGGTGTCTCTAATTTTTTGGCCACTCAGTCTATTTGAGGAATTTTCAACAGTCTAAGGTAGGGGGTCTTCAACCGGTATCCCGCAGCCACCATGAAGAGCTTCATTCAGGCAAATCCATAGCTACCAACTGTTATGCTGTTTTTTACGCCCAATAAACTTGTTTTGAACCGGAAAATTTATTTAAGAAAATGTTTTCGTTTCTATGTGTTACTTATTGGATTTCATTTATTAAGTAATTAAAGTAAAGTAAGTAAAGTAAAGTAGTAAGTAAGATTTTTTTTTCAATTTAGTAGCTATGGCAAATTTTATCATTAGATAAAATATGATCAAGATACAGAGAAAACGTCACTCGGCACACATAAATTTTCTCTACATCAACTCAAATGACCTTTGAAGGGAATTTGTTCCTTTCGTGCCATAAAAAGGTTAAACTTTTTACGACAGTGCACCACTTTATGCCAACAACTTCTGATGTATTCGCATGGTGTCATTATGGTACTCTAGTAAACACAGCAGTGTCTACGTTTTTAGCTTTTTTAAGTACTGACCGACAGATTATCCCTGCAGACTATTATTACTATTACTAAAATAAGTTATTGTATTAATTTTGTCGTGTTAAAATTAAATATTGTGTACAAACATAAATAAAAAAAAAATTACAGATCAAGTGGAAAATGAGATTCCCGTAGTTCCGTAATGTCTATATACAAATCGATCCAGGTCACACTACAAGAAATCTGTGAATCCACTTTTGAATTTTGGTTTATTAAGGCCCACAAATTAGTAATAAAGTCTATTAACATGTATTTTTTTTAAATGAAAATTCAAATTCGTACTTTTTAAAAATTGCTTTTAAATAACTGACCCTCATTTAAAAAATGGATCCACAATTTTTAAAATAAAGTCCTCTTAAGTAGTAAAATGATAAAAAATCTTGAATGACTCCACTCGACTTTAAAAAAAAACAGAAAAATACCATATTTTGAAAATTCAAATACATAAAGCATTTTAAATAATAGTAATAAAAAAATATGGTACTTCTCCATTATCGCCAAACTATTCGCCAAACTTAACAAATGAAAGAATGTTGCCATTAAAATCTAATCTAAAATAAAAAAAATAAAAGAAAAAAAATATAAAAAAAATCGGAAAAAGCCCCACTCACTAAAGTGTCAAATATCAGTAACTTTAAACAATAAATTTATAATATACTAATGCAAACAGAAAACAAATAATCTTGGATTATTTACATTATTTTTTTTCTGATTATCTCTCTCCTGTGGTGGATAAATGTTTGTGACATCAATTAAAACTGATCTATGACACGATATGCATCGTAACATTTTTTCAATGCATTTTCTCTTTTAATATCAGGACATCGCAGTTTAAGGATGTGATTGTTACTTTAATTAACGAAATAACTAACAATTCAGTAAAACATGATTAAATAAACAGATAAACGTCAAATTAAAAATCCCTTGATGACATAACTAACACGTGTCATCTGACGTCAATTGAATATAATGTCACGATCGTGCATTTTTGGTGTTAAATCCTATGGTTTGGCGATAATTTCTTTATGGAAAGCAGTCGACGGGATAATGGAAAAGTACCAATAATAATAATAATAATAATAATAATAACAATAGCCTTGAAAATTTTGAAATTTTCAGTAAATTGATTTTTTTTTTCATATAATTGTTGAATTCACGCATTTCTTTGAAGAATTTCTTATTGAGATATCATAAAAAACGAAAAAGTCCACCTTCCCCTTAAATGCATACATAATTATAACATTATGTTCTTAAATGACATCAATTTAGTGACAGAATAAAATGTGACAAATCTATTTTTTTGTTTCATACAAAGAAAAAAACCCAATTCAGACGTTACTTCAATGCAATAAATAATATTTCATGAAAATTTGCTCTTTCAACAAAGTTACCCATTGTTATTCTAATTCCTTACCGCTAGCTGATTTTCAAAGCCCTGACATAGTTTTTGCATGTATTGTAATTCATGCAACACAAAAGTTTAATCCTCTAAAATTGATATAAAAAACACGTTAGAGGAAATTCGTGTGGAAAAATATTATAGTGATAATAAAATATTACAAAAACATGAGATGTAAAAGAAACTTATCTTTTTAATGGAAGACTATATGTTTTCGTTACGTCACCAAACCGCTGAACAAATAACGAATTATCCGTTTTCCTTCAGGCGAAATTTACGTTTAAACAGATGAAACTATTTGCTTTTATTAGTACATTTAAGCATTTTTCGACGGTTAGTCGTACGCAGAAGTCTACAGACAAAATTAATGTAAAAGTTGAAGATTTCTCACATCGAGCAGTTGTGAGATGTAGACAAATAATTTGTTGATAGTTCATTAAATATTTAAAACCCTTTATTAAATTACAGATTATTTTATAGGGAGGGGAGGGGTTCTTTTTTATTTAAGGCAGTTGTTTTCAAACTTTAATGTACCACAAAATCGAAATTTATACTATTGCGGTACTACCAGGTCACGAATGTAATTCTAACGGACCTATTTAAAGCAAGACATTCCTCACATGTGCTCTTCACTGATAAAAATTTGCAGCAAACTGTCCAGTCATTTGACCGTTTTTATAGAAAATTGTTACATAACCATAATTTAACACTACTATGACCATAATATGGGCAATAATATGGTCAGAATAAGTCAAATTACGGTTATGTAACCGTTTTCTATAAAAACGGTCAAATGACTGGACAGGTTGCTGCAAATTTTTAACAGTGTTGGTCACCACTCTTAACCCCTTCGCGACGAGCGTCCTTTACAGAATTTTTAATCTTTTACCACCGGTTTTTCAAAACAGAAATTTTTGGCTAATTGAATCCCAAAAATGCTAGCATTAAATAAGGCAAATATTGCAATAAAACGTAACTGGTGGGAATAATAGAAGATTCTGAGCATCTTATGCGTCACGTATACGTGTCGCTTGTCCCCAAGGGGTTAAAGGGACCGCAAAACTCTAAAAAAGGCCTGGTAAAAGAATTAAAATATATATAATGTAAGAATAGTGTTCTAGATAGCTCAAAAAAACCGTATATGTATTGCAGGGTGATTCATAAATCCAAGTTGTACTTTTATTATTTCATGAAACCAATAAAATTATAGAAGTGTGAAATTCATAACATTGTTCCTGAAATACTTCGTTTTGACAGGGTAGTAAGTTGATGTTAAGTTAAATTTGATGTAAGTTAAAATCTTCTGTAATTGCGGAAGTGGTATAGGCGAGTCAATTTAGTAGAAAAAGAGCTTTAACTTACAACGAATTCCAACAAAAGATCTGTGAACAGTTTTTGTCAGTGTTAGGTCTACTAATTGACAGACAAAAAAGTCTACCAAAATGTAACAACCGGAAGGTTTTTTTTTTTTTTTTTTTTTTAATTCAAGATGGCCTCCGCTAACTATGAAAATCGGAAAAGCTCCTGTAACTTTGTCAATTTTATGCTCAGAACAAATATTTTTCTACCAAACTTATGGGTTTTATGGTCAAGGAATTCATTTCAACCAATAAATGATGTTTAATGCTCAAAAACATTTTTATATGATTATAATCAAATATATTTTTATATGATATCATCAAATCTGACCATCGGTATTTTCACTCGAAAACAAATCGTACTTATGCTCGGCAGTTTCCACATCTTTATGAATTTGCCCAGAGCAATATGTACACTGATGGAGAATTTTAGAATTGATGTTTGGAGAAAATGCTGTAGTGCATATGCTGAATGGTAAAGTATTTACAAGATGTTTCAGAGGACATCTTTTAGTGAATAATTGTTTTCATCAACTACTTGTACAATCTATTCTAGACGACAAATTCGAATTCACCTTCCTAATAAATGAAACTTAGGATACGTATTGATGTATCTTAATGGTTGAAACCACTCTTGAAACTGTTGTCACATCGAGTGCAGTTAGTAGAATCCGTCAAGTACTTGACAAGAAGAAATCTGAAGTTAGTGCTCAGTCTAAAACCAGTAAGTTGTTGCTAGGATATCAGAAAATGCTACGTTCTGTGCGAGTGCTGAAAAAAGCAGACCGTACTGCGTCTTGGATCAATTATTTGCATGCGATTTACAATGCATTGCCGATATTTGCAGCAGCAGGACACTACAATTATCTGAAATCAGCATATCTCTACCTCCAGGGAATGATGAAATGGAGAGTAATAACCCTGGTCTAAATGGATTTCATGACATTCATCGAAAAAATCAGTTTTGGGCTTGTCTAGGTTGCGACCTCATGATTGAGAAAACACTTATGAGGACGCTCAAAACATCAGGCGTTTTAACTCATGAAAGCAAGATGACGGAAGATCAGCAGGCCATGTGGGCAATATCAGCCCCTATTATGTTTGAGTACAATATTGCCATGCAAGACCTTAATGAAATCACACATACCACAATCGAACAACACACAGATTCCAGTATCTCAAGAAATTGAAAGAGAAACTGTGGACATTTTAATAATATCTGCAAATCTGTTATCTAGTTCTAGATGGCAAATCTGAATTCACCTTGCTAATAAATGAAACTGAAGCTATGTATTAATGTATCTTAACTTAATTATCATGTTTGCTATTTTCTGCTGACCTCTCTCTGAGAAACATCTTCAACGGTATTGTGGAGAAAGAAAATGATAATGTGCATGAGTACGAGTTAGTAGGAAGGAACGTGAATGCTTGCACAGAATGCTTGAACGACATGTATTTTCCATTGCTGTTAAGTGAATTGACAAAGCAAGGACTATGAGTAGTTCATCAGCTGTTACGGTTGCTTCAGACAAAAGCATTTAACCTGGCTTACTCTTCCAACGATTTCTTGTGACGTTTAGATGAAGACTGTGAATTGGATGTAGACGAGGTGATGACATCAGCATATCTTTTCGACAACAACCACATTCTGAGAAAAGTCGATGAACCGCAATTAGTGCATGCCATTGATGAGCATTTTAATAATGTAGTATCAATTGAAACAACAGCAGATGCTGTTCCGTGTACGGAAAGATATGTTATTGTTGAAGATACTGTAAATGGAAGCTGAAGTGGAAAGTAGGCGATACGTATTGTAAAATAGCCAAGGTATATCCTGACTTTACAATTAAACACTATGGGTTTCCAGTTGTGTTCAATGGATATGATGCAGGTCCTTCAATAAAAGATAATACATATAAGAGAGAGACAACAAAACATTCATTATCAAATAGGTCACCGGTGATACTGAATTTGAAGGGAAGCAGGTAGAATTCCTTTCCAGTGGGACGTAACAAACAGCAACTAATCAATTAATCAGTGGAGAAATGGGGATGAGATGCTGCATGGTTTTTCAAGCGCAATGTGACGCTGAAGTGGACATTACGAAAGCCGCAGTTAACGCTGTGCAGAAACATTCCACCATTCTCATTGGGAAGGATACCGACCTGTTGATTCTTCTTCGATATTATGCTGAAGCTAATCGCAATCGACTATATTTTAGATTAGATAATCAGTCAAGAGACTTTCCAAAAGTGTATTACATGGATAACTTGAAGTCTATTCTCGACAGTGAGTTATGTGCACAGTTGTTATTTCTTCATGCATTCACAGGAGGAGATTCTATCTCGCATATTTATGATGTTGTAAAAAAATTAGTTTTTCGAAAAAAGTTAAAATGTTGTCGTGTACTTTACCAGATAAGAATCCCACTGATATAGTAAGCCGTGGCAGTCAAGCGATGAATGTTATTTTTGGTGGGCAACCGTACAACTTTTTGGCAGACTAGCGTTACCAGGTACTTATGAAGAAAGTCGTCACAGCATCTAGAGGGTTTTCCACAAAATCCCATTGTTTAAGAGTGTACTATCAGACCATGATATGGATGAGTATGGCTACTGAAACGAACCCTGTGAACTGGGATTGGAAACTCGATGGCGATGAACTTCTACCAGTAATGTGTGATATGAATGCTGCAAAAGATACTTTACTGAAAATTATACGCTGCAGTTGCATAACTAGTTGCAGTGGTAATTGTTGCAGTTGCAGAACATACGGACTTACATGCAGTTCTGTATGTGGATCATGTCAAGTTACACGTTGTGACGACCAGGTGTTAGATGAACTAGACAGCAGTGATGAGGACTATAGACAATGACATTTTTGTCTTCATACTGCTGCGCTTTATGTTAACATAATTTAAAACGTACTTTGTAGAATAAATATTTTTAAAAAACTAAAAAATAGCAATGCATACAGAATAGCTCAAATTTATTACGATAATAAAAACATACAATTTATTATTTGTGTTCTTTGACCTAATACCTGGCATTGTACCTACATTGTTCATTGTTGACACCTATTTCCGATTCCTCATGGACCAAATTTATTGACCATGAATTTCTTGACCATAAAAACCACAAGTTTGAAAAAAAAATAATTGTTCTACGCTTGAAAATAACAAAGTTACAGGAGTTTATGGTTAGCGGCGACCATCTTGAAAATAGCCTACTTCCGGTTGTTAAATTTTGGTTGACTTTTTTTTTCTGTCGATCAGTACACCTAGTAATGACTAAAACCACTCACAGACCTTTTGTTGGAATTTTTTGAACGTTTGATGGTATATTGACGTGACTAGTATGCGTATCATAGTTTGGAAAACCCTGATTTCTTACGATCATAAGAAGTGTAGTTATGGTTGCTTTTGTTTTAGTTCTGAAAGTGTGTATTTAAAGAACTGGAATTGCTGTTTAAAGGATTTTAAGAAAGAAAAGGATTTCTAGTATATTAAGATTAAGGAAGGTACAATGTATAAATCTTGAGAATTTTAAGAATTCGAGGAGAAAAATTCTATTAAATTTTCAGAAATAAAAACCTTAAATGCATTTTCTGAAAACACTATTTTTATGAACAATGAGTTTAGAAAAACGTTCCATCTCCAAAAATTACGATTATATTTATATACAACTAATCGTCTACAAATTATGTGCTGTAGTAAATGTAATGAACTATCGGTTTAAATATCTGCAAATTTTCTGAAATTTTACAGCTGTTTAAATTAAAATACAGAAAAAAAACCATGAAATTGGATCATTTCAATGGGTATATCTTTTGAAATTATTATTTTAGTGTTTAGAATGCAGTTCATTACATTTCAAGTATTTCATGATAGTAAAATATCATTAATTTTGTTAAATATTATTTTTCTTTATTTTTCCATAAAATTGTGAAAATTAAAAAGAAAAGGCAACAAAATGACTTATTTAACAAATTAAATTGTCTTTTTATATATTAATTTATTTAAAATAATCATTATTATACTCATTTTCGCTTTATTTAATCAAATGGGCGTCAAACGTAATGAGATAGCTTTTTTTTAAAAAAAGGCAAAATCAAATTTTACAGATTCGCGTTAGTTTTACTGCAGTTTCAAATATTTTCTTTTTTCTGCATCGCATACAATCCTTAATCATCAAATGATACCAGTGGATTAAATTTTTCAACTTATGTACACTTTTTCTCAGAAACTATGAAATGTTAAGAATAATATATAGTTTCTCAATGATTAGATTTATGCTTCATATATTAACCCTTTCAAAGCGGGCGTCATTTAACAACATTTAAATTTTTTTAAACATTTAAATCAGCACAGTATTTTTCGCCTTATTTAATTAAAGAATTCTACGATTAGACATGGCAAATATTACGGCTAAAATATTTTGGCACTAGAAAATAAGGCACAGATGTCATGTACGCACCACATTGGCGCGATTGCAACAAAATGGCAATTTTATGCCTCGCATGGTAACCCGGTTATTTTGTTTATATTGCTGTTTATTTACTTTTATTTTTTATTTTAATTCTATAAATTGTTTTCATTATGTATATCAATATTTATTTATATCAAACTATCGTTTATTTATTTTTATTTCCCTTTTTTAAATAATAGAAGCTATTTCATTTATTACGTTATTTTATTTTTATATTGAAATAAAAAATCCCGTGCTCTTATTGCATGCTATTTGCAGCTAATATTCAAAAACAAAGTATTCGCCAAATTGGCGGGGGAAAAAAATCGCGTCAATGTGGTGCGTATATGACATCTGTGCCGAAAATAAAAACCCCACGCGCTCTAAATGGAAACGTCTCTAATAGGCTAAGATATTACTTTTTTTTTTAATTTGAAAAAATTAATTTAATTTAAGAAAATTTTAATTGAGGGTTACTTTTTTTATCTCCATTTTCTAATACAGGTAAATAATAATAATAAAAAAATCATTTAGACAAATTATACGTACCGTGTATCCTAAAATGAACTGACAGATTTTAAAGTTCAATAACTTGCAAACAGATATTTTAAAAATCTTGCAGGAGGGTTATGTAAGATGCCAGGAGTTTTTTTACTGCGATTCATGATTTTAGTTCGCATTACCAGCAGTAGATGGTGCTGCGAGCGGTAGACGTTCAATCGAGGCAAAACCAGAAATCACACAGCATTGATGCGAAGGAAGGAGGTTAAATATATCGAGTGGGCCTCATTCACCAATACAATGTTGTTCTTAGGGCCCGCTTCTAAACTCAGTCGGTATGATTTGAATATCGTAAGAGTCAGAACAACAGTAGAGAAAAGTATTGTTTCCATGGAAATGGAAACGACTTCTTCAAAATCAAAATGTGTAACAACAACGTCCAAAATACCGTCCTCTTTAAAACTTTGTTACATTCCAAGATTGTATTGGCGAATGAGACCCACTCTATATATTTAACCTCCTTCCTTCTCATCAGTGCTGGGTAATTTCAGTTTTGGCCTCGTTTTAGCGCCTTATTTTGTTATATATTTTAATTAAGCAATGGTAACTTGTAACCATTCAATTCATATGGCCTTAACCCTTTCCGGCACAGACAAAGACTGTTCGTAAAATGAGAAATTGCTGACTGACACCGGAATTTACAAACGACTTTTTTAGAAAATACGAACTCCTTATTTTAAGCTTTTATTGTAGAAACAAAATTTTATTAAAATATTCTTGGTGCCGAATGCAAGTTTGGAATTAAAATTAGGTGTGCCCTGAGTGGGACCACTGTGCCGGAAAGGGTTAACAGTGATTTTTGTAATTATTACATCTGTAATTATGTAAAAGCCTAATGGCTGCATTTGTAAATCTTTTTATTGATTTATTATTATTATTATTTTTTAAATAAACTTGCCATTGAATTTGAAAAAAAAATTGCTTTCAGCACCATCTATCGCTACTATTTGAAACTAAAACCAGAAATCGCATCAGTAAGAAAGACTCCTGACATCCTACATTATTCTCCTGCAAGAATTTTTTAAATATCTGCCACCGTTTGCAAGCTATTGAATTTTAAAATCAGCCCGTCCATTTTAGCACATCACCCGGTATATAGAGTTGCAATGGCTGGAAAAAACCCGGTTTAAACCTGGGAATAAACAGGGATTTTTGGGAATAAACCGGTTTTTTGGGGAATAAACTGGGTCCTTTGGGAATAAACCCGGGAATAAACCGAGTCTATTGGAAATAAACCTGGGAATAAACCGGATTTTTGCAACTCTACCGGTATATGATATATTTTTTTCCCATTCATTTTAGATTGTTCACAATTGTATTGCTGTATTTATGTGCATATTTATATTTGCCTTTTTATTTCGGAGTAATATGTGTGTGCGTTTGTGTATGTGCATAACATATTTTAAGTCTGAAATTTGGATAAGAAGTAAGATAAAGATGTGTGAACCTTGAAAATACGTATATATATATTTAGAAATAAACTTGTTTAAACAATATTCCTAGTCGCACAGTACTAGGTTGTACTTTGGGTGAAAACCAAAAATATTTAAACTTTTGCTTATACAATTAACTTGTGTGGTTATATCATTATAAAGAGGATATTCTGCACTTTTGAATACAGCTATAAAATAAAAATATTTCTCCAGTCAATTTTTGCGCTCATGATAGCTTTAAGTTGTTAATTATCGATTAAATATACATCATTATGACTTAATAAATTTGATAAAATTTTAACACACGTCTTCCGTAATAGTTTAAGAGATACTTTGTGTAGAAATTTATGTTAAGTAAAGAAAAGTTATTGCGTGTTTTATATTTTTGAAATGTGAAATATAAACACGGTATATTTTTCACGCAAGGCTATGAAAATTCTGTAATCACAAAAGCTTCAGTGATAAAGATAAGTAATGCACGATTCTTTAACATGGATTTATTTTTATGAATTTTATTTATAAACTAGGGGGCCTACGCCCTACGAGCTACGCTCGCCAACCCCCGCTCAGACTTCGAAGCCTCTAAAAACATGACAGCGTGCTTTGTTTTAAAAATATTGGTAAATCTCTAATTGGGTTGCCATGCTTTTAACGTTTTAATGGGGCATTTTATGATTACCATGGCCTCATACACAGCTGTTGCGACAACTGACGACTATTTTCGGGATTAATAAGTAAAATCAATTACAACTTGAAAACCAGCTTGTATAAAATGGTTAGGTTTAAATTGTGGCTACCTCTCGGACTTTTATAACAACGATCTGTATTCTATTCTTCCTTTGTGTTTAAGGATGAGAAAAATTCCATCTGCTTGTGAATAACATTAAGAACTACGGTATTGAAAAGTACTGTTAAAGACATTTTCAGTAACAGGTTTTAATTTTCTCTCTATTTTAGTGCACCATCATGCACATTTTCATGTTATTTTAAATATGTAAATTATTTATTTTAATTAATATGTATATACAAATTTTCTAATAATTATTTATCATACAAAATTACCTAAACATTTTGTGCATGCATGCCTGCATTTATTCGGCATCAATTGATGACATATTTAAACAAATTTGCTGTCCGCGATAATTTTACACCTTGTTATGTCACTTGAATATTGTCCATAAGAAAATCGGGTACTTTTCCAGTATAGGATCCTTTGCTTTTAGGTTTGGCGTAATTCGAGCTTCGAACAGGGATAGATTCGTTAATATACATAGATTTGTTGCCAAAAGTTATGAAAACAAACCCAATGAGCTTTTGGTGCTTTTCTATTATAGGGGTCTTGACGCTTTTTTAAAAAGCTTGGCGCAATTCGGGCATCAGAAAGTGAGATTTGGTGCCAAATGACATAAACAGCCATGGAAACAAATTCGACGATTTTTTTGTTTATATGCGTATTTTAATTATACGTATATTATTATTGTTTTTCTATACAAATTACTTCTGATTATATATAAAATAGGATAAATGACATTTTACACTAAACAAATTGTATAAATATTTTTTTGCTCCTTTCTTTTGCGTTTACATAAATGACGTCATTTGGACGAATTTATTCAAAATATTTTCAGTTTATAAATTAAATTAAATGCTGACAGACAATTGAATCCTAACGATAGAAATGTGATTTTTTTTTCAAATTTTCCTGAAAAACATAATTTAATCACAATCTTGTCTTCCTTATCGATTGAAATAAAAGATAAATTCAATTTCAATTTGAAAATGACAAATAAAAAGAAATCAATAATCTCTATCGGGATCCTTTTCATTTTTTTCCCTTTTTTGTCCCCAAAAAACAGAGTAATTAGTTGCCATCATTACAGAAATGTCATTAAAATTAGAAAAAAATTAATATCTCGAAAACTAAATCCAATTTCAAAATTCTATTACCAGTTTTGACATCCGCGGATTTTTATGGACAATTGGTATTAATTTCACCATCAAGCGTTTAATATTTTATTAAAAATAGCCCTGAAACATAATCAGTCGTTTCATAAAATCGTTTCATAAATTCGTTTCATAAATTCGTTTCATAAAATCGTTTCACAAATTTGTTTCATTAGGATTTTATATATATAGGGTAGATATGGTAAAAAAATTTAAATATTGAAATTCAAAAAGTAAATCTAAAAAATCTGTTATAACTATGTATATACATTTTTACTTTCTTCTATCTATAATAGAAGAAAGTACATTGTAATCGAAACAATTTTTTGACTTCCGGTCTTCGGCGGATTTACACGTTTTAGGTGTCAGAGATTCCGAAAAACATGTTTTTACAAAATGTCTGTCTGTCTTGCGTGTCCGTTTGTCCGTGTGCGTCCTCTTTGTATCATCGGAAAGTGTACGAAGTTATGCCTAGAATTGAATCAAATTTCATTTATAGGTTTTTGGTTATGGTCAGCAGGTCCCACTTGATTTTGGGGATATTCCGACGAAAAGGGGCGCTGTAGTAGCGATTTTTGTTCCATTTCCATTATTGTATGATCGAAAAGTATATGAAGTTATGCAAAGAAAATTGAACCAATTTTTTTTTATGTTTTTGACTATGGCCTACAGGCCCCGGTTGAATTTGGGGATATTCCGCCAGAATGGGGCGTGATAGCCATTTAACGATTTCAAATTCAAAAAGATGTACAAAAATATTAGAAATCCCAAAAGTATTTTCCGTTAAATGTTAGGCCTTGAGCCAAGGATTCCGAAGCAATTACTTTTTTGCCTGTGTCTTAAAAAAGGGCTGAGATGAGATATAGAAGTTTGAAATTTTAGGGTGGCTGTCATTTTGAAATAAGACAGCAGTATTCCTCCATAAAAGGGTTTAATTTATGAGTTTTAGTGAACATACTTTCTCGTAAGTTTTCTTTCATTGTTGTAACAACCAATCCAACTCTTATATGTTTAACACCATATATTCATATTCGCCAGTGTCAAATTTTCGCCAAATGTCGTCAAATTTCTCGATGTTTTGCTATATTTGGTGAAGTATTGCCAAATTTGACGTCAAAAATAGGTTGCCATAAATGATCCTCACTTGGCTATAGCTGCCTAATTTCACGAAATTCTGATTCAAATTCAATATTGTAGAGAACTGGAAATGAAATTTCTGTAATCGGGTTACACGAATTTTAGCTTCGTGTTTTCCAGTAAAATTAACTAACACCTTAAAACCAAAGAATAGGGAGGCTATCTTTTCCCAACGGTACTGACCAGAAGAACTTTTCTTAGTCGTGTTGTACATCGGCTGCTCGTCCAATGAAAGGTGCTTCGCATCCAGCTAACCCGACGATTCGCAAGCAGTTGACGTAAACAGAATGACGAAAAATATCTATTTTATAAGCGATGTGATAGCGAGTTTTGAAGTATTAACATGTATGAGATAGAAGAAAGTTTTGTGATTGGCACATATCCGACTAGTTTTTTTTTTTTTTTACTTTTTTTTTTCATTTTAGATTGAGTAAGTGTACACAAATAACTCTGCAATAACTTTAAGATTGCTTTTTTCACTGCGTGCATAATACCAAAAGGCATATTTTTTTTAGAAAAATAACTTTAAAGGTTTCATTTATTAATTAAAGAAGTATACTTCTACTTTATTATAGCAAATCAAGCATTGCATTCAATATTTTGTATCAAGTTTTCAAACGTAGAAATCGGTCTTGGGGAAATTGCATAAATACATTACTCATTATTCAAAGCTTGTGTAATAAAAATTAATTTATTCATTAAATACATAATTTATATCAACCAACAGACTTAGGAAATCCAACGTATTCCATTAATTTTTATAAATTTCCATGTACATTTATACACGCAGACACTCCAATAAAAGACGATGCATCTATTATGCAGTTCTTCTGTATCATAATAAATGGTTATTACTATCTCTACAAAGATAACCAGATAATTTGCTAGAAGACAACTAGAGTTGACTCAAAGTAACAGCTGTCAAAAGGGGGAAACGTAAAATTATCGTTATTCCATGAAGAAAACGATGAGAAGCAAGCGATCGTTTTGATATTGCTTCGGGTTATTTTCGTCATTGAAAAAAGTCGCAGAGAGAAAATGAACAGAAAAGAGATTATCAGACTTTGTTATCTTCTTACAAACTTATTTGTTGATAAGTTATTTAAGAGACCAGACTGCGTTAAGTAAGCACGTAAAGAGAAATTGGATAAATTGAAACTTCATAAGGAATTGCCGAGGGGTATGTAGTCAATTCATTAAATTTTGATTAAAATTATGTAGACAGTTCGGTTCAATGAATTAAACAAAGTTTTAATTATTGCGTTGAAGAAACTGAAAAGCAATTAATACGCATTTTAGCGGCTTATGGAAAAGATGGATGTGAGCATTATCATGGTCGTCATGTTTGATAATAGATTTGATGCCAATGGGATTTTATATTGAAATCGATACAAATAAGAGTACATTTTAATATGGTAACTATGATTCATATTAATAACTCGCCATTCTTATTTATATACAATTTATTATGCAATGTCTTTTCAGAAAAACTTCACGGTTTAATTTTTCCATAATGGATTTGATAAAAGCACGACTTTTCAATTTCAAGATAGTCTTGGCTCATTTTTGTTAATGACCATGAGGCTCACCTTTAAAGGTTTAGGCTCAAGATTTTTAACATTTGCGTATGTATCCAAGGGCGAAGGCAACATACCTTATCCTTGATGTTTTTGTTGTAGATTGCTTCGGAGTCATATTTCAAAAATATGAAGCCCTGTTATATCTTTTACGTTTTGAAAATATTTATTCAATATGCTACTAAATTACAGCTGCACCTCTAGTAGAAAACTAAGATATTAGTAGTTCAAAACTCGGGTTCTACTTTGAAAAAAAAATGCATCTAAGTTTTGAAAAGTTTTTCTAAGAGATAAAGTGAATACGAGATTTTCCCAACAGTTCTTCGTTTAAGGCGTTTCTAAAAATATATATATACTATGAGACTCTGCCCCCTGCGCCCTTAGTACGCAAACCCCCGGACTTTAAGCAGACTCGTAAGTTGCAATGCAAATTTGTTCCTAAATCATCCATTCGAGGAAACACACTGTAATCTACTTCAATATGAAATAAAAAATTCTTGAATATACACTCATGTCCAAAATTAAGGTCACAAACATAAAATCTGTGAAAACTGATGGACTATTCACTGTGTTGCCACGAAATTTGGCACAGAGGTATATTACAATGGGAGAAAGAATATAGCAACATAACAATATTGAAAAGATTTTAATTGTGAATTAAAATACAGGGTATATTAAAAAGCGTTAAATCAGGAATCAGAGATAAAGCATTTATCTTAGGACAAGTATCTCTGATATGGAGTGTGACCACTGGGCACTGCTAAACAAGCCTCACAACGAGATCTCATACTGTTTATGAGGGTGTCAATAAATGTTTGTGGCAACAAAGCCCATTCTTCCAAAAGCACGGCTTTTAACTCCTGGTGGGTCATGGCAGGGGGGGGGGGGGGTAAGCTGTACAATGGTTCTTCCTAGACCATCCCAATGTCACCAGGAAGGCCAGCCAAGACCGCCACAGAGCAACGACACCTGCACAGAATAGCTATTTGGCGGTAAGCGCACGACGACATAGGCTGTCAACGACTCCTCAGATTGCTGGTGACCTTACTGCTGCGTCTGGAATAAGAATTTCCAGACAAACAGTATATAGACGACTAGCAGAGAGGGCACTTTACGTCCGGCATCCAGTCGTGTGTGTCCCTTTCACTGCATCGAACAGGAGAGACCAGTTGTTGTGGAGCCGAAGACATTAGTCTTGGACACAACAAGAATAGGAGCGTGTTCTTTTCAGTGATGAGTCCGGATTCACCACGGGAAGTGATTCTAGTCGAATCTTCATCTGGAGAGAACGTGGAGCTCGCTATCATCCCTCCTACGTAAAATAAATCGACAGATTTGGTGGCAAGGATTCCTTGTCTGAGACGGCATTATGTTGGGCAGCCGTACCCCACTGCACGTCTTCGATGCGGGTACTGTCGATGCACATTGCTATAGGGATGAGGTCCTTGAAGCCTATGCGAGGTTATTCCGGGGTGCTGTAGACCCAGACTTCATTTTTATGGACGATAATGCGAGGTCACACAGTGCTCCCATTGTTGATGATTTTCCTGATGAAGAGGATATTCGCCGTATGAATTGGCCCTCGAGGTCTCTGGACCTAAGTGCTATTGAACATGTTTGGGATGGTCTAGGAAGAGCCATTGCACAGCGTAACCCCACTCCTAGAACGCTCCAGGAGTTAAAAGCCGCGCTTTTGGAAGAATGTGCTTTGTTGCCACAAACATTTATTGACACCCTCGTAAACAGTATGAGAGCTCGTTGTGAGGCTTGTATAGCAGTGCACAGTCGTCACACTCCATATCAGACATACTTCTCCCGAGATAAATGCTTTATCTCCGATTCATTATTTAACACTTTTTAATATACCCTGTATCTTAATTCACAATTAAAACCTTTTCCATATTGTTATGTTGCTATATTCTTTCTCCCATTGTAATATACCTCTGTGCCAAATTTCGTGACAACACAGTGAATAGTTCATCAGTTTTCACAAATTTTATGTTTGTGACCTTAATTTTGGACATGAGTGTAATAGCATTTTAAGAAATTTAAGTTGTGTATGAATAGATAGGCCAATAGACTGATTAATTGCATACACCTTGCGTTTGACTATTTTCTTTATAAACTTAGTTAATAGATTAGTATCAGTAATGAATTGCTAATTTCTAGCTATTTCCATATTCATAATTTAAAATTTTGTTTGCATTATGAAATGAGTTTAAATTGAAAGTAATTACCGCCAATGCTTTCATACAGTAAAACATAAAAAATCAATTTTATTTAAATATAGATTGCCTGTTTCCAGAAAGGAGCAGCTAACACGCATAAGAAAATTGTGTAAAATCAGTACTACTTTTATCTTATTGCTGTCATCCAGTCATACATAAAAATAAACATTTTTATTTAAATTTGATTACTTTTTCTCGCCAGGGTGCGTTATCAGCTAAAAGAAAGTTGAGTTGAATCTGTCCTATCTAATTTTAACTTGGAGTATGGTTGCCATTTTAGAAAGCATAAAAAATCCATTTTAAAATTTGAGTTTTGAAATTTCCAATCAGGGGCGCTACCAGCGTAAAAAAAAAAAAAAAAAAAAAAAAAAAAAAACCTAACATGTGGAAATTTTATTAAAATATAAAATTGACGTGGTAGAAGCTTTCTCTTAAGATTTATTAAAAAAAAAAAAAAAAAAAAACATAAAAATCAATTTTATTTAAATTTAGTTACCCTATAATTTAAATGTAGATACCCCAATGGATGCTATAAACACAAAAGCAAACTTTGTTGAATCTGTATTTACTAATTTTAACTTGGAGTAGGGTTGGTATATGAGAAAACATAAAAACAATCCATTTTAAAGTTTTAGTTATGCAATTTCCCATCATTACCAACATAAAAAAAAAAAAATCTATCATGTGAAAATTTTTACCAAAGCATAAATTTGACACTGACAGAACCTTATTCTAAAGATTTATATTTAAAAAATTAATAATAAATAAAATTAAATTAAAATAAAAAATAAAAAATATATATTTATTTAAATTTATTTACCCTATTTTCGGCAGGGGACACTATGAACGAAAAAAAAATTGCATTGAATCAGTGCTAATTTTCTTTTATCTTCACCTATTTTTCATCTTAAGGTTGTCATGCAATGATACATAATTTTTCTTTTTTAATTTGGCTGTTCTTTTTCTCGCCAAGGGACGTTATCAGCATAAAAGAAAGTTGAGTTGAATCTGTAAAATCTATTTTTAACTTGGAGTATGGTTGCCAAATTAGAAACATAAAAAATTCCGTTTTAAGATTTTAGTTATGCAATTTCCCACCAGGGATATGAAAAACTTATCGTGTAAAAATTTTTATCAAAACTCAAATTTAAAAATGTCAGAAGCTTATTCGGACGCTTTTTTTTTTTTTTTTTTTTTTATTTATTTATTTTTTTTAAATAGATTAGTTTTAAAAAATCTTTTCCTTCGTTCACCAATGGCTAATTCTGAAAATATTAGTTTTAGATTAAAAATTTTATACGGTTCCTAAATCCTATCAGTTATATTTAGAAAAAAATTCTCTATACTCTAACAAATAAAACAGTAAAAGTTTCATTCTTCTACAACCAAAACATACAACAGAGTTATAATAATTTGAATATTATGAATTTTCAGCATTTTCTGCTTATTTAAAACGCGTTTTTCACTAGAGCATGGAAGAAGCTTTTGTAAATATAACTTATAGTACAAGCAACCGTATAAAAAATTTTAATTTCGCATCATTTTAAGGAATAACTATTCTTAAATAAATGGATTTTCATATAATGAAGAACGACATATATATGAAACATTTTTGCAATTGGAATTATCCCTCTAAAACTAACGTTTTTGGAATTAGCTATTGGTCAACGATAGAAAGAGACACCCTGCATAATAATGGAATACGCTTTTTGCTAAGATGAAATCTCTTCAATCTTGCACAAGATATTTTTTTTTTATTATTAATATTTAAATATTATTCGCTTTCTTTTTTTTTTTTCAAATTGCAAAACTTATCTTCAGGATGTTACATCATTTCCGAAATGAACTCGAATAGATTATATTCTTCTACAATCAAACCATACAAAGTTAAAATAATTTGAATAATACGAATTTAAACCCTTTTCTGGTATTATTTCCGTAAAGTATTGAGGAAGTTTTTCTAAATAAAATTTATAGGACCAGAAACAGTATAAAAATTTTAATTTCGTATCTTTTTTAAAGAATAATTATTATGACGTAAATGGATTTTCATATATTGAAGAACAACATATATGAAACATTTTTGCAATTGGAAATTGGAATTATAGCTCTGAAACAAACGCTTTAGGAATTAGCTATTGGTCAACGATAAAAAGAGGCACCCTGTATAATAATGGGATACTCCTTGCTAAAATTAAATCTGTTCAATCTTGCACAAGATATTTTTTATTATTATTATTTAACTATTATTCTCTTTCTTTCTTTTTTTTTTTTTTTTTCAAATATGCAAAACTTATCTTCAGGATGTCACATCATCTCCGAATTGAACTCGGATAGATATCAATGATTTTTCGTGGTGCGTCCTTGAAATAAGTTTGAACAAAAGAAACAATCCATTTCCCTCAACCAAAATAACATTTTCTTTCTAAACTGATCCAACTGTAACTGGAGTCAGCAGCTTTTGTCTTAAGGATACCCTATGGTTCTCGTGATCTGAGTAACAAAGAAAAAATCCTTTTTATATCAAATTACAAAATGTTATACAAAGCTATTATCTGCTGGATTTTTTTTTTTAAAAGTACCTTTGACTGATTTTGTTTTATCTGCCAGTTAAAGAATTAAGTTATGTAGGTATTTCCATGGCCATTTAAGAGAAATACTATATCATGAAAATAACCCGGTGTTATAAATGGAATGCGAGGATTTTATGTTCCAATTTTCATGCAGTAACTCCCCTACTGCACAAGATATGACGCATTGCCACGAATGTGAGTTTAAATTTCAAAGCTCAATTTCACAAATTCGCACGTTCAATGGTGCGAACAGACACTTACTCTGGTAGGGGATTTTCGATGTTGGTGGGGAGGGTTTACAATATAAGTTACATTTAATTACGCATATGGAGAGAAATTCCACCTCGTCGAAAGTTTTAACTATAATTATTCAAACAGCTGTTAAAGGATTAGATTTATGCTTACGTTTTTGTTTCTATTAGCCAACGTAATAGCAAATACAGTAATTGACACATAAACGTCGCGATGTTGAGTAAAAAAACTATTTCAGAATTGTATTATACTTTATGAGTAGAAACATAAGAACATGCCAATTTGAATTTTGTCTTTCTTTGTGTGTTTTTCGTTTTGAGATATATTTTTAAAGTACTTTTGCATAAGCATGCGCATGCATTGACCAAGAAAACGTCAAATAAACGCTTGTGAATCCATTCAATAAAATCAATTCGTCAGTATTTGCACTAATTTGCTTACATAGTCACTTGCTTCTAAGATGACCTGGTGAGTTGTCGAAAATAGAAATCACGGTGGAATCACAAAGCAATGGTCGCCCAAGAATCACAAGGTACAGAGTTAATGGTCACGCATTGGTAATTTTATGACGGTGGCGCTTTTAACCATATTTGACATCATAGTGGCATCACATCGTTTAGCTGGGCTATTATTGCTTAACTCAAAGATTTTATCCAAATATATAACTCAGCTTGTACATAAAAAAAAGAGAGAGAGCGAGAAAGAGAGAGAGAGAGAGAGGTCGTAATTATAATTTTTAATTCGAATTAGGTAAAATCTTTTTATGTATCTAATTTTGGCATACTTTTCAATTTGATTTCGTAAAATGTTTCATCATCATATTTTATTTTGTTAACTTATTACTTTCTCACTTTTCATTTCTACAGAGTTAGATTACTTGTATCAAAAATTTATGACAGCTACAGAGTGTATTGAAACCTTTCCTTTTAGGAAAATTCTATTATGTGGTGATCATTTCACGGGTTAAGATCAATTACGGCAATGCTGGAAAATTGCATGTTCAAGTCATAGCTTCAGATAACCTATCTTCAAACTTATATAAAACGTTAACATAATTTACTTTCTCTTGTTTCGATAACTATCATGTTTTCGTATCTTTCAGACATAAATTTTAGCTTAGTTATTTTTACATATCATGTACTTTTGCAATCCTCACTTAAATCACTCATTTAACTTTCTCAGTAATTATTTCATAGGATAGATTTATCAGAGCTATAAATGGAATTGGCTTCAAAAGACAAATTGTAAGAAGTAGTTAAACTTGTAATAGTGATAACGAAAAAACGAAAAAGCTGTAAACGAAAAGGTTACTAGCGATGATCTTGCAGGTGTTCGATGAAAAATCACCAATCATCGATCTTCGTATCGGCCGACACTAATGAGAGAGTAAAATCGTTATTCATTATGAACAACGGTTGTATAATCAGAATACAAGGTATCTACTTCTACTTTTCGCCACATTCGTAAAACATCTTCATAAATTATGAAAAATACTTTTGAGAACTCGTAATTGACGTCAAAACATAGTGGAGTGGATAAACTTTCTGCTTCAAAGGCTTTAAAAATAAGTATGAAACCATAGACTGGCATCAGAAATACTATATGTATTTCTCAAAATATTCAAACTCTTTACTACATATGTAAAAAAGAAAAGGAGACACTAATTTCGTTGTTACAGGATTTTGAACTTCCCTATTCGCCCTTTTGTCTTATATACGGCCATAAAAGGTATGCAGTTAACTTTTAAGGAAAAAAAAACTATATAAAAATACCTTAACGCAAACATCATACTCGTTATTGGTCTGAAATTAAATAAGTCAGAAATTAAATAAATTTCTACAGTGTTCATATTACGTAGGAGTTTTTTAATATATTATTCTTTCTAAGATAAAATAAAATTTTATTTCATTTTCACTAGTATTTTGTTACTCCTTATTGCTCCAAGCTAGATGCAAACTGTACTTCATTGTGAAAAAAATCCGGAAAAAAAAACAGGAAATTTTCCGTAACATTTTCCGGAATAGTTTCATTTTTCTCGAAAAACAGTCCAATTTCCGTAATTGGCATTTCGAGAATATAAATCCGTAAAAATGCAGTAAATTCTCCTTAAATTTTATGGAATATTTTCTAATTGGTTCCAGAACAGTAAAACTTTCATATATGATGTTTAGAAGTTTGAGTACAGAAGTCGGTGTATTTGAAATGTGAAGTAATTGATTTGTTGTATATACATGATTTATATTGTTAATATTTCCTTTGAAAAACCAATATTGCACAAATATTGGCTTTATATTAGAAATATTTCCAACGGAATGCCAATATTGTTAAATATTGGCTTTAAAATGGAAATATTTTCAGTGAAACGCCAATATTGGCTCAACATTGAAACTATTTCTAATGGTATGCCAATATTGACAAAATTTTGGTTTTAAATTCCAAATATTTCCAATAAAACAAATAAAATTTATCTTGCCATCTATATGTACTCCTCTTTCTTTAAATATAAAGCTAATATTTTTATAACATTAAAAAATAATTAAAATCTTATTACTTCTTTTTAAGTCTGAAGCAGATGAAAAGTAAATATTATAGTTTCTTTCATATTATTATTAGTTTAAACTAAAATTGGACTTATATCAACCACAATGTAATATTAATCGTAAAAATTGTTTCCAAAAATCAATTTTTTATTTTAATATATATTTTTAACAAATCAGTTTAACAGTATTGTACATAAAAACTGTCTGTATATCTCAAATGTAAGAATTTACTATAAAGTTATTGTTTATTTTTATATATCTAAGTTATAATAAACATTTTTTTAATTAACAGCATGTAGTAAATATACTTCTGTTTAAGATAAATTTTATCTTTATTGCAGTTGATAATACAGCATCATACAAATAATTTGTAGAAATACATGTTTGAAAGCAAAAAATGTTGGTAACCTTGTAAAAAAAAAAAAAAAAAAAAAAAAAATCTCCCAAAAAGAAATATTTATTATGTTTAATATAATTTTTACTCATATGATACATAACAAGTTAAAATTATCTTTTACAAAGCATCAAATAATAAAGACAAATATTTAAAATTAGAAAAAATGTAAAACATTCAAAGTGATATTTAGTTAGAAAAAATCTATCTACCGAAGAAATCTTTAATATTTTTTCACACTTTGATTGTGCTTCAGAAAAGGCATCTATAAAAAAGTAACAACATTTGAAAAAAGTAGATTGTGTAAGCGTAGCTATGTGGTCATGTCGGCAAGCTGGAAAACCGAAACTTCCTGGTTCCAATTCCATGGTGGTAAGTGTTGGCTGTTTACTAAAGACTGACTCAATTAGAGAATTTCTCCCTATGTGATGTAAAGTTGTCCATAAAAAGGGATTTTGTTTTTAGGCCATTTTAACGAAATGCAAATTTCTAAAAATACGGAAGATATCTGTTATAAATTGGATGTTTAAAAAGTGGATATTTCAGAAATCACGGAAAATTTCCTGTAAGTTACGGAATTCTTTTTTCCCGTTAAAATACGGAAAGAGTACTGGTATCCTGAATACCAGTGCAATTTCCGCATTTTAACGGAACATTTTTTTTACAGTATTCAATCAGATTAATCCACTGCAATAATGAATGAAATAATCTAAACTAGATGAATCAATTTATGAATATTTTTTGAAGCTGCATCTAAAAGGCTCAATGGCAAATATAAAAGGCTCTGTAGCAATAACAAAACAGAGGTTACTGTCAATGTATAAAATGAAAACATTGCAACAGATCATATTTGAGGGGAGGGGAGAAGGGAGATTAAGAGCATTATATAATATTTTTTTGATTTTTCAGTAAAATTTGTTTCCCTTTTTCTTTTTGTATTAATTTTCATTTAGCACTATTTCGGTAAAGAAGGTCCACCATACAGTAAGTTTGAATCTAATTGTGAAATTTGTATGTTCCTTTATCTTTTTTGAAAACGTAACACCCCAAACAAGTTATCGAAGAAATGTGTTCTTTCAAGACTGCAAGAATTCGAGAAGTGAAATCCGACCGATCTATAAGCTCGCACACTGCGACTAACGTCACAGTAAATCTCGATTACCAAAAATAAGAAAATTTTTTTAAACAAATTTGTCGATAGTACAGGTACTGTTATATGTAACTGGTACACATGAAGCTACCTATTGTAACTGCTTTGGTTAACCTCCTCAGTTCTTATGTATCACATATAATACAAAATTTTCCAATAATTTTTCCAATAATTTTCACGATTTTAAGGAAATTGGTGCATTTCTGCTATTTATTGATGTCGTCTTAAAAGCGATGTAGACGTCTACATCTGGTAGACTTCAGGTCTGAAGAGGCTTAAGTGAGAATGTCCATTCATAAGCGATCTTGTGATGTTGCAAGAAATGACCGCAAGAAAATACGTAAACATCACAGAAATTATGCGATAAATTGTGGGATAGTGAAACAGGATGAAAGTGGAATTAAGCTAATATAGACAACTAAAAACATTACTTTACAAATTGAAAAATAACTTTTGGAACAGAAACCTCAATGATTGAATATTATGCTTTGGTCGACGTTAAATCCTAAAATGAAGTCAGTTTTTCTCCCTCACGCATGACGCATGACATTTTTTTAATGCAACCTTTAGAAATTGCTGGAAAAGTATAAAAATTTTTGAGAGTGACCAGAGTTTAGTGGTATATGAAGTTAAACAAAATTAAATTTACTAATAGTGCATAACTGGAATAAGAGATTTATTGAACTCGCAGAATTTAACACGGAACTGCTGCACGGAACAGAGTACGTGATTTTCAGATTCTACGGGGATGACTCACTGGTTAAAGCGTTGTTCATTGGGGATAGATGGATGACTCACTAAATCATTAATAAGTGGTCCTGCGTCTGTTTCAGCATTAAAAATATAAAACTTTTATTGCCCTATCTGTTCCAAAAAATCGTAACAGGCTTGTTAGAGATTGTCCATACTCATAAAAAACATTTCATCAAAAAACTTAAAAGTACAGGCAGCAAGTTGCCGGAACACACCTGTGATTGGAAGAGATTTTTCTGCTACGAGTATTTGAAGAAATTTCAGCCCTTTGACTAGAGAATTTCAAGCAATTTTCAGGGGGGGGGTTTTTCGCGATTTTTTCATGTTTTGAGGAAAAAAGGACATACGCAAAAATTCCGTTTCTAATACGAAAAAGTACTGCGCAGCAGTCCACATTTTAAGTCCACATTTAAGTCCACATTTCTTTTAGCTTTAAAATAATAAAAAGCTTGTTGTCATTTTAAAAAATAGCTTTTTTGAATGTTCTTTTTTATAACATATTTTTGTAAAGTCTTATAGGATGGGAAAAAATGACATAACTTTTAATGAAATGTTTAAGTAAATTTACAATATTTTTAAAAATCTAAAAAGCAAAAGAATGTTATCGAAACGAAATTCAAATTGATCGAAAAATTCGCGTAATGCAAGAGCAAAGAGGAAATCAAAAAGTAATGTAACTTTTCCTCAAGCCGAATTTCGTCGACAATTAAATAAGCCGATCCGGCCAATTCCTAATATTATAAATGTGAAAGCGCGTAGTAGGCATTTTTTTATATGTAGAAAATAGCCGAGAATAGGAAGGTTAGGCTCTGTAATCCGGTCCATAGTCGAATTGCTTGTTTTATGGCGAAATTTGGCGCAAAAGTAAATACATTTTTCTAACCAGGTTTGTTTTTTGCATAGTAAACACTTTTTGGTTTTCGAGATATCATTTCCTCGCTCACTTTTGACTACTTTTTTCATTGGTTGTAGCTTCATTTTTACAATTGTTTTTTTATTATTTAGTAGAAAATTTTACTTTTTTAAGACCGAGTTATGTCAAGGCCCCTATAACAAGTAAATACCATATTGTCTCCTATAAAATGTGATAAGGAGTTGGTTCGTTATATATGTTTTTAATTAGCGGGGGTGAAATATTCCTGTCAAGGTGTTGATGGCCTGGGTACGGATGTTTTAGCTTTCGTGACCGATAATAAGTTTTGGATGCGCGGCTGGAAAAGAATCTATCAAAAGCATGGCCTTAATAGGTTCGTAGTGGGATGGGTACTGTGTGTTCTCTTTAACGCATACCTAAGAATCGTTTCCTGTGGAAAAATCAGTACATATGCAAAGCAGAAAACAATGAAGAATCCATGGTTGCTTGCAAGGTTTTTCTTTTATTGAGATTATGACAAAGATGTTGAAATTGGGAGGTGGTCTTTTCACACAATAACAAATACGACTTCTCAATGAAGTCAAGTGAAGTTAAGTGAAGTCTGACCAATTTTTGCAGTGCGCATGTGCGCCAGCATTCATCATCAATTTCGCCTGATGTACATGTGTATCAGTTTAATCGTCATTCGGAATTTAAGACGTTTAGTAGATAGGCATATTAATTTTGGTTGGGATGTACAAGGCAGGCATGCAATACTAGGCGCGTTATCAAAATAGCATGATTTAGAAGAGCAACCCTGAGGATTGTTATGGGAACTGCGGAAAAGTAATATAATATAGGGTGTGAATAGATTTTAATGAGAAGTGCGAGACTGGCATTTGGAAAGTATGCACTGTTTGCATTCTAGTTACAACGGACAGTTGAAGATTGACAGAAAAGGCACCGTAGATGTAAAAATCTGTAAGCTTTAATATATTTACGGAGCGGAGATTGCTATTAAAAGAATACCATAGAATCAATGTACATGTTAAAATAACCATTGTCGCATTTTAATTTAGAAGGGAAATAACCTTTATGCGGTTAATGAAAGATGCGGAATAAATGAAAGATTACGTCTACATGACTAAATAACATATAGCATGGGATAGTTATAACTTTAATTTAGAATATATAGAATTTAAATAAAGATATAAATTAACTTTTTAAAAATATTAAGGAATTATAAATTCTGAATAAAATGACAAATATATATGATCTCCACATCATAATTTCCCTTAATTACTGCATTTTTTTCCCTTTTAATGTCATGTGAACGGCGTCATAGGTAACAACTAGTTAATCACAATTTGTTACAATTATATTTTTGTACAGCGTGGCATAGACAAGAACACAAACAGAAAGTCAATGAAACCAAATTCCTTTCTACAAGCAAAAGAAACGAATATAAAATATTAATACACCCGTTACACTTATCTCGACATTAATAAATCCGCAAATTTTGAAATATCCAAAAAAAGAAAAAAAAAACCCTTAAATTCAAACCACGTCGGATGTTGTAAACACCTACACTAAAACACGCAGATTTCTTTTTTATATCATGTTCCTTTGAAAGCTGTCTATTAATACAGTCGTTACAACTCCACTCACGATATTCGAATACTAAGAACAATTTGTATTCTCAACAAAAATAACAGCTGCTGACGCATTCAGGCGTTGATCTCTGTCATAAAAAACTGCGTAGCATCAGGTATACCAAATTTCAAATACGTGTCCTGTGGGAGCAAAATGTTAACTCGATGCTTAGTATTCAAAATAAGTTTTTTAGCGTGATAAGTCTCGATGGTGAAATTTGAAATATCGCCGAATAATCCAATTCATTATTATGAAAATGAGCGTAGTTAAAAGAAAATTCCTTCACCGAGAACATTTTTTGAAAATGGAAATCTAACTCATCAGTGCCTCCTCTCTGATTTCAATTCATTTAATAGGCTATTGTCAGATTGAAAATGTTTCTTGAAAGCTTTTAATTTTTTAAAATGAATTAATAATATTTAGAAAGTTTAAAAAACCGCAATTTTTGCAATAAATGAGCTGTTATCTATATTATTTCTGTTGTCAACATCCCTTTTTCTATGCATTTACAAAACGCAGAACAATGAATGAGATAGCATTCGTGAGGGTTTTTTTAACAGGATTCTGACATAGTACACTCACATTTCGTTAAAGCATGTTTTTTTTTTTTAAATTAAAAACTGCAGTTAATTAAAAATTAGATCAGCATTGTTTTCATAAATGAAATATAAGGCTTTTCTCAAATCAATGTTGCCACAAAAATAAAACACCGCATTATATGGTGCTCAACAATCATTATAAAAAAAATAAATAGTACAAAAAGAATGAAGTTGGACATATCTGCACGAGCTTATTTTATATTTATGATTAAAAAGCAAAATTCAAATTCAAATGTTTCGAAGAAAGAAAATGAAGAAACGAGAAAATGTCCTGAAATTGGGGAATCTAATCCAACATCGTTTCATTTCTCATTTCAATTAGTATAAATAGTTTATTCTTAAATACAAAGTTTTTAATGAACAAGTTTAATAATTATAACAAATGTGAATTTAAAAAAACGAATTAAAATATTGAGTAAATGGAAGAAAGTATGATAATTATTGTTATTTTTTTATTTTATTTATTTATTTATTTTTTGTCCCGTGTTTTTCCCGAAGCGAATGACGTCATCCTCTAATACTGTTAAAATACAATTGTTATGGCAATACATTATAAACAATAATTATTTAATTATTATATACATTATAAACAATAATTATATAATTATAAATAAGATGGCGGATGAAGCTGGCCAACAAACTCGGTCGAGACCTTGGTATGTCCTACACACATACTCAGTCACATCCAACTCGGTTTATAAATAAAAGAGTTACAGCATGACATATGTCATATATATATATATATATATATATATATATATATATATATATATATATATATATCCGAACGGCTGCAATAGGTAGCTTTTTGTAATGAAAGCTACCTAAAAGTATCTCATAAATAAATACTGTCATATATTTTGTGCAAAAGAAATGCGCAAGGGATATTTTAAAAGATGACAATTATTCGTTATTTTAAAATTTTAAAAATTGAATAATTCAAAAACTTTGTATTATTTTAAAACAAATTTTAAATATATAACTATTTGCGCTTGCCATTAACAAGCCTGCAGATTTTCAAATGAATTCATAGAAAATTGAAGGATTTGATTTTTAATGTCCACTGACCTCTTAATAAATGAGAATTAAAAAAAAATAATTAATTAATAATATTGAGAAAATTAAAGAAAAGCCGATAAGTATTTTTAGAATAATACAGTTGAATACATTTAAAAGATAATTATTTCATTATTTCACACTGTGAATTTAAATCAACGACACTTAATTTCTCATTCTAAGAAAAAAAAAAAAAAACATTCATATATATTCAAAATTTGCTGTGAACGATTTTAAAAAACTTTCATTTAAAGAAATTAAAGGAATTGAGCTTAAGGAGAAAGACCAAAACCAAGAAAATCAGTTTAATAATAATTGATTTCTTAATACTTTTTTAACATTTCCAAAGTTGAAAAGTGTTTATGAATTTGTTTCATCTGTCCGTCTGTTTGGCTGTTGGTTTGTCCGAGCTCTAATTCGTGAAATATGGTCGAATTGCTATGTAATTGATACGTGTTGTCGAGGTTTATTAGACATGTTCGGTATTGAAAATGAAGTTTTTAACATTTATAGCTCGTTTACATGGACACTCAAAAGAATGTCGTTCAACTATGGTCTATGGGGAAAAATCGTTTGCAGTGTATTTTAATGATGTTACACTGTTTTAAACATATTGAAATCGATATACATCACTGAGGTACTATAGAATATGGTGCACATCATAGAAGAAGGAATATAAATATATGTAATATATGTGTAAGGAATAATATATTTATATTCATTCTTCTATGGTGCACATAGAACCCATCGTTCATTTTCAGGGACACGCAAAAGAATTCGGCTATAGTACTGTCTTACAGCAATAATTGCTGAAAGTGCTTTTTAAATTTCAGTTTTTTAATTTTAATTTTTTTTTTTTTGCGTATTTTATGGTGTCTATAAATTATAAATTAACTAGATCATACACAAAGCTGCACAAAATAATTCGAGTGCATTTGATGGAAATTGCTGAAGGATAATTTTCAGCTGTGTGTATGCGTTTCTTAACTCAACTAATTTTTTGCAAATATGTAGTATGTAAATATATCGATAGATCATATACAATACAGGGCTGCACAAAAGAATTCGGATATTTTTCGACTACAGGTGGGAATTACTGAAACTGGATTTTCAAATATGTTATGATTTTTCCAAATTGTTCACTTTGATTGGGCGGGGCTAGTTGAGCTTAAGCCGAAAGGTAAGCCTCCCCGACCGGTTTGACTTTGACCTTGTTTACTTTGATATCATATATCACCTTTTTTGTCACAGTTTTGTTACAGTATTCCGAATGTGTTGGAAAGTGTTTCATATTCTATGCTTGACGCATGATTTTTCTTTCTTGTTATATAAAAAATTGGTGTTTATAATGTCTAAAAATTCTTCACTAAGGACATTTCCTGAAACTGATATGTCCGATAGTACTTATCTCATTCAAAGTAATATAAAATGGAGTATTATCAAACTAAAAATTACATTATCATAAACTTCTTTAGAAACTAATAAATGTGATTTGAAAAATTAAATGAATTGTTAATATTGAGAATGTTGAAAAGTTGAGAGCTACACAGCTTCTAACCTTTCATTATATTTTTCAAATCAAATCAACATAGTTTGAACGAACAAATTATTTCAATGAAATGTTTTTTATTTCTACGTAGCTATTGAAGAAAAATTCTCGTATAATTTCAGTGGTATTATTTAATTAAACTGAAAATTTGGAAGCTTTGAATTATATTGAGAAAGTTGTGAACTGTAATATTTTTTATAATAATTTAATTCGTATCATTTTATTATCTAAAAACCGATATGTTTGAAATTCCTTAATAAAGAACACTTTTGAAATTGAAAATTTAATACTATATTTCTAATTCCAAAAACTTTTAATAAATTTTTAGACTAGATTTTGTTAATAAAAAACGCGAATCGTGAAAAGGAGGGAAAGAGGGAGGGAGATGGGGGAGGGGTTGATAAATCTGACACAGATCAAATTTTTAATTCGGTGATTTTTCGGAAAGTTTTTTTATTTATTCTTAAATTTTGTTATATTACAAATTAAATATCTACTATTTCATATTTTTATCATAAAACACATTGTCTAGATATACGATTTTTTAAAAAAAAATTAAATGATTTTTACTAGATTTTTAAAGCGTTTGGTCAATTATACACGCCTTTTCAGTCTAAATGTGTAAAAAGGTGTTTCAGGAATAGGATTAATTTTAATTTTAATTTAATTTCTCATGAATGCTTTTAACATTAAAAAAAATGTGAATTAAAAAATTAAATTAATTAACAATAGGGAAAAGTTAGAAAAAATGCTGTGATTATTTTTTATAATAGTTCATTTCCCAATTCCTTATTATAAAAATGAGTACATTTAAAAGAAAATTCCGCAATTATAGGACATTTTCCGAAATCGAAAATGTAATCAAACAGTACTACATTTCTCATTCCAATTAATATAAATCGGCTATACCCCGACTCAAAATGTACCAGGAACACTTTTTTTGTTAAAAATAAATAAATAAATAAATGCGATTTTTTTAAAAACTGAATTTTTAATATTTACAAATTTGGAAAAGCGCATTAATTATTTTCATGATAACTCGTTTTAAATCTTTATTATGAAAATGAATAAGTAAATCCCTTTACTAAGGGAATTTTCTTAAACAGGAAATCTAACCGAAGATTACTTCATTTCACATTCCAACTAATATATATATAAATAGACTATTCTCAGACAAAAACTTTCATATGAACGTCTTTAACAAATTTAATAGAAGTAAAAATTAAAAAAAGAAATTTTGATAATATTGAGAAAGATGGGAAAGAAGAGCGATATTTAAAAAATAAATAAAATTCGTAATCCTTTATTATTAAAATGAATATATTTAAAGGTAAATCATTTTATAGAGAGCTATTTTTTTCAAAAAGAAATTTGGAAAGCTAACCTAACGGTACTTTATTTCTCATTTTAAGAAATATAAATAGGTTGCTGTCGGACTCAATATATATATATATATATATATATATTATTTTTTTTTTTTTTTATAAATTAAATTAATAATATTGAAAACGTTGAAAAGAGACCGATTATTATTTTTATAAATGTAATTTAACTGATAATATTGAGAAAGTTGGGGGAAAAAAACAGAATTTATTGTTTTAATGACTGAATTCTCAATTCTTTGTTATAAATATGAATATATTTAAAAGAAAATTCCTTATTTTTACTTTTATTTATTGTTTATTTATTTATTTTAATCGAAAATCCACACACACACGCACACACACACACATTCTTAGAGATACGAAACAGACACATATACACACAGAGATAAAAATAACAGACTGTTGTTGAGGGTATATTATTAGTCGTGGAGGACAAAAATGCGATACTTGCAAAGAATCCGACAAAATGTACCGAAAAATTCAACACCATAACCTCTGTTTCTTTGAGGAAAACCTGATCTAACGACAGACAAAAGATTCTCTCAGTGGGAAAAAAAATGAAAAAGAACTTAACTTGAAGTTCTAACCTAGCATCTTCTCGCATGAATAAACAATAGCCCTACAATGTGTTACAAACACCATGCATTCTCCGGTTTGTGAGAATCTGATGTGTATGTTATAAAAATAGCTGCCGAAAGAGAAGAAATGCCTAAAATTTATTTCGCAGTTAATAGTTTATTGCTTAAAGTTCTAAAGAGAAAAAAAAGTTACAGCACACCTTCATTATATCATAATCTATTAATTTTTATTACACTCTAATTAATTAAAATAATACTTGTCTTGGCTTTGTCTAAGAGTTTGTGTGCATGCATAAGCATACTTATACTGAATTTGGATCAATTGGACTGAATTTCTCTAAATTGTAATTAAATGAATATTATAATTAATTAATAGTTGTAATGAATGAAGTATAATTAATTAGCAATACTTAATTAATACAATTAACTAATTATGATTAACATATTGGCGACCGGGAACGAGAACTCTCGCGCTATTTTAACCAAAAATCGATTAAGGGCGTGGCTTCTACCTTACAGAAAATTCATTTATATCATGTAGTCTATATTTTTTTTTAGATTGTAAGATATTTTATATTATATCCATGCATTGAAAGATATTTACTGGCGCATGAATTTGAGAAACCTATCTGGGAAACTAATTTATGAAAGACTTTCAGGAGAAGGCGGAGCTTATACTTTTTTAAAACCGATATTTTATAGAAAATTGTCGGTCGCCAATGTGTTAATTATTACTTTTGCGCACAGATAACTTTTATCATTTATTTAAAAAAAAAATGAAAAAGAACTTAACTTGAAGTTCTAACCTAGCATCTTCTCGCATGAATAAACAATAGCCCTACAATGTGTTACAAACACCATGCATTCTCCGGTTTGTTAGAATATGATGTGTATGTTATAAAAAATAACTGCCGAAAGAGATGAAATGCCTAAATTTATATTTCGTAGTTAATAGTTTATTGCTTAAAGTTCTAAAGAGAAAAAAAGTTACAGTACACCTTCATTATATCATAATCTATTAATTTTTATTACACTTTAATTAATTAAAATAATACTTGTCTTGGCTTTGTCTAAGAGTTTGTGTACATGCATACTTATACTGAATTTGGATCAATTGGACTGAATTTCTCTAAATTGTAATTAAATGAATATTATAATTAATTAATAGTTGTAAGGAATGAAGTATAATTAATTAGCAATAATTAATTAATACAATTAACTAATTATGATTAACATATTGGCGACCGGGAACGAGAACTCTCGCGCTATTTTAACCAAACATCGATTAAGGGCGTGGCTTCTACCTTACAGAAAATTCATTTATATCATGTAGTCTATATTTTTTTTAGATTGTAGGATATTTTATATTATATCCATGCATTGAAAGATATTTACTAGCGCATGAATTTGAGAAACCTATCTGGGAAACTAATTTATGAAAGACTTTCAGGAGAGGGCGGAGCTTATACTTTTTTAAAACCGATATTTTATAGAAAATTGTCGGTCGCCAATGTGTTAATTATTATTTTTGCACAAATATAACTTTTATCATTTATTAGCGATGTTACAATCTTCTTGATGTAATTATAATGCCCAATGGAGAGTTATAATTGAAAAAAATTAACATAAAATTTTGTTCAGCGAAATTTGATTATGTTCAGGGAAGGAGAGCGTGAGATTTTAAACACTGTTTACCGTTTACCATCACATGGTAGTACATATCTGTGAATTAATTTTTGACTTAGAAACAAACAAAAAAATCATTTTTATTACGTTTGAAGGAAAATTTTAAACATTTAAGTTGTTTTTTACTTGCAATATTACACGGTTAAATGACTTTATTTAAATTTTTGGAAATGGTGCTTCTGTTTTTCGGAAAACTTTATTAATTTAAGATAGGCAACAGTTTCAAAATAAAACTAGTTAGCTCCTGAAGTATCTGCAGGAATTTATTTTTTGCATATCACAGACTGGAGACTTAGATTACTCTAAGGATACTAATGAATTTGGCCTTTTGTAGACTCTTTTGAAAGAAGCCTTAAAGCTGTTCTTTTTAGATAACTGGAATAACTATGTCACTGTACAATCCATTCTATACATCTCAAAGAAAACTATATAAATCTGGAACAGGGCCTTGCATATAAAAAATACAACGATCATGACTGTCAGATTTCTGGAGACCTTAAAATACTGTGTAAATCATTATTTGATCAACAGGGTAGCTGTACTAAGTTCCCGTGTTTTATTTCTGAGTGGCACAGTCGAGCAAAAGGTGAGCGGAATAAAAACAGAAATCATTAAAAATAGTCCTTGAACTGTGTGTGTAAGAATATTTTAAGCAAAACTTTAGTTTGCATAAGAAAAATTCCTTGACCTTTGTGTAAAATTAGTTTACGTAAAACTCTAGTTAGCATGAGGCAAGCCCTTTAATTGCCACTTCACATAAAAATGCGCCTTATCGTAAAGGCATTATCAAAAGCGACACTTGTTTTAAATACCTATGTGAGAAGTTTGCTTGCTTATCGAAATGCGAGCAAAAAGAAGGCACATGGTCACTGGGCAGACACAAGCAAATTTTGTTTGATAAATCGTTGCACTGACAACGAATACAGTTAAAAAGGAAGCTTAGATTGCTTTATGAGAAGTCATTTTGAATTTCAGGAGTCATTTCTTTAAAAGAAGTTTTTGGACAACAATAAAGATCGTGACTATGTGGACATAGTTGAAAGCATGCTTTATAAAAATTCCCAGTTTTTAGTATTCTCAGTAAGTTTAAAAATTCATCTTTTAAATTTACATTTGATCTTGTTTCCGGAAAATCTTAGTGCAGTCAGTGAGGAGCAAAGAGAAAGTTTTCACCAAGATACTAAAGATATCGGAAACAAAGTCCAGGGAAAAGTTCATATGATTTCAAAGTACTGCTGTATATTCTACGTGAAAATTCAGGATCATTGCATAAGAGGAAAAAAAAACACAGCTTTAATAGCAAAAGGAAAAGCTTGTATAAAACATTTCAAAAAAAAAATTACATTTAAATATATTTTAATGTATTCTGTACATGTGTCATTGAATTGTTCAATAGGCTATATGCATCGATATAATAATGCTGACACAGATTATTGTGAAAACTTGTACTTGATAGAAAAAAAATTGAGGTCATTTTTGAGATGAGCATTTTAAAATCCTATAGAACAAGTATAATTTCCCAAATTTTCACAAACTTAAATTTTATAGACTTGTGTTATTAAGCCTGTTGAAGACGCAATAAAGCAATTAAAATAAGTTTTTTTCTTTTACTCGTTACTATTATTATTATTTTATTTTAACTAACTTCGCTGCAATTAATTTCAACACTGCTAGAAAATGTTTTTTTAAAAATCCCCGAAACTAACAAAAAAAAAAAAAAAAAAAAAAAAAAAAAAATTACAGACAATATTTAAGTTTGTGTAGAATTGACATTAAAAGACTGTTCAATTTCAGATTCATGAAATATGATATTAAAAATCTGTAGCTATTTGCTTGTGTATACAAATGTAAATTAAAATAATTATAATAGTAATAATAATAAATTGAGAATAGAGAAATATGCATTATACACCCAGGACCTGTGCTTGCGGGTACCACAAACATTAAATAAATAAATAAATAAATGAGTAATAACACTGGTATTACAAAAAAAATAATAATAATTTTTCCAAATTGTTTAAGGTATTGGACCAGATTTAGCACATTTTTGCAGCCCCTAAATCCTAAAATGAAATCCGTTTTTCTTCATCAGGTCAGGTTTTTGTGCTAAGTCAGTTTAAATAAACTGCGATCTTTGAACTAAATTTATTCAATTTTTGTGACATGACCTGTGGATTTTGTTAATATTCCTTTTTTAAATTCGGTTTTTCAGATGAAAAAATATTTTTGTAACAAAACACAATTATTTATTAATTAAATTGAAAACAAAATTTAACAGTTTACATCAACGTATAGCAGAGATTGGTAATTAGTGACTAAGTACATGTTAATTACATGTTAAGCCATCATTGTTCAAAATTCAGGGGTTTATTTTACATTTCCTGGAACGCCTCAAATGCTCAGCAACAGGGATGTCTCATCAAAGTCCAACAGTAATCTGCCATCATGTCTGAATACCAGCGTTCCTGATACCTGGTCTCCATCTCTTTCACCTCCTGGTGGAATCTCTCGCCCTGCTCATCGCTCATTGATCCCTGATTCTCAGGAAACCGATCTATATGTGAAAATAAATAATGCATTTTAATACACATTTTTTATCCAAGGTTTCTGAAAGCAGTCAACATCAGAGGATTGTTGTTGCCATTCACAGATCTGTCAAGCACCAATTCCTCCCGTACAGGCCAGTCATTGGTTTAGTAATGTTGAGATCTGTCCCTACTGTCCCACAGGCGCAGAAAGCATGGGTACTTGGTGTTCTCCGACTGTTGTCCCAACATAAAGTACACCATCTTCATGTCTGCACATATCAACCACTTATGTTGATCATAATGAATTTTCTCCAGTACGTACTTCGCCGCTTCAAACTTCTCCTTCAGTGTACTCGAGTGAGCAAAGGGTACAGAAACATACTGGATGACGTTGTGCAGCAATACACATTTCAGTAATCGCTTGCTGCTGTTAATGAACAGTCTCAAATCTTTGGGTTCGTACGTAGGCACTTCAAACTTGTACAGAACTCTTCAATATTTGTACAGTACACCAAGTCCTTCTCTTTCGAGAAAAAAAGGAACGAACTCTTATGTCTGCTGCGATAGAAGGTGATGCGAAGACTGTCAGATAGGAGGTTTTTTTATTCAATCTTGATGTCAACTGTTCGGCAGAGGATTTGAGATCGCGAACTACATCATTGAGCTCAAGTTGAGAAAAATAAATTGAAGCACCATCATTAACATCTAAATAGTCTTCTTCTCTTTCTTCAATACTGGAGGAATCTTCGTTAGTAATGTCAGGAAGTTCTCTAAAGACCGGTACTGGAATTTCTTCACAATGAGCTACAGGAAAACATGCTGATGCAAGATAAAGATACGTGAGGCTGTTTCGGTTCTTTCTGTTTATCCCAGTCACACCAATAGCGCAGAAGTAGCCGTCTGTACTATGATTGTCGACTCCCTCCAAACCACGGGAATTACAAAGTTCAAAGAACTCTTCTGGCCATCGGTTCACTGACGCAGATACTCTGTGCATGTCTTGCATACCATGTGTGGTGCCCAAGTTTTATCTTGGCATCCTACAATAAGCTAAGTAAACACGCTTTATGAAACATGTGACTGCATTCCTCTTACGAACAAGGATGTTTTAACGGCAGATCTAGCAGAATATATTGGGATTATTTTTGCACAGTCTTTTTGCCGAAGCCATTTAATTTACTTACAAACAACGTTTTAATGTAAAGCCATATAAAATGTGAAATAATAAATCTGTATTTGCTCAGGTTTCTGCTATACCTGTCATAATACACCAGTAATGCGAAAATACACATACACGTTATAACACAATACATACAAACGCAATAACTCAAAAAGTTGACCTGATTGACCAAAACCAATGTCATATTTGAATTCAGTACATCGTAATGGTAAAAATTCAGTAAAAAATATTTGTATATTTTTTTAATTGTTGCCCAGTGTAATAGTAAAAAAAATAGGGCTTTAAAAAGTTTCGCACTCTGGCCCGCAAATAGATTTCACGCTTATAGTACTACCCCAGACAGTGTGGATTAAGTAGACTAGATTCCCTCTTTCTCATCCTCGAATTTTAAAACTAGTTTTTAACCTGCAATGATTTTAATTTAATTTTTATATATCACGTTTATATAAACTCATATTAAGAAATAAATAGAAAAAAAATATCGCATCAATTGAAGAGGTGTGCTTCACTAACCCTCCCTGATCGCGAAATCTCATGTTAACTTACGGAAAAATTTAAATATACATGATTACTTATTACCTAATAAACAAAATGCGGTTTCCACCATTAGAAAGTAGACATCCGAAACCGGCAAAGTGCGCTTTTAAAAAAATCTCACCTTCGATTTTAAGTATTCAAAAGAACACTATACACTTTGAAATTTCTAATTGAAAAAAAATTTCAAATTTTATCATCTTTTTAAAAATACTTAAAATTGAAAAATACATATTTTAAAAGTCGGTCTCGGATGTCTACTTTCTAATGGTGGAAATCGCATTTCGTTAATTATATTAGTTAATAAGTAAACATGTATATTTAAATTTTTCCATAGATTAAAGTAGGATTTCACGATCGGGAGGTATGGGGGGGGGGGAGAGTCAGTAAAGTGACCCCTTAAGTGCGGGATATTTTGAAGGCAAAAGAAGGGATAGAATTTCATTAACATTATTAAAAATATTACAAGAAAAAACTTTGTTAATCGAAATGCTATAAAAATTACTCAAAATTGTCGATTTAAGCGTTACATCCGTTCCTGGATTGGCAGGAATCTTTGGTCTTCTTTTTTTATTGAGAAATTACAAATTCAAACCAGAAATTCTTAACAGTAACTTTTATTTTATTTATTGACAGACATTTCGTGATTACATAAAGCAAAAATTCTTTCGGAAATCCCATATGAACTCGGAATTTATGAACAAAAAAAGAGACTAAACTGGCAACACCTGGTCCATTCACGCAAGTACGGGACGTAATGCTTTGTACAAAACATAGCTAGTATAAACAAAACATAATGCTATTTCATTTTTTATCTATATAACAATACCTCACTATTAGAATATATTTCTTATAAAATATAACTTGTACGAGAAATCAGATGTGTTTGAATTTTTTTGGTCAGGGGCCCCTAAAAAATACTGGACCCTCTACTTTTTCTGGCATATGGGTCCTTTTATTCATTCATTTTCATCCATTGGTTCATTTTCATTCATTGATTTTTATTCATTCATTCCTTTTTATTCATTCATTCATTCATTTTCATTCTTTCAGTTTCTTTCATCTATCCATTTTCATGCATTCATTCAATTTCCTTCCTTCCTTCAATCATTCACTCATTCATTAGTTTCCAGTAATTTTCACTTTCATTCATCAATTCATTTTCATTCATTCATTCCTTTTCATTCATTGTCTGACTCTTTTACTGTGTATCTTTATTCATGTCTCTATATCGTTGTCTCTTTTTCTATGTCCCTTCATTTCTGTCTGAATCTGTATCTGTGTCTCTTTATTTGTGTCTGTCTCTTTATCTTTGTCTGTCTCTTTGTGTATTTTTATCTCTGCCTGTCTCTTTATTTGTGTTTCTTTATTTTAGTCTCTTCATCTCTGACTGTCTCTTTATCTGTGTCTCTTCATTTCTGCATGTTTCTTTATCTGTGTCTCTATATTTGTGTCTGTCTCTTTATCTGTGCTGGTCTCTTTATCTCTGTCTGTCTCTTTAACTTTGTCTCTTTATCTGTATTTCTTTATCTGTGTTTGTCTCTTTATCATTGTCTCTTTATCTGTATATTTTATCTATGTCTGTCTCTTTATCTGTGTTTCTTAATTTGTGTCTGTCCTTTATCTGCGCATATTTATTTTAGTCTCTTTAACTCTGTCTGTCTCTTTATCTGTGTCTGTTTATCACTGTCTTTTTATCTCTGTATGTCTCTTTATCTCTATCTATTATCGCTGTCTCTTTATCTGTATATCTTTATCTCTGTCTCTTTATTTGTGTCTGTCTGTCTATCTATCCAAATTATACTACAAACTACGTATTTAAGCATTTCATAAATTTGATTCATGTATTCGAATTCATATATTAGTCATTTCATAAAATCATTACACAAATTCGTTTCATTAGGATTGTATATATATATGGTAAAATATTCGGGGAGAACATTTGAAGTTTAAGTAACCCGATTACTCATTTTTTGTGCAAGGAAAACACTGAATTTTATAGGTAAACTATGTTAGTTAGATTAAGAAATATAAATATATTTATCATTCATAAAAATAAAATTATTCAATGCTTTAACAACAGAAGTCAGTAACACGTATGTAGTATATTCAAATGATAATTTTTGTACAAAATTTCTTTATGGAATACTGATAATAATTTTCAAAAAAAAAATTATTACACATTCTGAAAAATATCGTTTTTAATATATTTTTATGGATATTGGGCTATATGACTATGTTCAAACATAAAAAGATTCATTAAAATAAAGAGAGTTTTCAATTTTGTTTTTCCAGACAGTTTGAAATGTTTCCGCATTATGCTCGATTTTATCTGCTTTGAGCAGTTATTACTACTCGATGCATACAACTGCTACAACCAGATAAACTCTTTAATTTACCTTGTACTACTTCCAGCTAGCTACAAAACAATGTGTCAGAAACAAAACATAAAATGCATTTTGCTTTCACAATTCACTCAGATTTTCCCGTAAAACAATAAAGATATCTAAGAAGTGGGAAGAACAAAATTCCATTAACAATGAATAAACAATGACCTTTACAACATATGACAGCCTGCTCGTCATTCCACCTTCTAAATGTGCATCTGATGTTGGAAAAGATAGCTTGTCCTCACAAAGTAAAAAAAAAAAAAGAGAGAAAGAATCAGACGTGAAAATGCCGTCAGGATAGCTTTGCTCTGCGACGCGTTACCAATTTATTGAGATACGATTGATCAGGCGCTATTGCTTCACAACTGCACAATCTATTCAAACAAAACTAATGGATGGGTATTAGAATAAGAAGCCATTAGATTCGCACCATTGCTTTTGCGGGAGTTGTTCGTCAAGAAATGAGTTAATATTACGATGGAATTGTAATTTCGCTTGTGAAGATCGTTGAGGTTAACTCCGTAGTTCGTATTGTTTCGGCGTGTTTTGGGCAATCTAGTATGCCGGAGGAAATGAGAAGTGATCAGTACAGTTGTTTTTGAACGGTAATAGGAAATTATTAGCATATATGTAATAACTGTTTTTATAATAAAATTGGAGGCATTGAAAACAGGTATTTTTCAGAGATAAGTATTTTCTGCCGATATCACGAAAGATTAGATATTATTTCAGCACGACAAGATGTCTTGAGCTTATATTAGCATAAATAAGTTGTCAGCGAAATCTGCCCGTTCGTTTTTTTTTTTTTCATTTTTTTTTATTGGCATTTCAATTTTGTGACAGTTGCCATTTCGGGGTATTTTGGGCAACTAGTAAAATGAAGCAAATGAGAAGTGAGATCAGAGGGAGCCTATGTACCCTGAGTGAAGTCAGAATATACAGTTGTTTTTGAACGATAACAGGAAATTATTACCATATAGTAACAGTTTTGAGGATAGACTTGGAGGCATTGAAACAGGTACTTTAACACATAAGCATTTTTTGCTTATTTCAGAAAAGATTGCATTTCTGCTACACAAAATGTATTGAGTTTGAAATGTCGGTGGCATGAAGAAATTGTTAGCGAAATCTTCCCATACTCCCAAATTTTCGCTTATTTATTGGCATTTCCATTTTGTGACATTTGAAGTTTTGGAATATTTTCCGCGTCGAAATGTGCTGAAGGAAATGCAAGTGATTTTTGAATGTTAATAGGAAATTATTAGCACATAGTACTAATTGTTTTGACGATAAAGTTGGAGGCATTGAAAATATGTAATACATATAAACATTTTTTGCCCATTTAAGGAAATACTACTAGACATGATGGCTTGAACTTGAAATAGCGGACGGGATGAATAAATTATTAACGATAATTTCCCATAATCCCGTATTTTTGTGGGGTTTTTACTGGCATTTCAATTTTGTGACACTTGATCTTGGGGGCATTTTGGACAACGAAATGTATTGAAGGAAATGGAAAGTGATCAGTATAATTTTATTTTTAACAAAAATTGGAAATTATTAGCAATTAGTAACTGTTTGGGCGATAAAGTTGGAGGTATTGAAAGGTATTTTAACAGATAAGCATATTTTTTTTGCTTCAATTCAGGAAAGAATACATTTCTGTTAGACAAGATGTCTTGAATTTGAAATGGTGGATGGCATGGAGAAGTTTTTAACGAAATCTTCACAAATTTCGAATTTTCATTGTCATTTCGATTTTATGATATGTGATGTTTCTAGGCGTTTTGGACAAAGTTGAGCTGAAAGAAATGACGAGTGATTAGAGCGGTTGTCTTCGAACAATAATATGAAATTATTAGTAGGCAGTAACCGTTTCGGTGGTGAACTTGGAGACGCTGTGAACAAGTATTCAAACAAGATGCCTTGAGCTTGAAATGGCGGATGATGAAGAGATTGCTAGCGAAATCCTCCCACATTTTGCTTTTTTATTATCATTTCAATTTTATAGCATTTAATGATTCGGGATATTTTGGCGACGAAATGTGTTGAAGGAAATGAGAAGTGATTCGTGAAAATGATTTTTGGACGTTAACAGGAAATTATTAGCACATGGTATAATTGTTTTGACGATAAATTTGGAGGTATTGAAAACAGGTATTTTTACAGATAAACAGTTTTTGCTTATTTAAGGAAAGATTACATTTCTACAAGACATGATGGTCTGAGCTTGAAATATCGTATGGCATAAAGAAATTATTAACGATATTTCCCCATAATCCCGTATTTTTGTGGGGGGGGGGGGGGGGGAAGGTTTATTGGCATTTCAATTTTGTGACATTTGATGTTGCGGGTATTTTCGACAACGAAATGTGCTGAAGGAAATGGGAAGTGATTAATGTAATTTTATTTTAAACAATAATTGGAAATTATTTGAAATAGTAACTGTTTTGGCAATAAAGTTGAAGGTATTGAAAGGTATTTTAAAAGATATGCGTATTATTTTGCTTATATTCAGAAATGAATACACTTCTGCTAGAAAAGATGTCTTTAACTTGAAATGGTGGATGGCTTAAAGAAGTTTTTAATGAAATCTTCACAAATTTCGAATTTTCACTAGCATTTCGATTTTATCATATTTGATGTTTCAAGGCGTATCGGGCAAGGTTATGCTGAAAGAAGTGATGAGTGATTAGTGCGGTTGTTTTTGAACAATAATAGGAGATTATTAGTATGCAGTAACCGTTTCGGTGGTGAACTTGGAGACGCTGTAAAGGAATATTCAAACAAGATACCTTGAGCTTGAAATGGCGGATGATGAAGAGATTGCTAGCGAAATCCTCCCACATTTTGCTTTCTGATTATTATTTCAATTTTGTAGCATTTGATGTTTCAGGATATTTTGGGCAAAGAAATATGTTGAAGGAAATGAGAAGTGATCCGTGAAAGTGATTTTTGAACGTTAACAGGAAATTATTAGCACATGGTATAATGTTTTTGACGATAAAGTTGGAGGCATTGAAAACAAGTATTTGAACAGATAAACATTTTTTGCTTATTTAAGAAAAGATTACATTTTTACAAGACATGATGGCCGGAGCTTGAAATAGCGTATGGCATAAAGAAATTATTAACGATATTTTCCCATAATCCTGTATTTTTGTGGTTTTTTTTATTGGCATTTCAACTTTGTGACATTTGATGTTGCGGGTATTTTGGACAACAAAATGTGCTGAAGGAAATGAGAAGTGAGCAATATAATTTTATTTTGAACAATAATTGGAAATTTTTAGCAACTAGTAACTGTTTTGGCGATAAAGTTGAAGGTACTGAAAGGTATTTTAAAATATATGCATATTTTTTTAGCTTCAATTCAGAAAAGAATACTTTTCTGTTAGACAAGATGCCTTTAACTTGAAATGGTGGATGGCATGAAGAAGTTTTTAATGAAATCTTCACAGTCCGATTGTTTTTGAACAATAATAGGCAATTATTAGTATGCAGTAACTGCTTCGGTGGTGAACTTGGAGACGCTGTAAAGATGTATTCAAACAAGATGCCTTGAGCTGAAATAGCGGATGATGAAGAGATTGCTAGCGAAATCCTCCCACATTTTTGCTTTTTTATTGTCATTTCAATTTTGTGACATTTGATGTTGTGAGGCGTTTTGGGAACATTTGAACAATGTGATATAATCAGTAACAGTTTATTTTGAACAATTATAGAAAATTGTAAGCGTATAATAACTGTTTTGACGGTAAAGTTGGAGGGATTGAAGAAATATTTTAACAGATATGCATTTTTCTTCTGTAGATTTAAATCAGATAATAATTTTATTTTGAAGATATATCTTGAGCTTGAAAAGCAGTTGGCATGAAGAAGTTGTAAACGAAATTTTCTGATATTTCGTTTTTGTGACACTTGATGTTTCGAACTGTTTTGGGAAACTTAATGCGGGAAAAGAAATGACAACCGATCACGGTTGTTTTTGAACGGTAATAGGAAATTATTAGCACATAACTGTTTTGATGATAAAATTGGAGACAGTGAAAGCAAACATTTTAACAAAGAAGCATTCTCTTTTCTTTTCTTTTCTTTCTTTCTTTCTTTCTTTTTTTTTTTTTTTTTTTTTTTGGGGGGGGGGGGGGGTTTCTTGTTTCTTATACTAGCTAAAATGACATTCTTGCAAGAACACATATCTTGTGGTTACAGTGGTGTGTGGCGTGAAGAGGTTATTAGAAACATCTTTCCTTATTTTACTTTTTTATTGGTATTTTGATTTTATGACATTTAATCTTTTGACTCATTTTAGACAGCGTAATGCGGTGGGACAAATGAAAAGTAATCAGTGCAGTCGTTTTTGAATGGTAACAGAAAAATTATTGGAAACAATGAAAGCCAACCTTTTAACAGATAAGCATTTTCTTTCACTATTTTGCTTTTTTCTTCGCGTATACTAGGGAAGATCACATTTCTGGAAGACAACATGTCTTGAGGTTGAAATAGTGGGCGGTGTAAAGCACACTAAAAAAAACCCTGTTGTTTTAACAGATATTCTACAGTATTTTTAATAGAATATCTCCATTTTATGTAAAGTACAGATTTTCTCTGTTACCCAGTGCAGATATCGTTTTCGCCCTCAAGCGGAAAGTTTTGTAGTCATACCATTCTTCACTTTTAACGTGTATTGCCGGTAACGTTATTTGACTACGATCTTCGTATCTCTTGTGACAGCTAGTAGTTTTGAAGGGAGAAAATGTACCACTGGTGTTCTTTTCATTCACTCTCACTCTGCACAAGGTGATATTTCGGTAAGTCTGTTTTCCTATTATGCTCATTAATTTTGTCTTGTTAAATCCACTTTAATCTTAATTTAGTTCATTAGTTTGTAATACATTTTATTTCGCTAAGTTTTAATCTCTTTTAAGAATTAAATTTGCGTAAATATTTTCGTTGTAGAAAATGATAGTTGTCGTGAAAGTAGGAAAATATGTTTCTGCAGCTTTCATTAATATTTTTATTATTTAAGCTTTTATGATATATAGCATATTTTTATCTTTTTAGTTCTTTTTAATTGGTGCGAATTCTTCAAACTTTTTTTATTCTAATAATATAGAGAATGACATTTGGTTATTATTTGTTTACATTCTTATCTATTCGTTTCTCCGCATTTTAAAAATACTCATATACTTAAAAAATCGTCAAAAATTTCGATTGTTTAATAATAATAATTTATAATATTTGAACTTTAACTTATACAAAGTTACTAATTCATTTATTTTTCAAATTATATAAACAATTTTTTCCCGTATACTAATACTTTGATGCTGTATAATTTTTCATTTAATAATATTATCGAGGCTAACGAAAAAGACAGGCTACCGCGGTGCATTCCACTTATCTTTTTTTACAGACCGCTATAGTGACGTACTGCTCTTTTCGTACACCTGCATTGGTGGATTCGAGCATCACGTGACTCCCGCGGTCTGTAAAAAAAAGATACGCGTAAAGCACCGCGGTAGCCTTTCTTTTTCGTTAGCCTCGAATATTATTCAACAGCAGATAATTTTGTACGCGCAATCTTAATTTATTAATTTTTCTTTGTACAAGTTGCTTGAATTTTAAATTATTATTATAAGATTTGTTTAATATATTTTATTTCTATGAACTTTAAAATAAGTTAATTTTGATTAAATCAATCTATTTAAGTATTGGACATTTTAAATATACATGAGATATAAATATTAATTTAGAGCTTGGTGCGATATAATTAAAGTAAAAATAAAATACAACGTTAAAACACTAGTATAATTGAATCTACAGCATACCGGTTTCGGTAGCATATAGCATACCCTCCTCAGTGCTGAAGAAAATGGAAATTTGCTCATATATATAGGAATGATAGAGGATTCAAGTGACAAGTTTATTAACCAATAGGAAAACGGAGGGTTCCAGACAAACAGCCAATAGGAAAATAGATAGGAAATGGAATAATAGAGGATTCAAGTGACAGATTTATTAGCCAATAGGAAAACGGAGGGTTCTAGGCAACATCCAATAGGAAAATCGATAGGAAATGGAAACGCTATGGTGAGAAATAGTTTATTATCTTTTTAAAGTCTACATCTCAAAAGAGACACTTCTGATTTGGTTACCGTTAGTACCACTGGAAAGAGCGTATGTTAGTTAAGGAGAAAAATTCTATTTCCCTTCGGGCTTTTTCCATATAGAAGAAAATAAAGAGCTTCATAAAACCTATTTTAAGCGATATTTTTTCTTCAAAAGATTTCTTTTTGTACAAATTTCATCACAATTATTTTATTTACATATATGAGTATATGTAATTAACTCTTGCTTTCGTCCATAGTGGCTTCGTTACTAGCAATCTGGATGATTGATAAACCCATCACCAACGCGTCAAGTCCAATAGCCCGGCAAGACTAGCCACGGCTCGAGTTTCTTTACTGCAGGTTCCCAAGTATGAATGTGGATATCTAATAGGTTTACAAGTCTATTATGGATCCTTTGTCGAAGATTCCAACATTTAGTTGGATCGCTTTGTGGTTCCCAAGCTGTTAAGAACTTCTATTTAATGGTTCATTTAATGGAATTTGTTATTCGTGGCGATTACAACAGCTTTGGTAAATTGTGTTGCTGACTCGTTGTTGCTGTTGAACTGGGACAGTAATAATTATGTGCTTCCTGTGTGTTCTGTGTAAGACACCAGTGGACTTCTCCACGGACGAAGAAGATTAATCAACAATCTCCCCCCCCCAAAAAAAAATGAATTTAACCATTTTCCAAAAGTGTAACTAGAACTCTAAGTTTTCACCAAACACCCCACATCCACCAACTCTTGAAAACAATCCTCAGCAGTGTAAAAAGAATATTACGTCTTCATCAAACATCCCTCTTTCCTAGTGAACTTTTAAACATAACAATCAACAGTGTATATAGAACTTAAAATATCATCTGACTACCACCATTCACTGTAAACTTTAAATCATAAACTCTGATGAACTCATCTTGTTCATGACAATCAAAAGTATAAATAGGACTTAAACAATCATGTAACTAGCACCATCCAATGTGAACCCTTATGAACTCACAGAAATTCAGCCTAATGTGAACTTATTGCAATGCAATTATGCAAAAGCCTAATGGCCTCATTTGAAATCTTTCTTTTTTTTAATAAACCTGCTGAGCAGGGCTTGTATAGCTCAAGCCATATGGTAAGCATCCCTGCTTGGTTGAATTGAATTGAATTGAGTTGTTCTGTGTAAGAAGCCTTGAAGAAATTACGCATTTGTGTAAGAAGCCTTTAACAAATTACGCATATGTGTAAGAAGCCCTGAAGAAATTTCGCATATACGTTATTTTAGTGACTGGTCTGATGGGCAGTACAGGAATTAAAAATATATATATGAATCTTTGTTATCACCAAAGCGACTTTGGAATTACTGCAGAATGGAATTGTTTTGGTAAAAGTCTTGGGAAATTACTCTGTGATGGAAAAGAAGGAACTGTAAAGCGGCAAGCTGCAAGAGCAATCATTCGAAGGCCAACTGAAGACCGAATTTTAATGACGACTGATACATACTAATTCTGTGAAAATAATATAAAGTAAATTTAATTTATTTTTGTTTCAATAAAAGAAATTGAAGCAATGGAAGCTGACCCAGAAGAACGTTTCAAAAGCGGATGCGCAGTTTCTGGCATAAAAGAACGTTATTATTTTGTACCACTCAATGAAAAACAAGTTTGTGTTAGCAGAATAACAAATTATGCAACACTCTTTATAACTGTTGCCAAGAGTGCTAAGACTGCTTTTCCATATGTATCCGTTTCAGCTATACAGCCTGGACAGTATATTGCCTGTATCTACGACAAAAATTGGTGGATTGGAAATGTACGCGATATCTCAATTTTAAAACGTGATGCCTTAATCAATTTTAAGCACCCTCGTGGAGATGCTTAGTCGTTTTATTGGCCCACTAGACAAGACCTTTATTGGATTCCAGAAGACCCGTTCCAACAGCAACAATGAGTCAACAATGCAGTTTACTGAAAGCTGTTGTAATCGCCATCAGTAACAAATTTCATAAACTGAACCAACAATTAGAAGTCCTTTACGTCTTGGGAACCACTAAGCAGCACAATCGAAGCTTGAAATCTTCGACAAAGACTGTACGAAAGGCTTCAGAAATTGTTAGATACCCACATTCAGTTTTGGGACCCTGTAGTAAATAAACCCAAACCGGGGCTATAGTCTTACCTGGCTATCAGGCGTGACCACTTGGAGATGGCGTTACCAATCACTGAGGTTGGTAGTGGCGAAGTGCCCATGGACTAAAGCAATAGTTAACTATCTTGTTAAAAATATTGAGCAAACTGTCCAGTCATTCGGCCGTTTTTAAAAGTAACGGTTACTTGACCTTATTATTAAACGTTTCTGACCATATTATTGACCATATTATCGTCAGAATAAAGTTAAATTACTGTTGTGTAACGTTTTCTATAAAAACGGTGGAATGACTGGACAGTTTGATGTAAATTTTTAACAGTGGATGCACTTATCATTGTAAAAAAAAATGTGATAAAATTTGTTCAAAAAGAAATTCTTTGAAGAAAAAATATCGCATAAAAATGGAATTTTGAACCTTATTTCTCCCCTATACTGAAAAGGCCTAACATGAAATAGAGTTTTTCTCATTCATAAAATTAGCTCTTCTCAGTGGTACTAACGATAATCAAATCAGAAGAGTCCCTTTTGAGATATGGGATTCTGAAAATTGGGTGGAATTTAATATTTGAATTTTGAAAAGATTTCAAAGATGAATAAATAAAAGAGTATTTATGCAGACAGAAAACGACTTCAGTAGGTCTATGACATAGCCATAGGTAAACAATTTGTGACAAATTTTTAAAAATATTTGTTCAGTAATTACAGTTTCTTAAGATGGGGGAAATTTCATCACAAGAAACCGAATGGCATAGTTTAAGTCCAAGTGATGATGAATTTCTGATTGGAATCCGTTTTCTGATCTTTAATATCGTAATTATGTTTTTCAGCACAAAACGTTGTACTAGATTACAAATTCGCAATATGTAAACTTTCTTCTGTCACGAGCAGTAAGAGTACAAAGTTCCAGATTTGATCGTTGTTTCTGCGACATTGAAATAGTGAAGATTACAGAAGGACCCCTTGTGTCCCAACTGTACTAATTCTGATTCTGATAGTATGTATATATCCATCTCAGTCTTACATGTAAGTCCTATGACGATTCCATCAAAATTAAAGGAGGTCAATCAGGGACAATACCCAAAATTTAGCCACTTGACATGGAATGACCCAAAATCTTCTCATATTCCACTTTTTTATTGGTATTTCGATGTTATGGCATTTGATGTTTCGAGGCGTGTTGGGAAACATAATGCGATGAAAGAAATGAAAAGCAATCAGTACAGTTGTTTTTTAACAATAAGAGGAAATTATTAGGTACTATTATGCACAGTAATTGTTTCAGCGATGAAGTTTGGTTTCTTTTGACGAAAGATTTTTTTTTGTTGTTGTTTATATCAAGAACAATTATATTTTTAGAACACAAGATGACTTGAGCTTAAAATGGCAGATAGTGACGTGATTGTAAGCAAAATTTTCCACCTTTAATTAGTAGCATTTCAATTTTGTGACATTTCATGCTGTGAGACGTTTCGGGAAACATAATGCCTTGCACAGCAGCCAACCTTCCTTTTTTCTGAAATCAATGAAAACCAGATATTTTATTACATAAAAGATGTTAATTAATAACCACACAGAATCAAGAACCATTTCATTATATAAATTTTCTTGTTCAAATTATGATTATTTGACTCGAAGAAAACCGTAAGATTGGCAGCTATGATAATGTGAGGATATCAAGAACAATTGTTTTTGCGATAGTAACAGGACATTATTACCAAACAATAATTGTGAAATTGGAGACATTGAACGCAGTAATTTAACATATTAACATTTTTTGTATGCATCAGGAAAAATTACTTTTTTTACAAGACAATATGACCTGCGCTTGAAATGGCAGAAGCTATCAGGAGGTTATGTGAGAAATCTTCGTATATTTCACTTTTTTTTATTGCCGTTCCGTGTTTATGACTATTGATGTATTTTTTCACACTCAGATTGATGTGATCGGCACTTAAACATGCACTTTTTCTTTCTGTTATATTTTATAATGATACGTCATATCAGTGAAGCAGAGAAAATCTCCGTATCGAAGAAAATAAGACTATAAAAAAATAATGCTTCATACATGAATGATTAACCTCTTTTTATGATAAGGGAAATATATTAAATTACAAAATTCCCCTCTTACTAGTTAGTTCCGATACTACTAGTTAGTTTTTGATATTCATATTCTGAAGAAGTATAATCGACTTAAAGTAAAATTGTTGCTAAATACAAAATTTTTAATATGCGGTAGGAGAGTGCAAATACGATGTTTAAGTTGTTTGTTTCATTTATTTGTTTGGATTATTACAGTTTGTTTGATTTCCCTGTATTGTGGTTTTTATTAATTTTAGTATTGAAAGTAAACTTTGTTAATCTACAGCTCCCGATTCCTCCTTGGGTCAAGCTAGTCCAATTATTACATAAGTCATGTATAAAAAACTTTGGACAATCTTCCGTTTTTTTTTTCGTTTTTTTTCTTAGTTAAATGAATATAATTTGATCCGGAAAAATTATTTAATGAAATGTTTTTTTTTCTATGTGATTATAATTTAATTTAACTTATTTAGTTTAGTGAACTTTATAGCTTCATTTAATTTAATAATAATAATAATAATAATAATAAACGAAAAGTTGGCAGTATGCTGCTGTGTTATTTGTAATACAATTTCAAATAACATACTCAACTCTAATATATAATTGTCTGTTGTTGTTAATATAGTCGAATGTTTAATGAGACAATAGATAACTATATACTTGAAATGTCGAAAGGATTCCACCTAAACAAAAAGTGCAACATCAAAAGGTCTCGGCTTTAGCTTAATAATATATTAACATTTTATAGCACTCTGTGTTCATGAACTTTATATTGCTAGCCATTAAAATTTCTCCATCAGCAATGATAAAAGTCAACGGAACTAGTTTACAAATTCTGTCAAATCACTCAGTTTTCAGGTAATTTTGAAGCATAGAACATACAAAAATCATTACCACGAGCATATATGTCTGGCAGAACAATATCAGCTATTATGCGGCTGAATATGATGTTGATCAGACAGTAGGTGATACTACAGGGTATTACAATCCATACAAATTCAATTGCATAATAAAATTCATTTGCCATACTGGTTGGCGTGTCTCTGGTTTTTGTAATCACTGACTAAAAGCTTTTAATAGATGTGGACTTTGGTAGCCATAACATCTTAAAAATCAACCATCATCGGCTTCTAAAGTTGTCTCAGGTATTCACAAAGGCAACGAAAGACAAAGATGCTACCACTGATCACCACAGATTGCTTCCATCAATATCTGATGCTTTACAGTCTAGTTTGATCACGTTTCAGTTCAATAGCTGGTCAACAGCTTATATCGATCACATGTCTGCCAAGAGCGGTGGAGGTATCGCGACCATTCTCTCAGTGTAGTATATACGTCAAGTATATACGTCATAGGCAGAGGGTATACTCTGGAGAGTATACACTATAGTTTTACTACGATATACAGAATTTGTTTGAACAATTTGGAAGGTATATGGCATGCACCACCGTATACTTGTATACCGTACCACCATATACCCTCCACTACAGCTCTGTTATCTCTTTCGAAGGCTGCGGATTTTCAATTGATGAAAAGCCTGGAATATACGCACAAGTAAATGCATGAGAAGAAAACCCAGTGTACTAAGGAAGCATAAGACAGAGTGGGCAACACGTGGTTTCATGTTATGCTGTTAAAATATGGGGTGCGCAAGGCGAAGGCTCAACTATTGACATGTAAGCCTTAAAAATGTAACTGTGGCTGGTTAAAGTACAAATATGTAAACTAGAGATAAAACGGATGTGGCTCTAATAAATACCCCCATATTATCGCTCTAGGTGCTGGGCTGGATGAAGAATGAAGATGAGAATGAAGAACACAAGTTTAACATTTGTTTCCCTCAAAGTCTGGACTGCAATCAAAGCCTGATGGTGTAATAAAATATCAGAATTATTAGAAAAAGGAATCTCGCCATTCATTCATCCATATGCGTTGTTGAACGACCATTGTTCTTGGAGAGATTTGTTATTATTGTTATATAACTTATAGAGAGTTACTGAAAACCTATATCTCTCTCTTCCAACCAAATATTTCAGCGGCAGTTTGGTGGCTTTCTTAATAAAGAGATGAAGTGTTCGTATAACCTGGGACAACCTTTTGGAAATAGCTATGAATTTTCCTACAACAAAATAATGAGATATAAATATTAGAGCGATATTTTCCCATAGAATGTACAGTGTTGTGAATTTTTTTTTAAGATAATAATTGTCTTTATAGCTTAACCACCAAGCACGCTATTTAATTCTGCTAATATATACTAACTTATAGAATATCACACTATAATGAACATAAATAAAGTCTAAGTCTAAGTTAAAATTAAACACAAAAAATTACTTAAAATAATTAAACAATAGAAAAGAGAATTATTACAAAAATATTTACATAGCCCATTCTTGAGTTTTGCATCATAAAAGTGAATAATAAACTTGATTTGAAAAGAAATGTTGTTGGATAGTCAGCATTCTTGATCATTATTTATAGAAAATATGCCTTAACATAATATTAATTACACCTTTGGGTATACATTTTACAATGATCATTAATTTACTATAGATATCCCTGATCCTGGGAATGAAAAGCATTTCTCTATAGAAATTGCAAATAATAAAATAAAGAGAATTGTATCATCGTAATTCTATTTTACGTAGAAGTCTTACCTGGGCGCAATGAATATTTGGCTGTATCGGCATTCTTGAAGATTTGGGGTTCCTCACTGTTCACAGCACAACATCCCTTTTTTACTGGTTGAAGTTTGTTTTAAATTTTTAAGTTTTAAAGATTACTATGTCAAAGACATTATTAATAAGGAGGCGAAAAGTATTCCCGCTAAACTTAAAATGTGAAACCAAGAGAGGTACATTTTGTCCTGCATTTTAAGCTATTGTATCAGTCCTCCAATCTTGTTCCCGATGTTGGGACTCCATGCCCCACCTCCTTTAGGAATGGTCACATTTTTATTAAACTTGTGTAAAGTTTATGAATCTCCCTTGGTTAAGGCAATTCCTCTTTCCGTAAAACCCCCAAGGTCTGGTGTCGTGGAAACTTGGCATCGCTGGAGATCCTCTTTTTCGCTGAGTTGGTGGTCCGGCCTAATTTTATGGCCCTGTGCATTTCTGCGTCATAAACCGCCTTTTATGTATGTCATTAAACAGCTGTCATATTCGGCGACAGGGTCGATTTTACGACCCTTGTTTGGTTGAAGTCTTGCTGGGCACCTTGCATTGTTTACTTGCGGGAAGCACTTTTATTAATTGATCTATTTCATAACTCTTAAATATGAACTTAGCTTTTGATGATTATTTGTAATCACTTTTTCTTGCATTTACGATCTCATAGCATGTTCATATGAATTTGTAGGTCTATTATTTTCGGAGTTATGAAAAATATATTTAAATAAATACAGTTCTTTATTGCTTTGTGTGCGGGAAATGTTTCTGTTAAGTTAGAGAGTTTGCATTACATTGCAAATGCGGGATATGACCACGTCATTCTAACCAGCAATTGTAGTTGCTGATAATGTGTTGTAGTGTCAAAAGATGCCGAAGAAATGGTTACCTAGCTGTCATTTCGTACTGCTACAGACATCTTTGCACTATGGGTGTGGATACTTGATGTTGCCAACTAGGAAATTTTCTGTCCGAGATTAAGTGATGTAGCTATACTATTCGTCAATACCATGAGTAACTAGATATATTTGTTCTCGAATATTAGTCTATATCGTTGAGATCCTGTACGCTGTTTTGTGCGTCATTTCTGAATCTATCGACTGCATATTCTCATAGCAAGAAAAACTTGATAGTCTTTTTTTACGTGTTAGTAGAGGAAAAGTCTTATAGCTTGAATCAGAAATGAGAAGACATTAAATTATTTTACGTGCGCTGATCATTTTACATGCCAATTTCGAGAAGTGCAAATTTTGGCAGCTTTAACTCTAGTATTTGGGATTTAAAAAAACTACTATTTTGATTAGTTTCGTTTAAAGTAAAATTTAATTTTTTTCGGTTAACACGAGTAGAGGAAAAGTGGCGGTCCGGCCCGGGGTGGAGGGCGTAGGGCATGGAGGAGGGAGGAGGGAGGGCTGCACCCGAAGTGCAGCACCTGCCCTCAGCCCTCCTCCTGAAGTGCCCTCCACCACTGAAGGTGCTCCTCCACTCGAAGCGCCCACCACCGGAGTCGTGTTATAGGATGAGGGATTAATTGAGGATTAATGTTAATTAATTTTAATTGGGGAACTTAGAAATTTTTCGAAGCAATTTTTTTTTCTTTTTTTTTTCGCGGAGAAATATCTATTACAGTACAAGGTGAATTTTAACGAATTACAAATTTAATTAATTCTAATTGGGGAACTTAGACATTTTTCGAAGCATTTTTTTTTTTTTTTTTTTTTTTAACGAGAGTAGGGTATTCGATATACATGTTAGAGGAGAATTTTAAAAGTCAATAATGATTTAATTAAAAATAGTCATTAATTAATTTTAATTGGAGAACTTAAGAAAGTTTGGCGAGATTTTTTTTTCCCTCAACGAGAGTACGCAGTTTGCATGTGCAATAAAATGGTAAATGCTAGTAATTAAAAAGGGTCATTAATTAATTTTAATTGGCGGACTTCAACATTTTTGGGGCAAACAGGTGCGTTTTAATGAATTCGATATAGGTTGTGGTAAAAAATATAGGGTCCCGTATGAATTATACTGTACTCAATTTAATAGCTCCCCCATCCCCCTCCCTTTTTTACCCAGAGGGGTCCTTCAATTGAAGTTAGGCTAACAATACAGATTGGTATAAAAAGAAGAATTTTAACGTATATATAAAAGTGTAAATAAACAAGTATGAAAAATCAAGCGTAGCGACATAATTCATGAATCACTTTCCAACATCATTGAAATGTTATGTGAACAAAATATAATTTTACCAGCTAGTACATAGTTAATTAAAATAGTGAACAGATCCCCTTTAGAATAAAAAAGCAACCTTCACAAAAAATCCAATTATGCATAAGATCCCTTCCAAAAATCAAATAATTTACACTTTCGCCTTTTAAAAAAAATTCAAGTTAGGCTAAAAGTACAGCTTACGCTTCGATAGGTTCAAAATATATAGTTATAGATATTAAGTGTCCTTCACAAAATAAATTCAATAGATTCATGTTATATTATGGCTACAGAAATACGAGGGATATTGACTTTCCATAAAAATGCAAGGTCCGCTGTTTGAATGAAAAGACCCCTTCACAATATACCCTGTAAAAATATTATGATTCCACAGATATTTTAAGAAATAGACTGCTATTTTCAAATGAGTTCGTATTCATGCGATGTAAAAATAGGTTTTACATGAATGCCTTTTTAGTTTAACGTTTAAAATATATATTTTTTAGAATTGAAATTAAGAAAAACAGACGGCTATCCAGTATCCCCTCAACATGCATATCGCTGAATCATCTTTCTATCGGGAAACGTTGATTTCACCCCGTATGAGATAATGAGTCACTCCGCGATAAGAAATGCGGCTATTGGAGGTATTTACAAATTTAATAAGTTTCTGTCACATTTTAGGTAGGTAAATGTATGAAATGAGCTATTTAAACCCGTCAATGTATACGAATTATTTCGTGTAGTCCTATAAGGTGCTACTCTTCATATATACATTTGGTGATATATATATATATATATATATATATATATATAATCTGTTAAGTTTTAAATGGCTTCACTGTGTATTTAATGAAAAATAAGAACTAAGAAATAGCCATTAAGAGGTACCCTTAAGAATTATGAGGCAAACAGATGTTTAAAAGAATTTGAACCTGTTTAAATGTACCTGTGTTTAAATGAGTTTGATACAGGTTATGGTAAAAAAATACAGGGTCCCCTATAAGATATATGAATTTTAAATAGTATAAAACTAAATTACATTAGTCTATGCTTTTTGTATAGTAAAGTATAGAAAAATTATACTAAATTGAGTTTTTAGTATTTTAACTTAAAAATTTCTTTTGAGGAACGTATAGGATAACTAACCTTTTGACTTTGTTTTTATAAAATATATATTGTACTATTTAGTTAGGGCATTATTTCAAAAAAATGTTCTTTTTTAATATTGAAAAAATACACATAATGTTATCTTACCTAAAAAGTGTAATCATAATGTACTGGACTTCATCCAAATTCGACCTTCTACTATGCTTGTCTTACAACAACTGAACGGTAATGTGTTTGCTTATCTCTTAAAACCACGGGATATCGTGACGTCATGGATAAGGCATATGGTAGAATACAGAATGAATAGGTATTATAAGACAGAAAAATAAATTTTGCATACTTTACACTTGTAGTATGTGAAATGATTGCTACTATTGCCTATATGAGAAAATGAATCATCAACGAATCCTATTAGTGTATGTCATATTTAACCAACAGGCTTGAAATGCGTGAATTTTGACTAGAATTAATCATTGAATGTAAAAATGATTTATTTTTAGATCTAATATTTATATCGTTTAACATTTTAAAATATATACATAAATTAATCTTACCTTATTCACAAACTTGCAATCCTGTCTTCAATATATGACTACAGCATGAAAAAACATGCGCGCTACTTGTATAGCAACTAGACCAGAAATGATTTCAGTACAAGTCCATTATCTTATCGTTAATCTATAGATTAGTAACATCACGTGACTGATCGCGATAACATTCTAGATAATATTTACTGATAATAATACATTTCAATTCATTTCTCCTAAAAGCAAATGTATGAGTTGGTTGTAAGATCTAGGTAAGTATCCTTACTTTATATGTTTAAAGTTATAATATATGAATAGATATAATATTAATGTATTTTTTCAATATGTATGGTAGGCAAAAAGGAATATTCACAAAGTGTTACGATTCAAAGTCAATCTTTATTTATATAAAGTCGTCCATGGGAATACAGTGCGTTTAATAACAGGTGTTTTCTTCTTTTTAGCTTTTAAAAGCATATTTTGAGGAGTTACAATCTTCTTGGATTTCAAAGACAAATATTTATTTTTTATCATGGTTTCGGGAATTCCTTCTTCTCGTAAGGCTTGTAAAAAGGACGTCGGAGGATTAACGGGAGGTTTTTTGGTAGTACAAAAAATTAAATGAAAGAGTTCAGCCATATTGGCCTCTTCCAAGTTTTGTCCGTTATAGGTGACTGCTCCTTTTCGATCCCATTTAGTTTGCTAGAATCAGATTTGAGAAAATTCAATAAGTCATCTGCCTGTTTCCGCATAGGTTTGGGAACTGAGGATAGAATAAACTGCTCATAATCGTCTTCGTCTCGTTTCTTTTTAAAAGCTCATAGTATTGCTGAACTTTTTGATGATCAGGCAAAGGGCTATTGAGTATCTTGGACATTGCCACATCGAACTCAGTCAATTGCTTTTTCGTAGGCACATGTCTCGTTAATTCCTCTTCAGGTACCAGAGCATATTTAGTAGCGTGCTCCATTGATAAGACCGGTTAAAACACTGAAGGCAGCAGGGATTAAAATATTCAGAAAGCCCCCTTGTTGAATAATAAGCTTTTTTGTGAAATAAGGGACCTTTTTTCGTACCAATTTTTCGTAATGTCGTCTTATATTTCCTCAAAGACTTCTTTTGATACGTGGATAATGGTATATTTCCTTTTAACACGTTATGGCTACACTCGCAGATGGCTTTGACAGATCGTGAGGGTAATTTTTTTAAAAGTTCTTTGCGTAAAAGTTTTGGGCAAGTTTGAATCAACTCTAAATCACGGAGCTGTTTCTTCGTTAACATCATGATCGAAACTAAATTAAAAACCCATTGTCTTTCTTTTTAAACCTTTTTTCGGTACATACACGTATTGCGTTTGACCTGATAAGATTTGTGTTCTCAAACGCATGCGCTCGGCCGTTTCATTTCTTAAATCCACGAGTAAATATGAGAATGGCTTTTGAGTCGCGTCTTCAAACACTTCTTGGAAAAATTTACTGTGCGTCGGGTATAATTGCCGACCTAAATGAATAATTTGACTCATGTCACGTCGATCAAATATTGACTGTTTAGGGAAACACCTCTTATTTCTTTGCCTTTATGAAACAAATTTTGTGTAATAAAGATTACACTAATGTTTAAATGGTGACTTTCCTTTGTAAATAGATCAGTAAGTCGTTCATCCTTACCGCATTCGACCATCAAATCATCTAAGATAACAAGCGAATTGGGTTCTAAATAATCATGATAATTGCATGGAAAACCCTTCACAAAGGTAATATGCGACATTTCATCATACAGAGATTGATAAATTCCGTAAAACCAAATTATTTTATCGGGAGGTGGGTTAAACATACTGTTTTTTACTTTAAGCAAATCCCGTAAGAACCAGGTTTTGCCAACTCCCGTGGGACCGGATAGAAACATAGTACAAGGATGTTTAAAGCGTGGAAGCTCCATTGTAAATAAACACACACACGTTAGGTAACGCTATAAATAATCACAGACACATAGGTTTACATCAAGAAAGATTTATTGATAAAAATTAGCATGGATACCAAATCGCTTGGCTACAAAATTATAGACTCGTCGGTCGTTCGATAAATATTCAGTTAGAAAATTTGACAGAAATTGTCTCAAAGTTCTTCCTCTACATCGAGAATAAAGGTAAAATATGCAATACTGCCCACAGACGGCACTGACAGGTGTTTGTAATACGAGCGGATTAAACAGCGCTCGTGAAAAACGGGATACATAGTTTGATATAGATCCTGTAAAAAAGGAGGGCTTGTTTCCATAGGAGTCAAAGAAATCCACTTCATCAGGCGAAGGAATGTAGAAGGCGACCCAATGGCTACCGGGTTCTGTAGACTTGTCCACATTGCAGATGAAACAGGCGGGATATCGCTTGATCTTTCTAAGGAGATGATCACTTGAAAATACACCCAAAAATGAGTTTCGGGTCATTCGATCCTGTGATAAAATCTTCTCGATTTGTAACGAGTTCATGTTCTTCAGTTAGGAAAGTCGCAGATCACATGACGTGATTTGTTAATTTCAATAATATTTTCAAATTCTGCATAAACTAAAACAGTAGTCGTTTTCTGTAAGGATTCGTCGAACTTGATTTCAATACGTAGATTTCCTTGATGCTGTAAATTGAGGTGGGGACCATCACATAAATCAGGGCTCAAATCGAATACATATAATGTATGCCCCTCAGCAAATTCTTCACGTGTTATATAATTGCCGATATCTCGATGAAAGCCAGAGAACAGTTGATGATAGGCTCTTATATAGTTTTTTCCGTCGAAATCCAATTCCAAGGGTTTAACAGGTACAGGCTGTCCGTCCACGTAAACACTTAAAAAGTTTACTTTGAAATGATGAAAGTAAAAGGGGTTCAAATCATATTGACTGGTATAAGCACTATTGTCTAACAGACCAATAATGACACGTTTCGGCATTGCCCCTAAAAACACATTATCTTGCATAAAGGATTTACTTCCGGTGGAGATGGAATAGGTCTTACACAAAACACGATCAATAGGATATTTCGCTGAAGTTTTTTCCAGTGCTTTCGCATGACCCAGTAGTACCCCAGGACTGACTTTCACTTTTCGAACAAACATAGAGGCATGTTCTAAAATGACTTTATAGCTTGGGAGTGGTGGTTTGGTAGCATCGAAATGGGTCATTAAACAGAATTCAGGTTTACTCCGTGTCATTTTAATTTTCAAGTCGACCATATTCAATAGCAGGCAATTTTGTTGGAAAATGTCACAATTCAGGGGTCCGATCATATCGAGAGTTTGGCTTTTTTTAGTCAGTTCATACCGTTTCTTTAATCCAGGATTTCCTTTGGCAGGATCTGTTTCAGTTAATTTCTCGTCTTTGTAAAAACATTCACATCCCAATAAACTTTTCTTAGCGTCTTCTCCATAGTTCAGCAGTGTTTCAAGATAGGCACGAAAGGCATATGTATTACTGGAGGAGGATATGGCTCTGTCATTCAAACTAACATCCACTTGTGAAAAGAGGGCATGTAAAAATAAATTGACAGGCACTGCAATATCGGTATCCGTTAAGTGTGATCCATCGGACTTAGTGATTTTCACTTTCACGTAGATGTAGGAGGCGGATAAATCAATATAGTCTTCGCCATTCCCAGAAATGATGAATTCCACAGGCCCTCCGTCTCGAATATTAGCAAGGGGGTGATATTCGACGAAAAATCCTTTTTCAATAGCCGTTTGAGTAGGAGGGAATAAAAAGAGGTCCAGTTCGGATTTAGCACAGGCAGCAGAATCTTGATGAATGAGTCCAAACATGTCTAAGCGAAAATATCATGTACTTTCACTTTCTTGGTTTGACGTGGAATGACGACATTGTTAGAACGTTTCCTCTTTTTATACCGATGACCTGATCCAATCATTGTCTTCACTTTAGTAGCCGCTTTGTCAGTTAAGTTTTGGCCCGCTTCTTTAAGCCGTCGTTTAGCAGCGACTTTAATATTGTCGCCTCGGGATAAATCATTAAGAACATTCACACCAGTATGAAACAATTGTTCGCCAACGGCTTTCGCCCCTGATTTGAAAAGGGGTACCGCAGCTCGAAACAGAGATCGGAACAGGCCGCCGAATCCATAACCTCTCTGTAGAGTAGTGCCTTGATAATAGTTTAAGCCACTACCCGACTGATGAATATAATAATCTTCAAAAGATTTTGTGCAGCACTGGTAGGGAACAAACATCACGAGAGGTACTTTTGTCGAAAATGAAGCTTCACGTATGACCGCCCACGTTAAAATGGCGTTAAATCACCTAGGTGTGTCCTTATAACGATTTCTAAAGAATCAAAAGACTTTCGACTAATCGGTAAGTAATGCGGTCGATCGAATGTCATACAAATCACTTCGCCGTCTTTTCCAGTCACATTCACAATACGTAACAGGTGCGCTAAAACATCACCGACTACTTGCGGTTCTACAATATCCGAATAAATCATCAGCACTCTATAATGAGCGCACGGATCTGCTACATACGAACTATCGACTGTTTGTTCAATATTGCTGTCTAGGGAAGCAATTTCACACGGTTCGAATCCCAACATTTCAGATAATCCCGTTTCTAAAATTACTTTGGCGTTATCACGCACATTGATGGTCACTCTTTTCGTGATAGAATTATAGGAAAAGGCTATTTTCTTTTCCAAGTCTGGAATGACAATCGCTTTCAAAATATCAGGTACTGACTCTTAAATTCCTTGTGGAATGCGTCTTGCAATGAGTTCTCCCTCGTTCAAGTCGAATCCAATCAAGTTTGTATGATGATTTACATTATACCAGGTATGCGGGTAAATAAATTCCACAAGACCCACTTCCCATTCCCCTCTCAGTTCAATAGGGGTGGGCAGTCGTGTAATAAAATGAGAAATTTTATTTCCAGGAAAATAATTCCTAGAACTGTACGAGGGTAGTGTCAGGTAGAACGACATATTGATAAATGATCTAGTGTCCTTCTTGCAATCACTTATAAAGACGTTAAATCAGTAGAGGGAATCCATTGATTGAATTTGTTAGGATATCCCTTAAACTTCACAAAATATTCCACACGTTTTCTTCGAGTGCGCTTCTCTAAATTTTTTTCAATCGTATAAGTCTCTTTCATTTGCACTTTTTGAAGTTCTTGCGGGTAGAAGGTTCCTTGAATCGGTTCGTCTAACAAGTCTTTAATTCGATAGACAGGGGGATCTCTCGCTACACACTCCGTCACTATAAACAGTTCCTCCGTCTAATTGGTTTCATAGCCTTTTTCAAAAGTTAATTTCTGTTTCGAAACACGAAACACATCGCCCTGTTGAAACACACAGGGTTTGCTTTTCACATTTTCCAAGTCCCCGTAGAGAGTAAACCACACATCACTTTCATTTTCCCGCGTCACTTCAGCAGGGGCTCTCTTGATATTGGAATGGTAAGTATGGTTATAACTATGCACTAACTCACTTAATACATCGATATACCGATACGTATGATTGTGGGTAAAATACTTCCACATTTTTATTTTCAGGGTGCGGTTAAATCGTTCCACCACCGACGCTTTGGTATTATTATGCGTTGTGAAAAATCGAACTCCTTCTTCTTTTAACAATCGTTGCAAAGGCTGATTCTTAAATTCTTTTCCCGCATCCGTTTGTAAAAACTTGGGCTTTCTCGTGGAGAAAATAGATCGAAAGGCTTTCACAATTTCTTCCCCTCCTTTTGTTTTCAAGGGAATCACCCACGCATATTTAGAGAGAATGTCGATACATGTTAGAAGGTACCGCATCCCCTGATTGTGCTTTCGTAAACTGCTGAGATCCGCCAGATCGGCCTGCCATTGTTGATCCATAGTGTAAACGATCACTCGGTTTGTCGGGAAGTGTCTCCGTACCGCTTTGTGAAGCGTATACGAATCGACGCCGCTCAACCATTTCTGAATCGTCTTCTTCGTTACTTTGCCTCTGGCAGCACGATATAAAACATTTACACCACCAAAACTTGCTGCGTGACTTGGAACCAGATAAATCGCCTTCATTGCAACATAAAACTTGATTGTTACTGACCTTAATTTTAAAACGCATCATTTTCACACCCCACTCTCTCGCGTCACGTCATCTCATAGCATGAACCTGTACGCTAGCTATCTCGCCTTTAAATACTCCTTCGACGGCATAGTTAAAAGACTAGAAAATTACTAAGCTATAATTACATTTTACGAGAATTCGAATACTACTATTTTAAAAGTATAGCCTATAGTAGAAAATTACTAAGCTATAATTACATTTTACGAGTATTCGAATACTACTATTTTAAAAGTATAGCCTATAGAGGGCAAGAGCGAAAAATTCTAAAAATAATCTTGCTCACGCATATGAATTGTATATAGGAGCTTGGACAATATAAAAATAAATTTCATATATCGTCCTATCACGCGGTGTGAATCATCGCATAAATTGTTAGTATGTATTTTTAAAATAAATTAGAGGAAACATGCAATAATATCTATTCTTTTTTGCTTACCTATTCCTTTTTGCCTACCATACATATTGAAAAAATACATTAATATTATATCTATTCATATATTATAACTTTAAACATATAAAGTAAGGATACTTACCTAGATCTTACAACAAACTCATACACTTGCTTTTGGGAGAAATGAATTGAAATGTATTCTTATCAGTAAATATTATCTAGAATGTTATCGCGATCAGTCACGTGATGTTACTAATCTATAGATTAACGATAAGATAATGGACTTGTACCGAAAACATTTCTGGTCTAGTTGCTATACAAGTAGCACGCATGTTTTTTCATGCTGTAGTCATATATTGAAGACGGGATTGCAAGTTTGTGAATAAGGTAAGATTAATTTATGTATATATTTTAAAATGTTAAACGATATAAATATTAGATCTAAAAATAAATCATTTTTACATTCAATGATTAATTCTAGTCAAAATTCACGCATTTCAAGCCTGTTGGTTAAATATGACATACACTAATAAGATTCGTTGATGATTCATTTTCTCATATAGGCAATAATAGAAATCATTTCACATACTACAAGTGTAAAGTATGCAAAATTTATTTTTCTGTCTCATAATACCTATTCATTCTGTATTCTACCCTATGCCTTATCCATGACGTCACGATATCCCGTGGTTTTAAGAGATAAGCAAACACATTACCGTTCAGTTGTTGTAAGACAAGCATAGTAGAAGGTCGAATTTGGATGAAGTCCAGTACATTATGATTACACTTTTTAGGTAAGATAACTTTATATGTATTTTTTCAATATTAAAAACAAACATTTTTTTGAAATAATGCCCTAACTAAATAGTACAATATATATTTTATAAAAACAAAGTCAAAAGGTTAGTTATACTATTCATTCCTCAAAAGAAATTTTTAAGTTAGAATACTAAAAACTCAATTTAGTATAATTTTTTTATACTTTACTATACAAAAAGCATAGACTAATGTAATTTAGTTTTATACTATTTAAAATTCATATATCTTATAGGGGACCCTGTATTTTTTTACCATAACCTGTATCAAATTCATTTAAACACAGGTACATTTAAACAGGTACAAATTCATTTAAACATCTGTTTGCCTCATAATTCTTAAGGGTACCTCTTAATGGCTATTTCTTAGTTCTTATTTTTCATTAAATACACAGTGAAGCCATTTAAAACTTAACAGATTATATATATATATATATATATATATATATATATATCACCAAATGTATATATGAAGAGTAGCACCTTATAGGACTACACGAAATAATTCGTATACATTGACGGGTTTAAATAGCTCATTTCATACATTTACCTACCTAAAATGTGACAGAAACTTATTAAATTTGTAAATACCTCCAATAGCCGCATTTCTTATCGCGGAGTGACTCATTATCTCATACGGGGTGAAATCAACGTTTCCCGATAGAAAGATGATTCAGCGATATGCATGTTGAGGGGATACTGGATAGCCGTCTGTTTTTCTTAATTTCAATTCTAAAAAATATATATTTTAAACGTTAAACTAAAAAGGCATTCATGTAAAACCTATTTTTACATCGCATGAATACGAACTCATTTGAAAATAGCAGTCTATTTCTTAAAATATCTGTGGAATCATAATATTTTTACAGGGTATATTGTGAAGGGGTCTTTTCATTCAAACAGCGGACCTTGCATTTTTATGGAAAGTCAATATCCCTCGTATTTCTGTAGCCATAATATAACATGAATCTATTGAATTTATTTTGTGAAGGACACTTAATATCTATAACTATATATTTTGAACCTATCGAAGCGTAAGCTGTACTTTTAGCCTAACTTGAATTTTTTTAAAAAGGCGAAAGTGTAAATTATTTGATTTTTGGAAGGGATCTTATGCATAATTGGATTTTTTGTGAAGGTTGCTTTTTTATTCTAAAGGGGATCTGTTCACTATTTTAATTAACTATGTACTAGCTGGTAAAATTATATTTTGTTCACATAACATTTCAATGATGTTGGAAAGTGATTCATGAATTATGTCGCTACGCATGATTTTTCATACTTGTTTATTTACACTTTTATATAAACGTTAAAATTCTTCTTTTTATACCAATCTGTATTGTTAGCCTAACTTCAATTGAAGGACCCCTCTGGGTAAAAAAGGGAGGGGGAGGGGGGAGCTATTAAATTGAGTACAGTATAATTCATACGGGAGCCTATATTTTTTACCACAACCTATATCGAATTCATTAAAACGCACCTGTTTGCCCCAAAAATGTTGAAGTCCGCCAATTAAAATTAATTAATGACCCTTTTTAATTACTAGCATCTACCATTTTACTGCACATGCAAACTGCGTACTCTCGTTGAGGGAAAAATAATCTCGCCAAACTTTCTTAAGTTCTCCAATTAAAATTAATTAATGACTATTTTTAATTAAATCATTATTGACTTTTAAAATTCTCCTCTAACATGTATATCGAATACCCTACTCTCGTTAAAAAAAAAAAAAAAAAAAAAAAAAAAAAAAATGCTTCGAAAAATGTCTAAGTTTCCCAATTAGAATTAATTAAATTTGTAATTCGTTAAAATTCACCTGGTACTGTAATAGATATTTCTCCACGAAAAAAAAAAAAAAAAAAAAAATTGCTTCGAAAAATTTCTAAGTTCCCCAATTAAAATTAATTAACATTAATCCTCAATTAATCCCTCATCCTATAACACGACTCCGGTGGTGGGCGCTTCGAGTAGAGGAGCACCTTCAGTGGTGGAGGGCACTTCAGGAGGAGGGCTGAGGGTAGGTGCTGCACTTCGGGTGGAGGGCAGCCCTCCCTCCTCCCTCCTCCATGCCCTACGCCCTCCACCCGGGCCGGACCGCCACTTTTCCTCTACTCGTGTTAAACGAAAAAATTTAAATTTTACTTTAAACGAAACTAATCAAAATAGTAGTTTTTTTAAATCCCAAATACTAGAGTTAAAGCTGCCAAAATTTGCACTTCTCGAAATCGGCATGTAAAATGATCAGCACACGTAAAATAATTTAATGTCTTCTCATTTCTGATTCAAGCTATAAGACAACATTAGAGTTATTAAAGGAGGGATATTCAAATAAATGTGAATTAATTAATGCGTTGATTAAGAAATTATTCGGGATGCTTTTATTTTGGATACTGCACAATCTAGTTTAGAGAGTATAGATGTCATAAATGAATGTGTGTGTTCATTATGTGTATTTAAACAAGATGTTAGTGGATTTTTTGAAGTATTGACAGTTTATTTTATTACAGGTAACTTGGTGATATATGTGGGAGAGAACACTGAAAAATTAAGAATTCGGAACTTTTGAGAATTTATTATCTTTCTTGAAGGATCACGATAGAAAACTTCAAACAGTAAATCCTCAGTAATAGATATAAGGAAAACCAAGCTCATGACGTTTTTGTCTGTTAGTAATATTTTTTTTTCTCTATGCAAAGAATCACATGCGCTCTATAAATGTCCTAAATTCTTGCAGTTAAATGTACAAAAAAAAGAGTAAGAGTTCATTAGAGGGAAGAACTTGTGTTATAACTATTTTTTGGATAAACACCGTGCTAAAAATTGTAGAATTTAGGTAAATGTAAAGTGTGCCATAAGCCTCACTATACATTCTTGCATGTTCCAAGAGACACCAATTGTTCCGTTTTCGCCGAATACAACGCAATTTCAGCTGAAATCAAACGAATCGTTAAATTAAACTTCTTGCAACTTTGAAATTCGAAACGATTCTGCGTCGGGATTACATTCATTGGAAAATGAGCAAACTTTGCTCGTACAACAAGGATTAAAGTTTTTGATTCACTGGGTAATCTTGTAAATTGCTGCTCTGTTCTGGTTAGTGACAGTAAAGCCTCGTTCATAAGTGACAATTGTTTGCTCAGATTGTGATTGCCAAGGCAAGGTACAAAAATACGGATTACATGCTAGGGTTGTTATAATGCTGAAATTAATAGAAAGGTAAACTTAAATTTTACTCCCCATTTTAATTCTGAAGTGAGATTTACCACTAGAGCATTGGTGAAAAGAAGAATAACATCAAATATGTCATATAGTTCTATTCCTTCAAATACTGTGCATAATTTTAATAATTTAGTTCTGACAGACCCACTATTCTTTGAATGAATACTGCTAGATATCTTATTATGGAGTTAAGATTTTTTTTTTGTACAATGCTTAAAGGGGTAGTTGAGAAAAGAAGGAAAACTCTGTCCTCTGCTGCATGTTCTAAACTTGGATGAATTTTATGGAGACTACCTCTTTTTATACAGGTCAACGCAGATTTTGTATTAACAATATTCAATTGCAATTACGAGCATATGATTTAGTTCAACAGTTTTGGTCTTTGGGCACTGATCCTGAGCTAGTTCGAAGTTCTGAGGAATAACAAGAATGTGAGGACCATTTTAAACGCAATTATTTTCCAGATAGATCTAGAAGATTTGTTGTGAAACTTCCATTTAAAGATTCTCCATTTTTATTATTATTAAGTTGTACTAAGGAACTGGCCATGCAGCAAATTCCTTCTTTAGAACGCAGGCTTTCAAAACAACAATCTATTCACGAAAATTATCAAGAGTTCATGAAGGAATATTTAGAATTGGGTCATATGTAACGTATATTCAAATCGGAAAGAGTTCCTTCAATTGTTTGTTATTTACCACATCATGCAGTAAATTGGGAATCAAGTACGACGACAAACTTGAGAGTTGTTTTTGACGCTCTGCTAAGTTTGTTTCTGGTGTGACTTTGAACGATATTCTTATGAACGGACAATGCATACAACAAGAACTTTTTCCCATTCTTTTAAGATTTAGAACTTTGTGCACTGTACGTGCAGATATGGAGAAACTGTTTAGACAAGTCTCTGTTAATCCAGAAGATAAAGATTTTATGAGGATTATTTGGAGAGAGATAGTTTCTTGGATCATATACTACAGAATAATATCGTTTCAACCCATTCGGGACCATGGTATCATATATGCAACCTCAAAAAGAGCATACAGAATTTGTTTTAGACACCAGTAAAAAATAAAAGTAATATTTGTTTTGTCTAATTAGAGCATTTTTGTGATAGTTTAAGTAAAGGTAGGTTTTTTTAAAAAAGTGGTGCCAACCGAATAAAATGTGTGTAAAATCCGCCGGTCCCGAAGGGGTTAACAACAGCCACTTATGGTACAACATCTGTACCGTTTCTTTCTACTACAACTCCTCATAAGCTTGCCTTAGATGAAAAGAATGATTTTCCTTTGGCATCTGCAACTGTGTTGAAAGACTTTTATGTGGATGATTTTCCCTCTGAGGGCTAGAGTGAACAATCAATCACGGAATTTATTAATCAATTGACTTTATTAATGAAACGATGTGGCTTTAATTTGCGCAAATGGATTTCTAATGAACACGGAGTATGGAGGAATATTTTTGAAAAATGTAGAGAAAGTACAGATTCGCTGTTCTTCAATAATGATAGAGGAGGTAAAATTTTCGGAATCCTGTGGGATTTAAATGTAGATTTCTTTTGTTTCACCGCTTTAGACCATGAGGAAAGTAATAGGTATTTTTAAAAAGATAGCTTATCAGAAGTTGCATAAGCTTTTGATCCATTAGGTTTGAGGTCCCCATGTGTTGCTTTCATGAAGAAACTTTTGCAAGATTTGTGGAATTTTTCATTTATTTGGGACGAGCCAATTAGTGAAAAACTCAGTAAACGGCGAACACCGTTCAGGAATGATTTAAAGACAATTTCTCAATTGAAAATTCTCCGATTTGTCTTACCTGCAGATAAGATAAAACTTCCAATTTATGCCTTTTGTGATGCGTCTGAAAAAGCATGTTGTGCAGTAATACATATGCGTTCAGTTTCTCATGATGAGAAAATACCTGTAATTTTTTTGAAATCTAAAAATAAGGTCGCACCAATTAAGATTCAGTCAATACCGAGACTTGAATTATGTTCAGCTCTCCTTTTGGCAAATTTGGTAAAATTGGTTTTGCATGACTTTAATTTCAAAGAGAGTGAAGTATTTGCATTGACTGATGTAAGGTTGCGTTGGCATGACTTTCTTCAGAGCCTCATCTGTGGCATACTTTTGTAGCTAACCAGATTGCTAAGATCCAAGATACACTTCCTAACTTTCCGTGGAATCATGTTCGTGGACTTGAAAATCCAGCTAACTGCGGAACAAGAGATACCTTACCATTGGGACTAGTAAATCGTAAGTTATGGTTTCCTGATCCTCAATTGGTTAAGAGAGACATTAAATGACAAACCGTCTAATAAGATATTTGAAGCTAGGAATATGCAAGCGATTGTTTCCAAAGAAGGAAAAAAAATTGTGTTGTAAATGTTTCTGAACTTAATGATGATCATCTGATTTTCAGTTATTCCTCTTGGAATAGACCATTATCATCGCGTGGTGTTTAAGATTTTTAGACAATATAAGAAAGCCGTTTTCAAATCGCATAAGTGTTTTAATTTTGGTGTTAGAGCTTTCAAAAGCCACAACGAGGATTGCGAAAATAGTACACCACCAGTGTTTCTGTGTTGAAATATTTGGCTAAAGTCATAACAAGTCTTTAAAGTCTCCGAGTAAACTTTTGTCTTTAAATTCATTCCTGGATTATATTTGTATTTTGTGTGTTGGTGGAAGGTTGAGACATGATAATGATTCAGAAGGTCAGAAACACACAATATTATTGCATGTCGCATCTGTAGTAAAATTAGTTTACTGTGGGGCTTTTTAACATACAGTTAGTAGCCACTCTAAGTTTATGTATATTTAAGTAGGGGTAATCTTTTAATATAAAAATATTTTTTTTCCTGTCTTTATATAGTAAATAGTTGAAAATCATATAAATAGGTAAATTCTTCTTACCTTCTGTTTTCAGGATTCTGAAGCAGTGTATCCAATTTTATTGTGTCATTTATTTATGACTCTGGTTCACTCTTATGTGTATCCTTTTTTCACTATGGCTTATGTAAAGAAGAAAATCATGATTAGAGTGTGAATATTGATAATTGATATGATTCTTATCTTTGAAAGTTAAGAAGATTTAATGCTATAAATTACACGTTATCATTTACATATTTTAAGTTTACATTTTAAAGATAGAGAAATTTTTGTACGCTTTAGGAGCGATCATGAAAGAACGTCTTTATAATTCGGAATCCCCCTCGAGGTAGTGGAACTCCTTTATAAGGCTAACAAACCACTATTTGGTGCGATATTGAACAAGTGTCTCCAGGAGGGCGTTTTCCCTACTCACTGGAAAACAGCGGACCTGGTCTTGTTCAACAAGGTGGGAAAGGATAGGGGATCGCCCAGCTCCTACCGTCCGATATGTCTTTTACCCGCTTGGAGTAAGGTACTTGGTAAGCTAGTGACTAACAGACTGGTGTTTCACTCCAGGAAGAATGGTCACATGAGTGGCAATCAGTACGGTTTTACTCCGGGCAAGGGTACGGAAGACGCACTTTTTAAGCTGCGTCAGACAATAGAGGGTTGTCATGAAAGAGGTAACGATGCGTGCCTCATCATGTTGGACGTGAAGGGAGCCTTCAACAGCTTGTGGTGGCCCTCTATCCTTAGTGGTTTGGAAAGGATTCATTGTCCAAGCAACTTGTTTCTTTTGGTTCAGAGTTTCCTATCTCAGAGGAAGATAGCGTATAGGACCGATGTCAAATCCTTGGAGCGAGAATACAATGTCGGTTGTCCGCAGGGATCCAACTCCGGTCCGTTCTTTTGGAACCTAGTTGCAAACATTCTGTTGGAACTGGATCTTGGAGAGATGATTGAGCTTATAGCGTACGCAGATGACTTCGGTCTGTTGGTGGAGGCGCCTAATGCTTATCAATGTTCACGCCGGGCGAATCTTGCCCTCGCAAGAATTGCCGAATGGGCGGCAGCACAAAGGTTAGCTTTCAGTGCAGAAAAGACTGTCGCTATTTATTTCCGGAAGTCCAGACGGGCAGGTCGTAGAAGAGGTCCTTCGACCCTTCCTCGAATGCGCTTCCTTGGCGTGCCTGTTCGAATGACGAACTCCGCGAGATACCTGGGCGTACACGTCGATGCGAAGCTCAACGGCATGGCGCATGTCGCCTACGTAAGGGAGAGTATCGCCAATTACGTCAGAGCGATCCATTCGTTCAGTCGTCGTGATTGGGGTCTGAGTGGTGATGTGCTCAAACAGCTTTATAAAAATGGAATAGAACGCTTGGCGACGTACGCCTGTAGTTTCTGGTGGACAGGTACCGGTCGCATGAGAGACAAACTGATCTCGGCTCAGAGACCAGCGCTCCTGCATATTACAGGCAGCTTCCGTACAACTAGTACGGCAGCGATTCAAGTCCTGGCCGGTACCATGCCTCTGGATCTTCAGGTGGAGAAGGAGTGCCTTCTCACACGTGCGTTCAGAATGGGGTTTGACCTCGATGTGGGACGAGTGTCAATAAGAGCTGTTGATATTCAAGGTAGTGCAGAGAGATGGAGAGTACATCCTGCAAGGGCCCCTTTTATCGACTTCGAAGATGCTCATATTCCATTGGAAGACTCCGAACTTCATCAAGGAGTTTGCGTCTTTACGGATGGTTCAAAAACAGCCGAAGGTGTCGGCGCTGGCGTTGCGATATATGTAGATGGGACACAGACCCAAGGACTCTCCTTCGGGCTACCACCCCATGCGACTGTGTTCCAGGCCGAGCTTCAGGCAATCATACAAGCACTGCAAATCACTAGAACGCACAAAAGCATTTCCCTCTTTACGGATTCGAGGTCCTCGCTTCAAGCTCTTTCAAATCCGGAATGTCTTGACCCGTTGGTTGCGCAGGTGCATGTGTTGAGGGAGGGCATGGATATTAGTTGGTTTTGGGTGAAGGCCCACATTGGAATTACTGGAAATGAGGCAGCCGATTTATTGGCAAAGCTGGGTGCGGCCTCAGGAGTAATTTCAGTCCCAGTCCAGTATTCCCGGCGAGCTGTCAAGAGTCTCATTCGAGCAGAGTTTCTTCGATTCTGGCAAGCTCGTTGGGAGGGGGAGACTACGGGCCGAAGCGTCTTCCGGATATTCCCAAGAGTATCGGAGGGACGTGCTTGTACTTCTCCCATGATAAATTGGGCTATGACGGGACATGGGCCCTTCCCCGCATACTACCGACGCTTCCATGTCAGACCGATACGCCGTGCCTGTCAGTTCTGCTGTTCGCCAGTTCCAGCCACCAGCGAACATCTCCTGGTAGAGTGTGTTGGTACGAAGCATCTCAGGGAAAGGTTTTGCCCGAGGCTGAATGCAGCCTCAGTTCGTTCCTACTTTCGGGAACCGAACATGAGAAAGAGCCTACTAGCCTTTCTCAAAGCAATGGAACCCCATCTTTGGGTGTAACATTAATGGTGTCTCCTTCCTTGAGTGCCTGTTCAAGAAGCCACTACTTTCATCTCACTTTCCCGTTTCATGGGTAGAAGAGAAGATTTTCAAGTAAAGAAGGTGCATTCACCTTGCGTTGTAAATATGTAAATAAATTTTTCATCTTTTTGTGTGGCATCTTATTTAGTATAGTCTTTTTATTATTATTATGATTATTATTATTACAATCTTATATTGTTTAATCCTATGTTAAGCCCATTTAATAAAAGTGAAGATGTAATTAAAGTCCGCTCTCGTGTGGACACCACCTCCCTTTCTGTACTTATTTTGTGAAAGTTGTTTTGAAATAAAAGTTGTTTCATCTATGGTGAAGTTTATTGTGTCTAGTCTAATTAGACTTTAGGGATTTATTTAAGGGTATGTTGGGACTACCCAGTACAGGGGAGGCGGCGAGTAGTCGGTGAGTCATCCTGTTAGAGAATGTGTTCTCTAACGACACGTACAGCGATAGTGAACTAGGATGGCCTCACTTCGTTGCATGCTCGACGCGGTAAAGCACATTACTATTGCTCCTACGATCAGTCAGAAGTTGATAAGGCCGGCAATGTCCAGTATTGGACGGGAGCCACGCTTTAGCAGGCCGTACTAGTCTTATAATTCGGAAAGTCACATTGCACTGAAGTTGAAGCAGTCTATTTGATACTGAGTTGCTATGGTTGCATGAGGCCCATTTCAGGGGTATTCACAGTTTAAGTGTTTACTGAAATTCCCGCACATGGCCTTGACGTCACGAGCCATATGGTTTCTCAAGTGCAGAAAAGGTTTCAGTTTGATTGTATCTTCCTGAGTGATAAGCTGGGATTACGTGTTTGGGAGAGGAAGGTTTACAATAGCATCATGTGACTGCATTAATTTATGAATCATTATCATAAAACTTATTTGCATGTTGAATCACAGCTACTTTTAATTGTTCTTCGAACAAAGTTCTGCGTTCTAAGTGGTTGAGATGCAGTAAGAAAAATTGTGAAAAGATGCTTGAAGTGTTTCCGTATTTTACCATCTATTGGTACTCAAATCATGGGAGACCTTCCAGCTATACGTGTCTCGATCAGTCATCCATTTTTAAAGACTGGAGTTGATTATCCCGGCCCAATTATCTGTAAAGAGCGAAATGGTAAAAACATAAAATCGTTTAAGAGTTACATTGCTATTTTTATTTGTTTTTCGACTTGTGCTATTCATCTAGAATTGGTCTCAGATTTATCAACTCAGCATTTTTGGCTACTCTGTAAAGTTTGCTGTCCGTAGATGCACGCCAGCTGAATTAGTCATTGATTTTACTACAAATTTTCAGGCTGCAAATAAGGAATTGCGGGAGTTATACAATTCCGTATCCTCTATTAATAAAGATTAATCACTCCATATGTCTAATGAAGGTATCGACTTGAAATTAAATCCTGATCTGCTATAATTTTAGATACATAAAATATGTAGACAATCCCTCAAGCGACTATTACATAAGATACATTATTGGATAGGGACAAAACAAATTATTTAGAAATATAGAAAACAGTTGTATTCTGCGACTTTTAACACGGAAGTTGACTTGAGTTCCTCTTCTGTACCTTTACACAAGAAAATAAGAATATATAAATCAAAAGCCATTAGGGTTTCAATGCAATAATAAAATCTTGCCTCTTCTGAGTCGACTTCAAAAAAGTCTTTGTTTTTATTGTCATAGAATCTACCCATATAAAAATACTACCACGCGAATTTCTAATATGTTTCTTTTAGCAGACGACAAAAATATTTTCTTTACTTCACGTACACCGATCAAACAAACATAATTTATTTTGTTAAATGCCTGCTTTAAAAAAAAAAGAGTATCAGAATTTGTGGCGGGTTCTTGCGTTTCATGACAGCTAGTCAGCACTTACCGCAGGCGTTTTCTCAAAATAAATAAATCGTTAGTCTTTATGTAGGAGTTGAGAATAAGAAATATTTTTTTGAAGTTGAGTCCCAACCAGTATATTTATTTCTACTTTTATTCCCTTATTTGTTTAGTGCTGTTTTAAAACTGTTTAATTCTGCATTTTCAAAAGTTTGCATTTCAAATGTTAAACGAAGATTATTATTTATTTGAACAAGTATATTATGCGATGATATTTTAGAAACATACCATAGAAAAACAGAAAATGAACATAAATCAATACAATGCACAGATTTTGGTAATTATTGACATAAACAGGAAAGATATAAATGATGGAAAAATATATCGGAAATCATTGCTTCTAAATAAACAGAATAAATTTTGAATCTTATTTTTGTAACAGTGGTGTACATAAAGATTAAACAAAGTATATTTACAATTTCCCAAAGTTTCGATATGTATTATTATTATTATTATTATTATTATTATTTAGGATTTATATACTTTCCGAAGTTTAGTGATTGAAAAATGTTTATTTTTGTATGAAAATCTCTTTAAATTATACCAATGCAAATTATTCAAAAATATTTCAGCTTACATTAAGTAAAATAGACACAGTGATGATTGTGCAGACAAGGCAATAAAACAATGCATTTACCAGGAGAGAAAAAGAAAGAAAGCTGACAGCTTTTATCAAACGTAAGGAATAGAGATTCAAATTAAATCTACATTATTGTACAGAAAGGAAATTTAAAGAAAGACATTATTAATGCTTGGTTGAAAAGGACAAAGACACTAAAATACACTAACTTGTCTTACAAAATACATACACATATAATGTTTGGATTTTATTAGCCTTTTCAGGGGCAAAGACACTAAAATACACTAACTTGTCTTACAAAATACATACACATATAATGTTTGGATTTTATTAGCCTTTTCAGGGGCAAAGACACCAAAATACACTAACTTGTCTTACAAAATACATACGCATATAATGTTTGGATTTTATTAGCCTTTTCAGGGGCAAAGACACTAAAATACACTAACTTGTCTTACAAAATACATACGCATATAATGTTTGGATTTTATTAGCCTTTTTAGGGGCAAAGTGCCGGGTGTCCTAAAATGAACTAATTGATTTTAAACTTCAATAACTACCAAACGGTGACAGATATTAAAAAAATTCTTGCAGGGTAGTAATGAATGATGTCAGGAGTTTTTTTTAGTGCGATTCCTGATTTTAGTTTGAATTATCAGCAATAGATGGCGCTGCGAGCAATAGACATCGATCGAGACAAAAGCAGAAATCACCCAACATTGATGTGAAGGAAGGAGGCTCAGTACATGGAGTGGGTCTCATTCAGAATCGGACCCTAAGAATAAGATTGTATTAGCGAATGAATCCCACTCCATGTATTGAACCTCCTTCCTTCGCATCAATGCTGGGTGAGTTTAGTTTTGGCCTGGATTGGACTCCTGTTGCTCGCAGCGCCATCTATTACTGTTAATTCGAACTAAAACCAAGAATAGCTGTAAAAAAAACTCCTGACATCTCACATTATTCTCCTGTAAGAATTTTTTAAATAACTGTCACCGTTTGGAAGTTATTGAATTTTAAAATCAGTCAGTCCATTTTAAGGACACCCGGTACTTCTATTGCTAAAATGTTGAAATGATTAAATGACAACAGAATTTTCGAACAAATTTATTTGAAAATAAATAAAAGATTTTTTTCACGTACATTATGAATGAAAAAAAAATATTACAAAATATTGGTGCCATTGTGGCATCTGGTGATCAAAATTAAGTGGTAAGAAAATGTACCACCCTTCAAATGGTTAAATTGGTAGTAAGTATTCAGAAGCGATGAACACAAATCGAATGAAATTTGGAACAAATATCATTAAGGTAAAAGATAAGAGATTGACGAGGAAAAAAAAAAATAAAGTTTGCGCACATCATATATCACGGGATCATTCTGTAAAACAATAGTACTGATACTTACAGTTGCAAAAAAAACGGTTTATTCCCAGGTTTATTTCCAATAGACCCGCTTTATTGCCAAAAAACCTGGTTTATTCCCAAAAAACAAAGTTTATTCCCAAAAAACCCGGTTTATTCTAAGGTCAATGGGTTTTTTCTAGCCTTTGCAACTCTACTGATACTAAAATACCACAGCTTCAATGGAAAATTCCGTGCTTTGTATTCATCGTTACTGTGAACGAGCAGAAATGTGAATTTTCTGGAAAATTGTTCTATCAGAATGGCAAATGTGATAAAGCTATTCTCAGATGATGTTGCAGTGAAATACGTTTGAGGAACAGTCTTATTTTACGGTTAAAAAGCATAATTATAATGTCTGAAACATTCTTTGATCTTGGCATTTCTCTATTAAGAGAAAGTTCGAGGCTGCGGGCACCGGTGATGTTCGAACGTGGGTTTCCTAGAAAATAAACTTGTTGAATAATTACTTTTTAAAAATGTAATACACATTTGCTTAAAATTTAAACATCACACTGTAAAAAATGAAGTACTCAAAAATGAGTAAGTTCATGTACTCATTTCGAAATGAGTATATTTTTGGATTAAAAATGAACATGTGAATTCTCAAAAATGAGTAAGTCCATGTACTCATATCGAAATGAGTATTTTTGGATCAAAATTGAACATGTGCATTCTCAAAAATGAGTAAGTTTATGTACTCATATCGAAATGAGTATTTTTGGATCAAAAATGAACATATGTATTCTTAAAAATGAGTAAGTTCATGTAATCATTTCGAAATGAGTATTTTTGGATCAAAAATGAACATATGATCAAACCCAACATACTTGTATATTTCAGAATGTGTAATGACGAAATTTCGGAGCCTAAAAAGCTATTATTTGAAGGAAAAACGAATAATAAGAGAAATGAAAAGTGGATCTGGTTGTTTTGGATTTGCATCAAAGTGGATCCACTACTACACATTTACTCTTTTTTTTTTTTCCTCACATTTTACTCATCTACTTTTTTTTTTCTTGATAGTACTTCAAAATTATGATTTTTTTTCCCACTAATTTTTTAAAAATTTATTTTAACTTTTTTAACGTGAGGCAATATTGTGTTACTTAAAAGTTTCATAACATAATATCTTTGCAAATTATAGCTATGCAAATTGGTATTAAACTAAACTGATTTGGCTTACAAATTTATGAATTACGCTAAAATTTATTATTTTATAAATTATAATTTTACAAAGTTTACAATTTTAGTATTTCAATCTATGATCTTTTCTAATGTCATTTTTTAATTAATAATTCTTCGAACTACCTGTTACTTCAGACATTATTTTAATCTTTAACACATATAGACAGGCACTGTAACATCCTTAAAAACATATTTAAAAACACATAAAACCAGTCCACACGCTGATGTCTCGTATTTTTCCTCTGTCAGTCCGATTTTTCTAAAACTATCTCTTCTCAACAAATCTATCCTCTATAAATATATATCTATATAAAAATAACAATCCTCTATCCCTTCCCTAACAGATGGCGCCAGATGCTGTTAGGGGATCCCTATTAGGAAGGGATAGAGAGGGGGAGTTTCAAAATCAGTAACAACATTTGAGAAGGAGGCATAACCAGTTATGGCGCGTTGGTTTGAGTCGTTAGGTTAGTAAACAGAACATCGCGGGTTCGATTCCTCACATTGGCAAGGTTGGTTAATTAATATTAACTCACGCAGGAATGAAAAAAGTGAGCAGAAATGTATATGTCCCTTATAAAGTTGTCCTCGCGAAGTAACTTTTTTATTTTTATCCTATAAATTTTATTTTAACGACATAAATTTTTTTTTAATTTGAATACATCCATGGGATCAAAAATGAGTACATAGCAGTTCATATTTGAATACATCCATGGGATCAAAAATGAGTACATGTGTTTCTCAATTTTGAGTACATTTGGATCGGAGCTATTTTGAGTATGTGACGTATTCAAAATTGAGTACTTTTTACTCAATTTTGAGTACCCATTTTTTACAGTGCACTGCGTTAAGGAAAAGTATAAATAAAGCTTAGGTGTTCAAAAGTCTCGTGGGAAAATCCAATATCTGGCTACCACGGGACACAGTGAAATTGGGGCATTTTGACAGATTATAGCCACTCTATAGCTGCACTACCCCTGATGATTTATTCGTAGATAGATTTCATTTTTAATCGTTGTAGGCTGTTTAATAATATTATCGCGCGTGCAACATTTATGCGACTAAATTCTGAATTTTTAATTCTTTTAGCTTGTTAGTTATTATTCTTGAAAACTTTGTTTAAAAAAGGGGTGTTTGAGTCTATTTATTTGCTATTTTATTTTTAAAAGAAAGAAGTGGGTCCTTTAAGAGGACCGGGACCTGGTAATATATACCGGCTCCACCTCGCAGAAACTTACGAAACTTCCGACTATTCAAATGTTCTAAGTCACCAAAGCAGTTTCACGGCAACAATCCATTCTATAGCAATAATTGTAAAAGATTTTGTAGACAATTTTGAAATTCTGTATTTGAATAAGATTAATTTGTTCCAGCAAATAAAAACACAGTATCCTTCCGTGCCAAATGCTACCTCTATTTTTCCAGGAAGAAAGACTAAGTGCCACAGTGGTCATCATTTAATTAGAGTTGCAAAAAATCGGTTTATTCCTAGGTTTATTTCCAATAGACCCGGTTTATTCCCCAAAAACCAAGTTTATTCCCAAAAAAACCTGTTTATTCCCAGGTTTAAACCGGGTTTTTCTAGCCATTGCAACTCTACATTTAAGATATTTCGTGAGTAATTAATGAGTTTATTGCATTCCAACAGCTGAAATTTCAGAAAATTTCCAAAACTTTTGATTTTGTTATGGATTTTCAAGTACGAGTCGAAGCTAATGAACAGTGGATATTAAACAAGCCGCGTTTTCCTTTAGGATACAAAATCAACACAAAGTTATCACGTATGACACTTTCAGCAACAGTCTTTTTAATTTTCGTCAACGCTTTTGTATAAGTAATTGGTAATGAGATGATGGCCATTTACGTACATTGACCCCAATTTGTTTAGGAAATGGCGCGCCTTAAAAACTTGTGAGGTAAGGTATGCAATTATAAGAAAATAATGCAGTCGAAGCCTTTAAAATACATTGTATTAGGATTACAAGAATAAGTATTGCGGAATTAATGTTTATATATTACATAATTAAGGTCTGATGAAACAGCTGCTCATAGCTTATGACACAAAGATAAAGGTTCGTCCAATTTTCACTCAAGAAGAATGATCATCAGGGTGGCTAGTGGTCAGGGAAAAATACAGTAAAAAAAAATGATAGTTACCAGTATATTCTTATAAAAAAATTCAAATTAATTATTTGATCGAATAATCAACATAAATTTTTCTATAAGAATATACTGGTGTTTATCACTTTTTTGACTGTATTTTTCCCTGACCACTAGCCACCCTGATCATGGAGTTTTCATCTTACAACAGGACATTTCACAAAATTTTTCAGTTAAAAACAGAACTCTTCACAAACTCCTTTTTCTTAAAAATGGAGCTTTCATAAAACTTCCCCATCTCCAAGCTGAATCTTTATCTTTAAACATTTTGAAATAAAATCTGACATGTCACAAAACAGCTGAAGTCGCCGAAAAACATATTATCTGACTTTTATATAGTATATATATAAAGTATCTTGTTATAAATGTATAAACAGAACGATAATTTCAAATTCACAAAAAAGCTAAAGTGGATCAAGTCCAAAAGCATAAAAAAATTGTCTGTTGCGGATTATTACTTGTTAACCACTTCACTCCCAGGCTTAATTTCGCTGGTGAAGGGCTATATACCAGGCTGTGCGGTGCAAAATGTTTGTATCATAAATCATTTAATAACTTCCGTGATTTAATAGTAATGAATGTAAGGTCGTTAAAGGATTTACAACGTTATCATAATACGTATAAAATAATATATAAAACTTGCACATTGTATACATACACTGATATACATACATACAGTATATCAGGGTGGCTAATGGTTAAAGAAAAATACAGTAAAAAAAAAGTGATAAACACCAGTATATTCTTATAGAAAAATTTATCTTGATTATTTGATCGAATAATCAACATGAATTTTTCTATAAGAATATATTGGTGTTAGTCACTTTTTTTTTACTGTATTTTTCCCTGACCACTAGCCCCTGTATATACATGAAACTTAGGAATTTATTTTCTTTCTATTTATTTTCTTTTATTCTTTCTTATAATGACGTAAGATGTATAGTGAACGTATTGGTGTACGTAATGGACACTGATTACTGAAATGAGAAGACGCACGCAGCGTACATCCTGGTCGCCGATTACTGAAATGACAGGACGTACGCAGCGTACGTTCTGGGAGTGAAGAGGTTAAGGGTGAATATTTTCAGAGCCGTAGTGAATCAAGTCCCATTTTTACTGTGTCGTATTCGTTTGATCGACCTTATGTAAAAAACATTTAAGGGCCAAAGTGGACAAAGTCCAGTAAATTCTGATTTAAAATTGTATTGCCACCTTAATTATTGTTTTTGAATTTTAGGGTTGGGTTGGGTTGATTATTGACGGCCAATTATCTACACTTGGGATATAGGCTCGGGGGGAGTGCCCTTCGTGGGGGTCCTTCTAAGGGAACCTAACCCGTATTTACGCATGGATAAATCTACGGCTCGAAGAAAACCACGAAAACTCCGAACGATTAGGCCGACGGGCGCGATTGGGATCGAACCCAGAACCTCCCGTCTACCAGCTTCGAGAGCAGAACCTCTCAGCCACTGGTGGGGCTTTTGAATTTTAGGTAGCTTTCAATACAATAAAGTATAAAGCTACCTATTGCAGCCGTTCGGAGGAAAGCAGTTCCGGAAAATTTCGATATATTTTCACCGATCATGACCCCCAGACCCCAAAACCACCCTCCGTTCAAATGTTGATTTATATATATATACATATATATATATATATATATATATCCACACACACACACACACACATATATATATATATATATATATATATATATATATATCTGACCTATGTCATACGATAACGCTCGTATTTATAAATCAATTTTGATGAAACTAATTGTGTGTATTAAGCTAACCAATGTCTCGACCGAGTTCGTTGGCCAGCTTGGTATGCCATTTTGTTTCAAGATGGCGGCCATTTAAAAATTTAAAACTAAAATAAATATACAAAAAAGTTAAATTTTATATTAAGTGTTAGGTCTTGATACAAGGATTCCAGAGCATTTTTTGGTTTACCTCTATCGTAAAAAATGGCTGAGATAGAGCAGTTTGAAATTCTAGGGTGACTGACATTTTGAAACAAAACAGCACATTAACGCGATTACTCCCAAATTATTTTCTTTCATTGTTGTAATAATTTTCCCAATCATACGCATAAAACTATATATTCATATCCGTTAGCGCCAAATTCTCGCCAAAATTGGCGACATTTGGCGATATATCGCCAAATTTGGCGACCAAAATAAGACTGCATAAATGAAGCCAATTTGGCTATTGCTCAATAATCTGGCGAATTTCTTATTCAAATTCAGTATTAACGAATATTTTGTCAACGTTTCTTTGCATTTTAACTTGCTGTTTTCGTGTAACATTAGCTAAAATTTTAAAACGAAGATATAGGAAAGCTACCTTTTCCTCCCGGTACAGGCCGGAAGGATTTTTTAAATTATGATCCATATGTAGGTTAGTCCTTCATACTACAACAATAAAAGAAAATTTCCCTCTAAATCACTTTAGGATTCAATTAGTGTTAATAAACTTTAACATTATTTATCTCAAAACTATAATTTATGGACTTTATCCACTTTAGCTCTGAACGCCTCAAATATACATTTAAAAAAAAAAAATGTTTAAATTTTCATAAGAACGGGACGCTGTGAGAAGACTGTAGACCCTTGCCTAGCCCCCTCCTTCCATAAAATCCTTAGCCAATTTTGAAATGTTGACTGTATTTTTATACCTTCAAGCAAACTTTTTAAGGGAAACTGAACGCGAATTTTCGCTCTAAAAAGTATTCACAATCGCTCCATTTAAATTTTGTTGATATCGAACACTAGAAATTCAGCTCTGGGTTTATTATTTGTGTGCCCATCGCGCTAAACATTAACATTAAATGTACCCACAACCGTCCATTTGACCGGTACCAAATGAAAATACTTCAATTCGAACAGATTCCAAATTCATCTTCAATTCCAGAAATTTCTTCATAAAATAACTAAAATATAAATTACACAGAACTATAAATTAAATAGTTTGAAATAAAAAATATGGTGTGAAATATTTTTTATAAAACTTGAGTAAAATTTCGGGTATGTTTAATGTGTTAAGAGGCTCCTAATGCATTGAGCTCACAGTCACAACCTGAGTTACAATGTTTCCATTGTACATTGTACAAGTAGAATTATATACAATGTTAGACAAGGAGACTTCTGCAATACTCATTAGCAGAATTCTATTTTTTTTCAGTCCGACAACACTTAATCACAAGGCAAGTCTTTGAACACAGTAATGTGACACGAAAAGTGATGGCGAAAGCGAATCAGCACTCCATTCGTCCTTTTATAATCCCACCATAAACTTTCATTTGAAATCCAGTCCTAAGTGATATCCGCCATTACTCTTCTGTCCGTTTAATTGAAGCGATGACCCACGGATGCGCGCGACGCCATCTTGAAAACCGCTGCTCGCACAAATGTGTGGCCGAAGAAGCAATCTCTATTATCTCCGCCCGGCGCCGTCATAAAACGTCCGTTTCGAGTCCCACGTGGTTTTGACGAGGCGCTGTCAACCGCTGACCAATCAGAGAGTAGAACGGCGGGGAAGTGAGAGCTGGCAGGTGTTTTATTGATAAGGCAAAGAGGGGAGGGGGGGAGAGCCAACCGACAATGTAAACAGGGAGGCCTAAAAACTTCCATATCTCGTTATGTAACGAGGCCGCAGTTTGAGGCTCCCTTATGTTGACATTCTTTTGGAAGCTGTGTTTGAACATACTTGTTGACGGACAGCAAGACAGAATTAACGACTTTTTACTTTGGAACTAACCCCGTTCCGCGAATTAAAACGATCGAGGGAAGTAATTATGTAATTAAGAGCCGAATGGACGGAGGTAGAGAGCAAATTGTTTTTAAATAACGCGGTTAACTAATTCTGTATCATCAGTCATGTTGATGGGAAGAAAGGTCAAGCTCTTAATGCCAATAGTGGTTAAGTTAAAATTTTGATTCTCTATTTTTTTTTTTTTTTTTTTTTTTTGAATTGCTGTGTCAGGGGAAGTTAATCGATAGATAAAGTATGATGAATTTATTTTAGCTGAAAAAAATGTTTCAGTGTCATCTTGATTGCAAATTAGTAAATACGAAAATGCGATTAATGTCTTCATGCATTTTGATTAGATGGAACTTTTATAAATTGCACCTTACAGGCACATTTGTTTTATTTATAGTCGAGTGCATCTAGTCATTTAAAGATAACGAGAAATGCATCTTTATTAAAATAATTATAGTTCTATACTAGCAGAACAATTTTCCAATTTTGCTATAAACAATTAAAGTATTTTGAAGAAAAGAAAATTAAGAAAAACTGCACAAAAATTTTATCTATTAAAAACAGCAATAAAAAAATTCGAATACAATAATGAAAAGAATCGCAGAAATATCTAGAAATCATTTTTTGTGATATTGTTGTAGACGAAAATAGTCCAACTGTGACTTAGGGGGTGTCAGTGTCACCACTCTTTTCGTTATTTTCGCTGAAATTCTGCGATTAAATAAGGCGAAAATTACGCGCCATCGCGAACTTGCAGGCCACAGTTGGATCACACTGTTAGATGAACAGGCTTGAAGAAAGTTCATTATTGATGTAAAAAACAGCAGTCTATCAAATTCGCTTTTGCGCTCATTGGTGTTTGTGTGGTCTTACTTTATCTGATGAAGGTAACCACTAATTTATTACCCCCGAAACTGTGGTTGTACTTTTACTGATTTCATAGGGATAGAATAAAGAGAAGATTATCTCCTATGTATCATTATTTGTATTTCAGATTTTATTAATCAGACTTAAATCAAGTGCTGTGATGATGCCATATTCGTATAAGAAAAAAAAAATATTGGAAAATAGTTATGTAATCATAGCAATATCCAAAATGATATTGCAAAAATTTTTATCTAAAAGGCTGACTTGCAATCTTTATAGAAGATGCTAACAATGAATTATTTCAAATAAGTTTATGTCATAATCTAACCCAGATGCATATAAAAATATACGAATAATGCTTTATTAGCGACAAAGTATTGTTTCTTTTATTATGGATTTTTCTATTCAGAAATTTGTAATCCACTATTGGGCATTTGTACAAAAAAAAAAAAAAATACTATATATATATATTATTTTTTTAGAAATGTATAACTATAGTGGCAACAACCGGTGTTATCGCTTTCGCTTTTATCTCTCATACATCACTACTAAGTATCTCATAATTTAAATTATTACTTCACCGAATTAAAATATACTTTCGAATGAAATTTACTTAAAACTGCAACTTATTTTAGTGTCTTTATGTTTTTAAATAATTTTTAAGAGTGATTTTTTTTTAAATCAGTCTCAACAATGAGCTTTTTGTTTGCTACGATAATGAAAAGTAACTACTGTAAGCAGAGTTATCGCAATTGGCAACTGACTGATCAAAGAAAAAAAAAACAGGCCAGACTCACCTCACTTTGGCGTTAAACTAAAATCTGTCAACGAAAAAACATACGTATTTTCATTTTATGTTGGACATAAAATTAATATCAAGTTATAATCAAGTTAAAGTTAGATTTGTTAAAAAACATTGCACTAGAATATGCTCGCAATTATATATTCATCTGGTTATTATAATTATTATAATCCTGTATCAAGTTGTTAGACTATAGAATATTAGAAGATAGTAATTAGAATATTATTAGATAGTTAAAAGATAGAGTAATATATATTTATTTTGTGAATATTTCTAATTTCCTCCCTCTCTCGCTGCATTATTTAAATATTGCAGTGATTAATATATTTCTTCAGCATTGTTTTGAAAATAGAAGATGCTGTCAAACAAAATGAAGGCTTGAGATACTAGCTTACTTAAAAAAAAAAAAAAAAACCTAAATAAAGGGTTTAAAAAGGTTGCAAAGTAATTTCCAGAAAAGAAAAAAATAATACTCAATATAATAATTTATGTATACCAAATGATATGTCCAAATTTAACTGAATTAGAACAATGGTAATGAATTTAACAAGTTATTTGGAAAAACATCAAAGTTAATATTATATTTCCGTTTTTCATTACTAACTTTAGCCATAATTATTTGAATTAACGTAATTCCTTATTTTTAACAGATTTAAAAATGCACCTATTAACATCTTGAGTAAATAAAAGAGCTCTAGAAAAAATCATAATTCAATTTCAATTTTCCTTTCAAAAAAAAAAAAAAAAATGTTTATATTTGAAATAAAATTAAAACAATGTATCTACATGTGTTAATAGTTAATACCTTTTTAACCGTTCTAGTCCAAAATTAAATACAATATTAAACATTGTTTTTTTTTCTTTTAGTTTAGTAACATTGATAAAACTATAGTGGTGGCGACATCTAGTGAGGCGAGATGCATTTTGCTTTGTTAATCGGTACTTTTACGCTATGTACTATAAATATGCTGCATAATACTACGATTCACTTTGTATTTAACGGTGATTTTATAAAAAACTCCTCAAACAAACAATTATAGGCAGTTCACTGACGGTAGCTGAGGATTAATAGTCTCTTCTAATCTTTTATAAATCATTCATTCATTTATTGGGTTATTCGGAAAGCTCCTTTCGTTTGGGAAAACCAATTCAAACCGGAAAATTTTTGCCCGTCAATTATTAAACATTAGATATCGGAATTAGTGTCTAATAATTAAATGATAGAATTTTCCTGTGCGAACCAACTTTCCCAAACGGAAAGTACAATCCGAATAACCCAATACATCTGAAATTAGGAAGTTTTAGAATAATTTCAAAGACATAAAGAAGCATACGCTTTTCCCAATATTTTTTTCTGTGAAGAATTTATTACTAATACTTATAGAAACTACTGAATCTTTTTCTATTAGCAATATAACAAAGAAATAAAAATAAATATCTGAACAAACTAATAAATTTTCCAGTACGTGCAATTAGAGAGAAAAAAAAAAAGAAAACAAAACATGTTTAGGAAATTTATATTCAATTAAAGAATGTGCATGACGCACCCCTTTTACATGTTCCTTCATTTTATCACATGTTTTATAAACGAAAGTTTATGCATCAGAAATTAAAAAGAAAATAAAGACCCACAAGCACGTTTCATATCACAACTACGCTTCAATAAAGAATAAATGATGAAGTACTTGGCAGATTTAGGTGGCTGAGTTCTTATCACATATCCTGATCACATCCGAGTTAATGCAATACAACAGGGACTTAATCTCGGCACCCCCGCTCTGCCCTGGCATTTTTTCATCATTTACTTTCCCCCTCCCTCCCTTCCCCTCATACTAAACGAACGTTGCTAGCGGCGATTGTTATTTCAAGCGTAATGCCCCGGATATAAAGTACTGCACTACCGGATAAAAAGGGGGAAAAGGAGGATTCTGTTTTGGCAAGGGCCCCTTACAAGGGGGCCCTAATAGGATAGGCCCCGGATCAATTGCGAGAATTAACGCGAGTGGAGGGGGACCGGAAATTTGTTGCCCCAAGGGATTTCAGCTTCAGAAGCAGCTTAGTTGGGGGAATTTTTTTTTTTCTCTATGTTATTCTATGGGGAACGGTGAGTCGACATGTGGTTTAGCCCTTGTCTATCTTGATAAAGGGGAGGGAGTGAAAAAGCTCATCGCGTCATTCAACTCCGCTTGTCAGCTCTGGTTAGAGGCTATTTTATTTATATGTATTTTTTTGTATTATTATTTCTCTCCTTTTTTTTTCTGTTCTGGGGCAAATAAAGACGGAGAGACTCTCTTCAGCTTTCCCACATGTATTTTCAGAACGCAAGGGGTCATATGACTAGTGATGATCTATTTTGTATTCAGTTCTTTGAAAACGTGTGCTTCCATTCTGTGATTGATTAGAGATGGGGGAGGGGGGGGGGGAGTAGGGACTAGAGTATTTGGTTTGATCTTTTGCTAGTCTGTGTATATGTAGTAGTTTTGGGTTACGAAGAATCGGGCTTATTGTTACATGCAGTCAGTTTGATTTTAAGGCGATACGAGGTAAAGGAAATATTAGATAGCTTTTACCAGCATTGCAGTGATTCAGTAAAATAAAAATGGTTTTGAAACTTAAAAAGAAAATTTTCAAAATGAAATGAAAGTGTAGATTTGCTGGTGACTGGTATATGACGCAACTAAGAGGGAGATATAATTCGGCATTGACTTTTCAAATCATTCGGAGGAATGGAGAGTGAATGAGGAAAAATTTGCGTTCTGATACATAAACCGATTTGCTGACGATACTTATTGCGGCAAAATTGTGATTCAAAATTTCCACAACCTTAGTTACTAACTAAACATATATTTTAGATTTTTTTTTTTTTTTAAACTTCTTATGTGTTTTTCTTTTTATGTATCATTTGATTGTTTATTTTCATTTTCTCTCGTATTGCAGCAAATAAACACGGACAGTTACTGGACTTAGAAGAAAATCCCAAACACATGGAAACTGCCAAGCTGCCTGTACCTGGCTTTAGGCTTTGCAAATAGGGTTTGGGTGAGATATAGTGAATTTCTCACAAAAACTTCATATTGCAAATACTTATTTAATTAATTAATTTGCGTTTTAACAGCTTAATAGAATGCAGAGTAAAAACTGGGTGATTTGTGATCATGATTTACACGTTAGTTTGAGCTTTCTTACAGGGTAAGACAAGTGCCATCTATTGACGAACATTTTAATTATCATTTTTAAATTACCTCATAAAAAAATATGAGTTCCATTATATAAATGTCTGTTATTTCGACTTTATATTTATTAACGTTTTCAAATTCTTATCCTGTTAGGACCACCATTGTAAGATGTCTTTTTTTTCAAAATAGGATCTTCTTCTCCCTTTTTATTCAGTAGACCAGTTCCTTATTAGTTAGTTATTTATTTTTTAATTCAAATGTACTTTCTAGCTCATCATATATAAATTAATTACTTTGAAAACTGCAGACATAATTTCTCTATTTCCTAGAAGTAGCCATCAAGCGAAGCTAAGTCCCTTCATAATAAAGATAGAAAGCAGACTTGCAAACCAACATTTTTTTTCTATTTTAGGTTCATTTTCATAGATAATGAAACCTTTCAAGTTAGACATTTTCTCGGGGAAAATAATTTATCCATAGGATTAACATATGTCCAACTTCTGTAAGTTGAGACACCTCTTTAACATGGATGTTGGACTGAAATACTGCCTTATTTTAAATGTTTTCTTGTTATCTATAAAAGAAAGTTTCGCTCTGTGTGTTTTTATTTGTCTGCGATGGCTAGCAAAATCTAGCCCACCTAAAAGTCTGAAAACTTAGGTGTGGATAGTCCAAGGCCGGGCCTGGTGCACCTGACTCTCAGAATTTTAATACTTAGAAAATTAGCAAAAATATTGATTAAAAACTGATTAATAACTCATCACTTTTTTTTTTTTTTTTTTTTGCCAGCTGGCTTTCAAAACTCGCGCATGCCCAGAACCCGATTCACCACAGCGCACGAGAATGAAGAACTATTTGCATGAAAAATGCGTTTATTTCGCAATTCTGTTTTAAATTCTATCGACTAAACCGTTTGGTTTGTTTAAAAACGAAAAGCATATTCTTAAAGATCGCACTCTTACATCTCCAATGCCGTAATCAATTTGAAAAAAAAAAAAAAAAAAAAAAAAAAAATATATATATATACAGTCGAACCTCGTTAACATGAACCTCAAGGGGAATCAAAATTTTGTTCATGTTAACAGTAATTCATGTTATCAGTATCAAATCTTTGTACTCGTTTTTATAGGGGACTATGAAAACAATTCATGTTAAAAGTAATTCACGTTAAGCGTGTTCATGTTAACGAGGGTTGACTGTATATATATATATATATAGTATATATTACGTTAACCCTTTGAAAAACATTTTTGAAAAAGGGTCGTTTTCCCGAGCTTATATTTTCTCCCTTACACCAACGCCCCTCAATAGCACAATTTTAGAGATACAGACAAACCAAACATATACTCTTAGAGCTGAAATCTTCTTCTAATAGATGGTATAATTATTATTATTTTTAAATACGGATTTTAAGAAATAAGTTTGGCAGTTATGTACTACAACAAATCGTTATACCCATTATAAAAAGGTTCTTCCTAAACTATAGACAAACTTAAGCTTAACATTCACTGTTATTTTTCCCAGCGGTCTATCAAATATTACTTATTATGAGTAGCATACTTTTTAAGTACATGATTTTTAAACAGCCGTATTCTATAAGCATAAACGTTGGATTCTTACTTAAGTATTTTTGAATGCCCTAAGTACTAACTATCTATAATGTGAGCACAATGACATTTAGCTATTACATTTTAATAAATAAATAAAAGCTACCATAGATAATAATATCTTTTACAGTATGTGTATTTTAAACAATTATTACGAAATGTTAAATTGCTTCTTCGCAGAGAATAAGTTATTGCTTGAAGAGGGGGAAAAAATCTGTTTTACAGGCATTCAGTCGGTAAAAATTTGAGGTAAGTACTATAGTAGCGTTTTTGTTTAAATGTAACATGAACAAAATTGGCAAGTGACAAAAGCTTTTATTTTATTTTAATTTATTCATAGTAAATTTATGCAACTTTAAATATTATTATATCATTAAAGGTAGTAATTTTTTTTTTTTTTTTTTTTTGATAATTCATTAAATGTTTTAGAAATTTATAGGTTCACTGAAATATTCGAGAACTCAATATTACAAACAATACTAGATTTTTCCACTTTTCCTTGGAATCCTCTTTAATAAAAAGCTATGCGTTGCTGACGACTGGGATTTTTGCTAATCGTTGCCACAGATTAATCTCGGAAAATGAAACATTTGAAGTTACTAAAAAAATTAATAGCTCGAAAAGTATTTGTCAGAAAATTGTTAGACAAACTTCGTTAGAAAGGTAAAAAATTGAATTTTTTTTATATGAATTTCAAATCTAATGATTATGCCGTTTTTCAAATATTGAATTTCAAAAATTACCAAATTTCACAATGGATTACCATAGCGAAATCTTCACGCGTAAAAAGATAATGATAACGGCCATGTGTTCTGACGTATACTGGCTATAGCACGAGTCACAAATTATAGTAGCCTTACTTGGTATTCTGTTAAAATATAAAAGTGAATTATGATGCCACGAGTGCATGGTTTTTATTTAATTTTAATATAATCATCTTAGAAACGAGGTTTTGGTAATTCTTTTCGAATGGAACTAATAAATTGGCCAATACTATATATTATTTTGAGTTTAAAAGAGGAAAGGTATGGGAGCGTTTTATATTATTTAGATTTCCCCGGGAACTTTTGGTCAGAATTGAAAGTTTGATATATCAAAACGTCAGAAATTAAATCGACATTAAATCGGCAATAACTATAACGACTGTCTTTTAGTTCGTTTGGATAGATTTTCATTTAAAAATATAAAATCATTCAACATTGATTTTAGGTATTTTTAAGGTTATTATCCGGGCCCGGGCAACGCCGGGCATGTCAGCTAGTACACTAATAATTAATAAAGTATGGAATGTAATCTCTCACACGTGTACCGTAATACTGCAAATAGGAGAACATTTTACGATTGCACAAGTCACTAATTCAGTATTTATTCTTCTGCTTTAAAAGATAATTCTATTTAAAGCGAAATCTTTAAAACCAGAAACCTTTTCAGTCATACAAAAAACTAATAAATGGATGAATAAATAAATAAAACGCTTTATCTAATCTGATCCAGCAAGCGTTGAAAAAGATAGAATACAACTTATCACCTCGCTCCGGCTTTCATAGAAAGTGAAATGTTTATGCAAATGCTGCGCCATCTAGTGGCCATTGTGAAAAAAAGCGGGAATGTCAGATAAAATGGGTTTACATTGCTGTGTGACTGCGTATTTAGAAGAAAAGTTTAGTTATTAAATTTAATGCATTTCATAAATTTAAGCTTCATATTTAAGTAGTATGAGTAACTTCATGAAGAGAAACAAAAATTGATTTATTTAAAAAAATAATAGTAATTTGATACTTATTAATTTTCGAATGAATGAGCGATGAGACACGAAGCTAATATAATAAAACTAAACCTGTTTGTAAGGGATCCTGCCTTATACGGACAATTTTTATGGTACCTGCGTAAAGAGTACACTGATGAAAAATCAGATAATAAAATAATATAGATAATAATAAGATTTTTTCTGATGAATTAATGAGATAAGAAAATAATTGTATGTCAAAGTTATTAAGTACGGGATTTAAGTTTTAAAGCGATAAGAGCCTCAAATCATTCTATTAACAACAGGTTGGTTAAAAAAAAAAAAAATAAAAAAAAAAAATAAAAACAAATATAGAATAGAAATATTGAAACTGGATTTCTTTTACGAACGTTAAAAAATTCGCAGCAAAAAAAAAAAGGGGGAGGGGGACACTGAAAATCACATTAAAAAATCGCGAAAAAAAATTGTAGAGGGCAAAATTTTCTAAATTGGGATAAACAATTGAAACCCGATTCTATTTTACAGATGTCACAAAATCACTGCGAAAAGCTAAAAATCGCGTGAAAAATTGAAAAACCTCTCAGAGGACAAATGTCAGAAAGTTGCACAAAAAATTCGCGAAAAATTCAAAAATTGTTTTCGAATTTTATACATTCTTTTCTGAAATTTTCTTCTTCTTTCCTTTTCTTTTCTATTCCAAGCCGACTGATTGTCATTGCCCCAAACCACGTAGTACTTTTGTGAACGGTAAAACAAGATAATAAACTACTCTTAGTTGTTAACAAAATATACTGTTAAATGGTACACATACACATTATTATATATTTACTGTGTATGCGTATACTTCAACATGCATACTATACAACTATACAATAATTCGTAGCTAAGAGAAATTCGAGTACTTATAGTTATGTAAAGATGATTAATCCCTAGATCAAAATCAACTATCCAAAACCAACTTCATCGTACAATAACCACATAAATACTACAGATGAGTTCGCCCCCTTTTTTTAGAGCTCGAGTTTTTCTTTTCCTTTTTTCAATTAGTGTTAAAAAACAATTTTCACTTTGTGCCCGAGCTTGAGCAGTGTGTGTGTGTGTGTGTGGGGGGGGGGGGGGTAACGGAGCAAGTCCCCCCCTGTCATAAAACTTTTGATTACTAATTTTTTAATGTAATTAAATGATGATTAGTATTGAAAGATTATGAAGTCTAGAAGGGGCTCAAGAAGTTACGGGGGGGGGGTCAGTACATCCTGCCCCCTTCTGATTATAGGTTCACATTAGCTCTGTTTTCCTATAGCAGAGCAATGGTGCAGTCATTTTAGAAAGGTCCTCCAATGTTCTGCTAGTGAGCCACCCCCAGAAAATAAGTTAGTTACACCCATGCACGTAAGCTGTGGGAAACTGATCTTTCGTAATTTACCATAAAATACAAATAATAAAACAGCAATTACTTTTTAACCCTCTTTGTTACTTACAGCAGTAATCGCCCTTATCAGAAGGGAAGAAAACAGAGCTCGCGTCAACAGAGCGTCAGGTATTACAAAATCTATTTCTATCTTCATATCTACTGCAAAATATGGTGTATAAAAGCTTTTGATAAGAATTGTCGTAATCAAGCACATCTGCAAATCCAGAAGAAGAAGAGAGAGAGAGAGAGAGAGAGAGAGAGAGAGAGAGAGAGAGAGAGAGAGAGAGAGAGAGAGAGAGAGAGAAAATGTTTTGTGGGGAGGACATCGTGACCACTGTTGAAATCGGGCGGAGATTCGATTTTCTGGGAGCTGTGCAAAAAATATTTTTATGGGCGGATAATGAGATCACTTTTCTCTAACCACCCAAAAAGCAGTACGTGTGTGGTCCTCCCAGGATCAAAGAGGCCCGACGTTTTCTGTGGACAAGAATGGGAACTACTGCGGCTTATATTTATGGCCGTTGTTACGTTAAATGCGCGTTCCTGGTAAAATGATGGCCAGCCAAGAAGACTACAGGTGGCGCCGTTATAAGAGATGGTGTTTGATACTGAAATGTTCTATGTGTGCATTTTCACATTACAAAAATTACTCAGGAACTTGCTGCTAAAGAAAGGGTAGATATTTATTTTTTTTTTAAAGAGGAGTTCGTTATCACGCTAGCTTTATACTATATGTTTCCGGTATTTTTTTTTTCTGAAGAAATAAGTGTTCGGAAAGAAATAAAGTGCCAATTGAAAAGTAGAAATTGAAAATCACCATGCATTCATTTAAAGAGCCCATTAAATCTACTTTATTAATGTTTTAATGTTTAGTCTGAAAATATCGGTACAGAAGAGTCCCTTGAAGAAATAAACCAGTCTGACCACTGCCCTTCTGACTGTAGAAGTGCAGGTAATGAAAAATCTTCACATTAAATAAATATATACATATTGAAGATTGACACCCGATTTTGAAATTTTACTGGAGAAAATTTCAAAAAATGCTTTATTTCTTCAAGGGGGGTTATACTTCTGACCCTCTTCCTCCCTTACTGTGAAAGGGGGTAAAAACTTGTAAAAAGCCAGGCAATGAAAGATCTTCACATTTAAAAAAATTCCCATTTGTTCGTCTTTATTTCATTTCCTTTAAAATCTCTCTAACTAGTGTTTTAAATTCCCCCCCCCCCCCCCAAGATTACATTTTTTTTTGGTGAAATTTGAAAAAAGTATAAGAATTTATGCTTATGTATGAGATATCTATGTATCGAGTTTAAAGAATCTATAGACCGTATTTTCTTTTTAACGCACGTTTGGCCCTCCGAAGTTACCCCCCCCCCCTCCCGGAATTAAAAAAAAATTCTATACTTTACACCTTTTAAGTAACTTTATACACTCGATTGCAATGAGTGTAATTATCTATCGTTGATTTTCTCAAGAAATTGTAATTTGTGTAATAAATCCGAGTTTTCCATACAGGTATTTTTTAGATATAAGGTATAATTTTTTTTTTCTTTTGACGCATGAATGGGAAATTATATAATTTTTTTAAGCCTGCTACTTTTTGAAAATTACTGTTAAACATTCCTTACAGATAATTCCTTGGAAAAGTGCATATTTCGTACGTCATAATTAATTAATAAGAGAATAAATGCCTTGAAAGTGAATTTCGACATATAGCTGAAGATAGACGAAGAAATTATAGCAATTTTATTGCTGCTAATTAGATACTTAAAGTAGTAAAGAACAATGGTAACATGAGAAATCCACAACACATAACAAACGAGCGTGCAATTATATAGTGAGTAAATTCCCTCAGAAATGTCATTTTTGCGTGAGGTTACGTCATAAAGGCTTTGGGAATTCAAAATAAACTTTACGTCACTATTCCGGCATGAATTTTAAACGAGATAATTATTTATTTGCTTAATTTAAATTTATTTTTCATATTTATTTGAATGTATATCTTAGATATATTGGTGGGGGGATGAGGAGGGCGAGTACGATTCTGGATTTTTCAATTCTTTTTTAATTTTTTGCTTCTTGTAGCAGCAAGGAGGCGCCGGATTTAGGAGTAGGAATTCCTAACAGAACATTGCAACAAAGATAAATGTAAAATTCACTTCAATATGTAATTACGCGATGCATAAAAGCCAACGTACGCAAAAGCACAAACTAACCAGAATAAATTTGCATACATTTTAAGACCTTCATAAAAGCCCCTTCTTCAGTGCAAAAAGGAAAAAAAAATAGAAAGTTAACACAGAAAAATAAATGCAATGTGCTGATGCTCTTTTTAACACTATTGCTGACACACTCTCTTTCTTTTTAACACTACATTATTATATTTATTATTATTATTATTATCATACTTATTATTATTATTATTATTATTATTATTATTATTATTATTATTATTATTATTATTTTTACAATATTTATTATTATTATATTTATTATTATTATTATTATTATTATTATTATTATTATTACATTATTATTATTATTTTGTACCGAAGAAGTCCTCTTTTTGTTAAATCTTGAAATACACGATATGGCCAAAAGTCACCGGACACTTTCAATTTTGGACGTTTAGTGAAATACCTAGAAAAAGACTTGACGAATTCTTCTGGAACTTCGGGAATATAAAAAAAATTTCAGCGAAGGTTTGCTCACGAGGGCAATTAGGGGACCAACAACAAATTCAATAAAATAATAATAATAATAATAATAATAATAATAATTGCGAGCACCTTGTAAAATAAAATAATTGAAATTATCTGTAGCTGCAGCATATGAATATGTGGATCTGGTACAACATTTGTGTGAGAATAACATTTATATGCATGGAGATGCTTCTTTAAAATATTCAAGAAGTTTCTGCATGCTTTTTGTTTACAGCATTCAGAGTTTTCAACCATATTTTATGCCACTTTCAGAAGCTTGTGAAAGTACAGTAGAAACAATATACTACAATTAGAATATAAATATATTAAATATTTGATGAAATATGAACATTAGTATGAAGTAAATTTTTAACTGCGCATGCGCGAACGATAATAATAATAATAATAATAATAATAATAATAATAATAATAATAATAATAATTATTATTATTATTAATTAATTAATTATTATTATTAATTTAGTTATTATTATTATTATTATTATTATTATTATTATTATTATTATTATTATTATTATTATTATTAATTTAGTTATTATTATTATTATTATTATTATTATTATTATTATTATTAATTTTATTATTATTAATAATTTAATTACTATTATTATTATTTATTATTATTAATTTAGTTATTATTATTATTAATTGAATTATTATTATTAATAATTTAATAATTATTATTATTAATTTAATTATTATTATTATTATTAATTTAATTATTATTATTAATTTAGTGGTCAACTATATAGGACAAATCTTATAAAAAGGCCAGCCGAATATTGCGAAAATTCAGAAAGATATAGGCAATGTAGTGAGCTGAATATCATTTGGTTTCTAAAAGTGTCTGAATCATAAAGGGATTTCCCAGAAATTGCCATTTTTTATTAACGACTTCCAACAAAGGGGTTAGTATGGTTGTGTGTAGCTTTGGAATAGATGCTTCAGTTTTGATATTTATTTATTTATTTATTTAATATTTATTTTTGAAATGGTCTCGTTTTGACGAATCTTCTTCGGAGAACTAAAGCATTAATAAAACATGAAAAATGACAATTTGTGGAAAATCCCTTATCATTCAGTTGCTTTTAGGAAGCAGCTAAAATTCAGCTTACTATATCGGATAATATCTTTCTGAATTTTCACGGTATTCGACTGGCCTTTTTATATGAGTTGCCGTATATAGTTGATTGCTAAATTATACAAAAAAAGTTTGTTGTTTGCTCATGCGCAGTTTAAAATTATTTCATAAATTCTCTTATTTCATCAAATATTTAATATATATTTATATTCTAATTGTAGTATATTGCTTCGATTGTACTTTGTGAATTTTCCTGAAAGTAACGTTAGATTTGGTTGAAAATAGTTGATGGAGCATGCTATAAACAAAAAATGAGGGACGTTGAAGACGAACGTATAAAAGTTTGCGCCCCGGAAAATGACGCATGTAAAAATGCGCCGGTTAAATGTTTAGTTTAAAATGTAATTTTTTTCATTGATAAAACTAAATAATAATAATAATAATAATAATAATAAACTAAACGATAACAACAACAAAATAATAAATTTGATTGTGTCAGATTGACGTGTTTTTTGCTGCTTTCTCATTTCCTAATTAAAAAAAAAATGATAATTGTTTTGGAGTTAGATTAACCAATGTAAAACTGATTTTTTATTGGAATTATTTTTGTAGTTTTATCATAAGTTCATATAACAGTTCTTTATACAACTTTTTATTCCGTCGAATTTTGACGGGTACCACTTTGTTTCGTTTTAATATCAATTTTATAGATGTTTAAAATATAATTACCTCCAATTGCCTTCAAAAGATAATTCATAGACATTACTGAATGTTAAAATAAATGTTGCTAAATTTTATGTATTAACAATTTTTAGAAGACAAGCTTTTTTTTTTATGAACGTGATCATCAACTGCAATCATTAATATATTTCAATATTTATACTTCAACCTATGAAAAATATAGTAAGAATCAAATTAAAATACAAAGAGTTTTTAACTAACAATTTAAAATGTATTTTTTTCTCTAGCTGTTTGACCCTTTTAAACTGCTATATTAGTATTTCTAGCGAGAAAAATACGCTCATATACACACACACATACAGAAATAAAATTGTTTTCAGTCATTTTCTATGCTTATTTTTTATATTTCATCAGTTTGACAATTATAAGTTATTTCCTATACTTTACACGCAATTGCAAATATCATATCATTACATACTAATGAGTTTTCTCAACTAATGTATACCAATTTAGTTACTATTTCTTTTTCTTCTCCTTCTTATTTGAATATTAATCAGCCATTCATTAGACAAATAAATGAATCATTTGAATAATAACTAACACTTTCAAATATTTCTTTCGGTGTTAAATAAGCCAGTGAATGATGCCATTCATGAAAACCAATCTAAATTGGAATAATTTGCTTCATATTCGAGTAAAAAACATTTTGGTTAGATATTGTCAGATCACTTAAGATTATTCTGATACAAATATACATTATGTCATATGATGAAATATATTCAGCAGTTAATAAATTAATTTAGATAACTGTTAATGTAAATTACAAATGAGAATTTCAGCGGGGTCAATTAATGGGTCAATCTACGTGAAAAGTACAAAACGATGTCATGGAATAATTATGAAAGTAATAATTGCAATGATGATGTAAATGTTGCGCAGTATAACAATAAAAATGAATGCAATTAATCTAATAATAAAATATATTAATTATTCATAAAAAAAATAATATGTTCTCAGAATATGACAAATAATGTCTGAGGACTGCCCCAACGTTAGTTTTTCCCCATTATTAAGACTGTAAAGTCGATTTTTAAAAACAATTTATGTTTAATCGAGTGTTTTTTAAAACTAATCCCAAATTACAATTCAAATGGTAATATAGGTATTTGTATAGTCTTATTTGATAAATAATTAATGTCACAATAAACTGAGTTTTATTCATGGAAGTGAAAACTGATAGCATTAAAATCGCTCAATAAGAGGCAGCAGTTGACTATTTCAGTGGGAAGAGTAAAGCATTTTAGCCCTGCTGAATGTGTAACAATAAGTTTCAAGTCTAAGATAAAGATTAGATAAGTACTATAAATTAGTAAATTTAAACAAAATAGCATGTTAATTAACTGCCCAAAATTCAATTCAGCAGCATCATTTAGTTCTGTTTAATACTTAGTGAGTTACAAATCTTTATTAAACAATCATAATGTAAGTGGATCATTATGGTCAAGGATATATCACCTATAGGTAATTAAGTAAATGCATATTTAATATATACTTTTTCGCGATCTTTCTAAATACTGGCAGGATAAGTTAAAAGAAAAGAAAATGGAAAACTTTTTTTATACGATGAAAATGGAAAAAAAAAAAAAATCTATACATATGATGAAATTTTACAAACCCCGCCTCCACCAAATACACATTGATTTCATACGTAGGGATTTTAAAAAATTCGACCACCTTATTTTTCCTTCCCAGGCCTCCAAAAGTGAATTCCTAATTTTAGAGCCCTCAAAATTTGGTATATACAGTCGAACCTCGTTAACATGAACCTCAAGGGGAATCAAAATTTTGTTCATGTTAACAGTAATTCATGTTATCAGTATCAAATCTTTGTACTCGTTTTTATAAGGTACTATGAAAACAGTTCATGTTAAAAGTAATTAACGTTAAGCGTGTTCATGTTAACGAGGTTTGACTGTATATATATCTCTTTTTTTACAATAAAAGGAAATATTATTGACTATATCATTGTTGTATGATGCTTGTTTCTAGGTTATGCATCGATATTTTGCCTCATTTTCCATTATGAGATTTTATAAATTGTATTTTACAATCAGTTTTTGGACCCTATCCTGATTGTGATCAATGTTTTGTACTTTTACAGTAAATGAGATTGAAGTGACAAAACAATTTTTTTTTCTAAATATGCATTGATATTTTTCATTATCTGGACATGTGCTGAGATCGTGATAGATTCTGAGATACGTTGCTTACTACGTTACCACAACCTATGGAGCAGGAAAAGGGGACGAATTTCAAATTTATCATTCGTAGAATATATAGTTTCAGAAATAGCCTCCGGAAAATTGTCACCGTGAAGTCTGGGATAGTTTCTGAGATTCGTCCCCCCCTCCTCCTCCTCCCCCCACTAAACCTTAAAAAAAAAAAAAAAAAAAAAAAAAAAAAAAAAAAAAAAAAAATCAGCTCATCAAAATGTTCTATTTACTTAGATAACATCTAGCAGTCTTTTATCTTCTAAGGCCGTTGTAGATCTCCTGAGATACGTTTTTACTGTCTTCGGGACAATGAGGCAATTTTTATTTTATTTATTTATTTTTTTTTAAACTTGATCTGATGTTTTATATTTTAATTTGCATCTAGAAATTTTTATCTTCAAAGGGCGTCATTGATTCTGAGATGCATTTCTAAATTCCCTGCGGGGGGGGAAAAGGGGACAAAATTAAAAAAATTACTATCGGTATATGATGTTTATATTTTGAGACTGACCATCTTGCAAAACTTCATCACTGGTTTAACGACGCCTACCTTCCGCTGGGTTAGGGCAAAAGGCCGAATAATAATAATAATAATAAAAACATCCTTATCTGACGTTGATGTTTGTATTCTGAAACTCAGCATATTGCAAAATTTTATGTCTAAGGCCGTTATAAATTTTGATATACGTTTTTGCCTTTGTCCGTTGCTCCCCTTGAGAAGAAGGGGGAGAAAAAAAAATCATACGTATCTTATGGTCAAATATTGATAGTAAAAAAATAGAAAATATTTATCAAATAAGTCATAACTGCTGACTTTTCTGATTTTCAAAGAGTGTCAGGAGATGACGCTAAAATAATTTATTATAAGAATTATATTAGTGAAACCTTCATTAAGTTTTATTTAGTAGCTGAAATTTTAAAGTTTCTTCCTGTTAATGAATTTTGTTGAAATTAGACTTTTGTCCAGTAGAGCGCAGTTTTTGTCCACTGTGGCTTTTGTCAGGTGGGGTCTTTTTCCGTTGGAGCTTCTGTGCATGGGACTTTTGCCCGCAGGGTTTTTATACCGATTCCCGTCACTGAAATTCATATTCGATATATAGCTGCAAGTGCTTGAAACAAGTAAGAACTTGGCAAAACGAATAATATTTGTGAGCAGAGTAACAATCTCCAGGAGATAACCCCGTAACTTCCTGATAATAACTTCATTCAATCACCTGTTAAAACTGCTTGCAGACTTCATATTCAAGGACGCCCTGCTAAATTGTATAAGATGGATGTTCAAAGATGGAAAAGATATTTTACTCGAGACAGTTTTGAAAATGGTATTTTCAACAGTCCTGTTTATTGATTTCAAAGCATAAGTATGCAGTGCTAGCGAAATTATCCTTGCCAAGTTTCACAGTTATGAAGTTCATATCTAATATATGTTATGAAGTTCATATCTAATATATAGTTATAAGTACTTGAACTAAAGTAAGAACTAACTAAAACAAATAATACTTGAGCATAGAGGATAAGGTGTCGAAACAGTCAAAACCCAGGAGATACCCGAGGAACTCCCTGATAATAACTTCATTCAATCACAGCTCCTCTATAAATCTGTGAAACCGTAAAACTGCTTCGCTGTGACGTCATTCCCCCTCCATGTTTGCATACTAATTACGAATTAGTGGATGGCCCCCCGGCGCACGCTAGTACTGGGGTTGAGGTGTCAAAATCCTTCACCGCGACGGCGCATTTGCCATTAATTAACTTAATTACGGAGAGAGCGCGTTCGGGGTATTTGCGCAAAACGAACGCCATTGTCTCTGCTCCGCCGCACACCACCCCTCCAACCATCCCAGCAGACGATTATTTCGCTTTCTTGATCTCCCCTTTCCCTTTCAGAAGAAGGTGGGCGAATTATTCGACGAAAGGGGTTGTCGTCTGCCCCGCAGACGATTTTGTAATGGGATGGTTTAATGCTTCAGGGATGCTCAAAGATGGAAAAGATATTTTACTCGAGACAGTTTTGAAAATGGTATTTTCAATAGTCCTGTTTATTGATTTCAAAGCATAAGTATGCAATGCTAGCGAAATTATCCTTCCCAAGTTTCACAGTTACATGCCAAATTGTAGCAATTATATATATATATATATAGATTGCACAAGTTAATTATTAGCTATGTGGTATTCTGATTACACAATATCATTAATTACCTCTTAGTAGATTTTAGTAGAATGATATTAGAACTTGATATGTTTTTGAAATTCATAGATATTATAATTATATATATATATATATATACATGTGTGTGTGTATGTGTATGTAATTAAAATGAAATCACACACACACACATACATATATATATATATCATCAACTGTTTTTAATCCCTTTCTGGATGTAGGTCTCCCTCAGACATTTCAGTTGTTTCCTGTCTAGTGCTTTGGTCATCCAATTAACTTCAGCCATTTTCTGATTTCGCCACTCCATCTTACCTATATATATATACATATATATTGTAAAGTTTTATTTATTTATTTATTTTCCAAATAAAACTACAAAAGCAAAATAAATAAATAAATAAATAAAAATGAAAATAACAATTTTATCATTAGAACTCTTGTTAGTATGGACTTTCAAGAGCCACCATTTTTTTTCTACACTAATTGAAATCCGTATTAAATGATGTAAATTTTTGGACGGTGTAAAAATAACCGTCTGTGTTGAAATAATTGAATTAAGGTTTTTGGCAGAAATTAAAAAAGTCATCAACTTTTTGCTGAATGAAAAAAACTTTTCGTTAATTTAGTAAAGAAAAGAAAAGTAATAACTTTTTAACACACACACACAAAAAAAAAAAAAAAAAAAAAAAAAGAAGAAGATTACTCAGGAAAAAATAGTAGCCGTATTAAAATGAGTTTCAATTCGGCCTGTTCAATTTGTGAAAATTTTGTCCACATTATCCGATAATTAGTAACGTATTAAGATTAAGCGATGTTTATTAAAAGGTCTTCACAAATGCGGTCGCCGGGTGACCACTGGCTACCGAGTTTTTTGATCTGGCGACCAAGTTATTTAATCTTTCGGGGGGGGGGGGGGGGGGGTGTAAAAATTTGACCTAAGAAATGAGCCCAAAAGGCATTTTTTCTCTCCCCCAGCCCTACTCGTGCGCGGCAAGCAGTGATCTTCCTCTTCTCTCGTACTTTTAATGGAAGAACTACATTTAAAAGGCATTTTCCAGCTTTCAGCTCATGCACAGAAAACACCATCCCTTCCAGCTATAACCAGCTAGTATATGTCACATGATTAGAATGTGGGGAGAGAGAGGGGATATTTCAATAAAACAGTCAGAAATAGTGTCAATCCAGACTCTGTGGCATCTAAAATTGGATACAATGCTAAAAAATGCTCAAGTTTTTTGTAAGTTTCAAATCCGATTTTTGTGTTTATATAAGTTGTCAACATATACGTGATTATAGTTTTTATAAGATTCATTAGAAAACATAGTTTATATTATCTTTCTAAATTATGTACTATTCTAAACTATGTAACTAATAAGTCTAAACTAGGCTTGTTATTATTTTTTCTCAATTAATTCATAAAATACTCTTGTGGTTTTTTTTTTTTTTTTAAATTAATGACGGGGAAGGGTTTTGGGGTTAAATATGTTTTAATGGTGACTAGTATTTTTTTCCGGCTACCAGATTTTACAAAATTTGTAAAGATTTGTTCATTAGCATTAAGGCTGTTCTTACATTCAAACTGGCTATTTTATGATACACTATTTACTTCATTTTTGTTAGGAAACGCTTGAAATCAGCAGGTGTTCTTATATTCAGAAACTTTGTAATCGAAAGACGTTTTCCATTTTTTGGTAAAGGCAGAAGATCTTTCAGGAAATACTGTCAAAGTCGATGTTTTGAACAGAATTTTTGCCGCGGTGCTGCGAGCAAGGAAAAAATCGAGTTGTCACGTGACGCGAATCGCTTATAACTCGAAAAGTAATTTATTTATCAGAAAATAGAGAACTCATTTCGATTACAAATCGCTTCAATAGTCAGGCCGGCCAAAGAAAATGTGCTAAGAAACTTTCACGTTGTTGAGCAGGTCATTTGACAACATCTTAATCATAAATAGAATTCAGCAGTTATTGCAAATTGAAAATCACTATGAAAACGTGCCGAAAAGACAAATTTCTACGACATAGGTAAACATTGTAATACATTTTCTCAAAGTTTGTCAACTATGTTTCATTAAAAAATACGATACTGTTTAAAAATAACTAAAATTTGAGATTTTTGAATTAAAAATGTATGAAGTTATAACATTTTGTATAAAATTGAGAAACATTGCCGTGACTAAGAATTTTGAACCGATTCGATAAATACTGAAAACCACTTTGTCAATGTCTGCAAAAAATGCCACTTCTCCACTGTTCGAAATTTAACAGGAGATTACGTCCAGTGTATAAGGTTAATGCTGCTACATATATTTTATTTGATTTTCGAGGACGTAAGTGTATTGCAAGTTTCCAAAAAAGATAAATTTTTAACAAATGGAAAACTTTTGAACATTTTAACACTTTCCAACATAGTTGAAACGTGTTTATGAATTCGGTTTGTCTGTCTGTCCGTGCTGTAACTCTCGTAAATATACTCGGATTGTCATGAAATTTTTATACAATATTGAATTTTACTACAGAATGTTCGGTATTGAACAGGGGCGAAGCTACCGTGGAGCAGTTGGAGCAAACTGCTCCAAGCGCACGAATCCCAAGGGCGCAAAATTTTGAAAGAACAAAATAAACATTTGTAAAAATATTTGCATATTTTTTTTATTATTATTAATCAGATATTATAGTTGAATCTTGTTACAATTTGCATATTCCTATGATATTTTAAGTTGTTTTTAACATCAACCACTTCCATTTAAAACATGATTTTATACACAGTTAAAAGACATTACTTCTATTCGTGAAGTTTTAATTTCAATTCATACCATATCGCAGCCTCAAGTAAATTCTCCAACACCTTTTCGGCATGGCTGTTTTTTTTTTTTCTTTAACTTTTTCCGTATAGGCGACAGTTAAAGATTTTCAAATCTTAAAGTAATCAAAACTTATTTACAGGGTTCTCATCGGTTACTTTATTGGCTACCACTATTTCCAAACAATAATTTCCTGATACATTTCTATTGAAAATGTTTCGGAAATTTACCATGATGATTACTGTTACGGAAATAATGGCAGCCAAAAAAGTCACCGCTGAGAAACCTATATTTAAGATGTAGCAGCAATCAATGCCTTAGCTATTTAGTTATTTCGCGATTTGAAAACAAAACAAAACAAAACAAAAAACAATAGTTTGGCAAGTTGAAGAAAATTATTGACCATTTTACAAACAAAAAACCAAGGAAACGAAAATTTTGAAGTTTGTCTTTTTATTTTGGGGGAATTAAATATGCATATGCTTTTTTTTTTATCAATACAGATTACAAAACAATAAGAGCTAGATTTAAGCATATTCCAGTGGGGGGAGGGGGGACGCGTTCCTTAGCACCTTATTACAGCATATTCAAATTTACATCACTTTTTTTCGAAAAGTATTTTTCAACATTAATCTTCATTTAATCGCAGAATTTTTGGGATTAAATAAGGCAAAATATATTTTTTGAAAATAGTAATGTGAGTTTGCTTAGGCCGTAATCAGTCTCTCCCCCTGCCCACATGCACACCACCATCCAATATCATAATAGTAGTCAATGAGTTTTCGAATTATAAAATGAAAAAAAAAATAAGGTTACTCCACTTAACCCCTTAGCGACGAGCGTTCTTTACGGAATTTTTAATCTTTTTCCACCGGTTTTTTAAAACAGAAATTTTCATCTAATTGAATCGCAGAAATGCTACGGCAAAGCTTACAGTAAAAAATAACTGGTGGGAATAATCGAGGATTCTGAGCATCTTATGCGTCGCGTATACGTGTCGCTCGTCCCCAAGGGGTTAACTTTCTGAACATTTTACAGGCAAATATTGTGCGTTCAAATAAATAATAATATAACAATAAATAAAAACTCAGATCCTAATTTTATACAAAGGTGAAATATTTCCACTGTTGATAAAGACCTCGTGTTTTAAAGAAAACGTGCCCTTTCATTCATAAAGCTTAAACATTTTTCTAATGACATCATTTTCAACAAATTTTCATTCCGCGCCTATGCTGAAATAAGACTCATTTTCTTTTTTTAAATAAGAAAAAAGGATTTTACTAAATTAAGTTACATTCTGGCAGCTCGGACTGGCCCGCCGGGCAACCGACCCTCGCGTCAATGCGCCCTAAACCAGGTAAAGCTGTGCCCTCCCTCAGGTGAAGCTAATAGTTACAAAATTTGTCACTGTTTTGAAGCATTTATTTATTGATGATTTTTTTCTCTTTGCAAAGCAGAACAATTGCAATTTTTTTAAAAAGTTTATTTGTTTCAGAGGACCATTAAAATCCTTTAAAAGATAATGTATTTGTATATTCTGTGATTCAGTCTGTTACCATTGGCGACATGATCTGCCCAAGAATTCAGCCCGTCTGACACCAAAGAGCGTCGCCTCTATTTCAAAATATATATTACGTATTTTATCTTATATAGTTTTTTTTGTAAAATCATTAATTAAGTATTTGTCTGAAATTTGTAGGCTTCGTGTATTCGTATATATTCGAATTCTGTGATTGTAATTTTCCCTGTATAAATGTTAATTATATAGATTTTTGCGACCTTTGCGTACAAAAATTTTTATAGCGAATATTTTCGGTCAAGAAAAGGTAAGTCAAACATTCTTTTTTGTTACAAATTACATTTACAATATGTAAACGGCACTGTTTCAATATTGTCTATAAATGTGGTAATCAGAACGGCCGGCGGTCAGCTATTTTGTATATACGTTAGAACAGGGCTGTTCAACGCGGCGATAAAAACCTGTTTTAAAGACACTTTGCTGTAAAATCAAATCAGTAATACTAATATTTACAAGTTTCTTAATATTATTAGCAGCATTAAGATTTTTTATCCTCCCGCTGCAAAAAAAGGTTTAAAATAGGTTCAATTAATCATAACATTCTTATTTATTACGAAAATTCTGTATACTTAGGATCATATGGTAGCCACTCACGAGTCAATGTTAAACCAATGGCAACGTTCTTTACAAATTTCTCATTACATCTCAATACATTACATTTCTCATTACATTTGAATATTTTAAACGATTTATTTCCTTGCATAAGATACTGCAGGTTGATGGCTAAACTGTTATCTTTATTCGGTTTCGATTTTGGTTCGTTTTTTTTTTTTTTTTTTTTTTTTTTTTTTTTCCTAAGGACGTTTTTAATTTTGGATCCAGTTCCGAGTTTGAAAGCGTCCCCAGAAAGAAAATCTGGAATGGTAATGGATGCTATTGGTTTCTACTGGCAAGGCGGTAAAATAATGAGTTTCATTAAAAAAGTTGCGTCCTCCAATAATACAAGGTCTGCGCATTTGACTGACAGTAACCGAGTACGACCCTGCTTGCAGTAGCAGTAGCAGCTCTTCAGGTGGTTCAGAATCACTTTTCTACCATAATTTTAGTATATAAAATTTGATCTGTTTTAATCGTGGAATTTTCTACGATTAAACAAGGAGAAATTTTGTTTATGCAATTACTGATGTGACTGTGAATTCCTTGAAGTGCCGCCACTGTCTGGATAGTGAAACGTTGTTGTATACATATAAGATGAACGTGAGCAATAAAAATAATTCAATTGGTCTGCGAAAAGAAAAGAGAAAATATTTATCAGTTATCGTCACTGAAAGGTTAAAAAATAGTTTAGATACCAAAACCGTCGGCCGATGTCTTCGAAAAAATACCAAAATGTGCTCTGGGGACCTGATAACGTGTGAAAATAATTCATCATACACGCTTAAATACACATTGAATCATTATAAAAATTGTGAGAACGAATTCAAGGTATTTGCAAATGTAAAAATATACCATTATTTTTATTTATTTTTATTGTGATTACAATACTTTCCTATTTCCTTCCTTATATTGTATGTGTATGGAAAGTAAAAACTGCAATTTTGAGTGATATTTAAGGCTGTCAAACAGGGTTCTCGCTGCCGATAGCCATTGGGCCCGAAATCGAGCATTTGGCGAGAAAACTGAAGATTGAAATCGCTAAATTGCAAGAATTTTTTTTTCTTTCGGCGACACTCTCAATGATGTTATTGCACGAATAAATCTTTTCTGTGTAACTCATTATTTGTGTTTACATATTCTTATGAATCTATTACTAACATTATTTAAATAGATATAGTTTTTCTTTAGCCAAATAACAAAGATTAGTCAAATGCCAGTGAAAACCCAGTGTCAACTTTTATTGTTGTTCATTGGTTAATTTCCTAAGCCTTTAGAAATAAAGTTCTGATAGTAAAAAAGTTTCAAAATTGTTCTTCATCCTCTAACAAGTAATGTATGTCAAAATAGTTATTTTTTTTTTAAGTTTTCGAGGATTACATTTTTATTCGGTTCCGGGGAATATACGGGGAAAATATACGGTGCCCGTAAAGAAAATTTAGAAAAATCTTCTCCGTACTTTAACAGGTAAAATAATAATTTCGTTTTTGTAAAACCAAAACTTATCAAGTTATGATAGTTTAAAATTTTATGGAATTTTAGTATTTTCTGGATCTAAAAACAGAAAAATGTGCTTTACCCATATGCGAAAATTTTAAATAAAAAATTTTGACAATAGTGTTTTTTTTTTTTTTTTTTTAAATTTGTATTCTATAATGCTTCGAAACTTTTGAACCGAAAAACAGATATTAAAGGGCGGAAGATTGTACTGGCCCATTGGAAAACAAAAGTCCCGCCCAATTAGCGGTAAATATTGGATGGTACTCCGTACTTAAAGAATTATAGTTCATTTCATTACTTATTACTTATTTTTAAGTTTCTGCATTAGTATTTAATATGTTATTAAAACACGTTAACTATCAAATAAAAGTAAGGTTTAAAATCGAATTAAGAACTTCAAATCAAAATTGCGCAGAACTTTTTCGAGTGCATGATAAAAGGGCGCACAAACTTTACTTGCTCCAGGGCGCTGAATATGTATCTACGCCACTGGTATTGAAGTGTGTAGCATCAATAGTTCATTACTCCATTACATTATGGTGTATGAGGAAAAATCGTTTGCAGTGCATTTTATTGATGTTACGATATTTCAAACATAATGAAATTAATGTGGATTACTGAGGTGGACTACAGCATGCTTTTACCAAAGTATACAACTAGTAGCATTTATAGTTCAATTACAGGGACGTACAAAACAATTCTTTTACATTATATGATCTATGGGGAAAAATCGTTAGCGATACATTTTGAACATGTTATGATACTTGAAATATAATGGAATTTAAAATGATCACTAAAGCTCACAACTTATTTTCTATATATTATGGAGTGCGTAGAATTTATCTTTCATGTACAGAGACGTACAAGATAATTTGGTTAAAGGACTGTCTATGACCTGTAATTGCCAGAAGTTGTCTTTCCGCTGTGATATGCAATTTTATGTAATTTTTAGTGTATTACGTGTTGTTTACAAATTCTGTAGATTATATACAGGACAACACGAAAGACTTCGAATATGGGTAACAGTTGCTGAAAATGGATTTTTACTGAGTTATGTATTTTTAAAATTGCTTATTTAGATATCTCATTTCATCGTATGAAAAAAATTAATTTCTTAATAATATTCTGTTAGTATTGGAAAGTGTTTCATAATCTATGCCGGATGCACAATTTTTCGTTCTTGTTTTTTTCTTTTTCTTTTTTTTTTTTTTAAATCTAAATAAGATCTACATAAAAAGAAAAAAAAAACTCACACTTTTTAAAAATTATTGAAAACTGGGCGCTTGAAACTAACACTTCAGGAAACATTATTTTAAAAAATAGTATATGTAATACAATACTCGAAAAGATCAATTTTATTTCTATTAGGAAAGGTAAAGTGATTCGTCTTATATGAATAGAATACAGACATTTTTTCAGATAAATATTCATTCAAATATTCATTCAGATAAACATTCAAAGTTATCAGTTTTATTATTATTTAAATACTTATCTCATTTATTTAATTATTATTCAGTTTTTTTCCATTAAACTTTTCATTAATGTAATTTTTAATAGAAAAAATCAATCTTATTTCGAGAGATTTTTATCCATATTTTGAATGAAATTCATAGCGAGAAAATATTGTGTAAGGTCATTCCTAGTATATAAATTAAGCAGAATTATCAAGTAATATATATTAACTAGCCGCCACTGGCGACCAGTTTGGTCTCCCTTAAACATATTAATTATTCTTAAACATATTAAGTAGTTTTCCGTAATTGGATCCATTGCCAAATGGCGTATTTTAGTTAATACGATTTGGTGCAATGAAGTCTATTTTGTGAAAGTCTTTAATAATATCCACATTTACACTGAACCATATTGTTGCCAATATTTTTTTTGTTTGTTTGTTTCTTGCTAACTTTGGCTGTAGACTTGATTACGAGATTTAAAAAATCTATCATTATTCTCATTTAAAATGTCTTGAATAATGTGACATAATCGGGGTGCATATTATAACACGTAATTTTCGAGTATGGTTTGGTGAAACATTGAACTTTCTTAAGCCAGTTTTGATAATCACATTCCTTTTAAACCATATTTGCTGTCAGCACTTTTGACCCGTGGCGTAGAATCTGACTAAAATTCACGAACTTCCTTCTAGATGCCGATCTCTGTTCGACTCTGTTTTTCTCTGCTCTCCTATTTTGATATAGTTCAGGAGTTTTCATAACTACATAATTCCCTTACTTTGACATTTCTGCTTAATGTCTACTGACTATTAAGATCCGTAACTTGTAAATACGCCACGCCAACATTACCGCCTATAATTCTAATTACACAACCCGTTTTTTCTCTCTATATTGCAACTCTATAGTTAATATAGTGCCTCGGTGCATCTACGATAGCTGTTCTATCAGAACATTTGATTTCAAAATCAAAGTATCGTTTCTAATTTGCACACGCGAAAAATAAAAGCTGGTATTGGCGATTTTAAATATGCTATTGGCGAAATTTGCGCCCAAATAACACAAAAGTACTTAATGATGTTATGTATTTTGTAAATGTATATTAAATTACTGTTTTGAAAGCGATTGGTCATTAATAATGGTAAATATGATTGGTGATTAACAATCATTTTCAGTGGTCTCTCTTCCTTGCACGTATATAATACATAAATACCAAATTAACTGACAATTTGTTTCGAAATTTGATTCATTAAATATCATTACATCAGTTGTATTTGTTTACATTCAGTTTACATCAAGAAAAGATAAAGAATGAAGTTGAGTTGTATAGCACATAATTATGGTAAACTTTGATTGTGTCACTGGTACGAATTATTTTTTTGACACCAGGCAGCGCTCCAAAAAATCTTTCACGGAAAACTTACTTTACGAACGATTATCTCCATGGTTTAATGGTTTAATATTTTAAACCTTCACGACGAATGAATCTTTTTTTTTTTTTTTTTTTTTTTTTTTACTTTCATGGATAGAGAATTTGAACTGCGAAGCTAATTTCAACTGAAGTTATTGGAGAATATATACATTGACGTAAATTAATTGATTACTAATAAATTGATTAATTGATTAATTAATTGAACGTAACTCATCTCTCAAATATTAATTTATTTTGAACGATCTTTCTAAAAATGTAACATTTATGAAGTTTTATTTGAAAAAGTAATTTTGAATAAAAATGGCCGCCTGGCATATGAAAAAGTGAAGCGGGCATTCCGGAACTGTTGATGACAGTCACATGACTTACGGTTTTATTATAGAGATAAAGTCATCAGCAGATGAAAATGAAAAAAAAAATACCCCCAAAGTAATAACTAAATAAAGCTCCAAATTTGACCATTTCCGCCCACCCCACACACTTAAAAAAAAACCTGAAGAAATTTCACTTACAATTTGGAATTTAATATTGTTGAATTATTATTATTTTTAAATTCGTTGATATTTATGCTGTTACTGATTGTCATTTATAAGGCTTCTAACTTTACTCTTCTGCACAGTCATAAATTTCTGAAAAATGAATTATCCAATTTTATTATTTTATTTTAAGAACTTAGATAGAACTTTCCATTAAATGTTTATACATAAAATCTATAAATCTATTTATTAGTTTTAATCTGCTAAACATTTCAAAATTTTAAGTTTTGTTAATTTTTTAAAAATTCTTCAATTTGAAAATTTTTACGAACTAAGAAAGAATTTCCTTTAAATGTTTACATTTGAAATGTATACATTACATTCATTAGTTTTGATCTGTTAGCATTGTAATTTTGACTACTCCCAACATTGCGTAATTTAAGAAATTTTTTCGATGGTAAGTGAATGTGAGCTATTTTTCTTTCTTCAAAACATTGATTTTTTTAATTGTAAATTCAACGCTAAACCTAGGTCCAACGCTTTTTTCTTGGGACAGTTGGAAATTGTCCTGCAGTTTATAAAAATGTTCATGAAACCCAGGTTAACTTAGATTTTCTTTTAGTGTTTGATTCTATAATACCTTAAATATCTCTTTACCTTAACTATAGTTATTTCTTTAAAAATAATTATAATAAAAATATTTTATCTACAGCATACCAAATTTAAGCTGTTTTCAGTGAACGTAAAAGTACGAGGTATAGGTACTTTATACAAGGTACTTTATTGAGGTATCCTCCGTTACTTAGATAGTGGGGCGTGCAGCTTATTATTATTATTATTATTATTATTATTATTTTGTCTATGAGATTTTATCTGTAACCTTGCATTTACTTTAACAGATTATTTGACCATAAACCTTTTAAATATATAGATGTTAGCCATGACATTTGAAGAATCGCAGTCATACAAAATAAAAATGCTAAAAGAAAAAAAAAGTTCTATACACTATTATTTTTTACAATTTGAACCAAATGTTATATTCTTTTAACAATAGGACACTGACAGAAATTCTTAGTTTAGTTTATGCCATGTTTTTATTCTCTATTAAAAAGAAAAAGAAAAGTTGGTTGGTTAGTTTACTTTATGACGGCCGATTAGATTACACTAGGGATATAGAGCCTAGGGGGAGTGTCCTTCATGGGGGGCTTTATAAGGGATCCTAAAAGAAATTTACGGCAAGGTTAGAGTAAAACGATGAAAAACTCCGAACGGTTAGGTCGACGAGCACGACAGGAGTTTGAACCCAGCACATCCCGTCTACCAGCTTTGAGAGCAGAACCTCTCAACCACAGGTGGGGCTAGAAGGAAAAAAAAACACACCAAATGTTATACGTCTTTAACAATTGGGTTTATTGAACTTTTCTAGTTTTAATTATACAGAGGTTATATTCTGGATCATTTTCCTCACTTGATTTGTCAATTCATATAAAAGCAAATTCTCAGAAAATTGGTGAAATTCATTAGGCAGAATTTTGAGCTCTCTCTTAGGCGGGATTTCCAAATTCTGGGTGTGAATTTTGCTATCCCCAGCTGAATATATTTTTACCTTGCAGATAAATCATTTTTAAGAAAGTAAATAAATAAAGTACTTTGAAAACTTCAATAAATATGTATACATGATTGCCAAACTTTTTATCATTAGATATTACGATACTGTTGCCAGTTAACAAATATCTTTTTTTGATTATTTCGAAATCATTGCAGAAAACTGCATTTTTAAGAATTTTTTTCAAAATCATTTTATTTATTTTGGGGTCTTGTCCTCGTTGGGCCTAATTGGCCCGTACATTAATCGAGTCCTCTATATGAGAAGGTGAAGGAGGACATAACACAACGAGCAAGGAAAAATTCAGAATATCAGAAGTTTATGTTGCTAACAAGAAACAGATTATGAACACTTTTTTGTCTTAGTGGCGCCCTCTGTTAACGAATATAAACACAAGTCTTCATCGTAAAACTTGTTTACGACATGAAATTTTTTTAGAATGGAAAGCAAGTTCCAATTTTTCAATATATTTATACTTTTAACGAACTTTAATTACATTTATATAAATTCATTGTCATTAAATTTTTGATAGCCCAAGTTGTTATACATTTATTGAAAAGTTAAAAACGTTATTCTATTTCTGTTTCAAATCACATCAATAGTTATTTGCTTGGAATTTTCATGTATTTATATCAAGCCATCGCGGAATACCTTGTTAACCTATGGGTAGGGTCGGATACATCCAGCTTTCTAATTAGAGTCGGGGAGGGTCATGTCTCTTGTTTTGAAAGAGGGGTTTGGTCGCAGTGTTGAATTCAGACATTTCTCTCCGGGAGGGATTTCTGTGGCTCCGGGGGGACATTACAGTTTTCCGGGGAGGGGGGGGGGATTGCACTTTTTAAACATTAAAAGCTTGAAATCTAAAATCTTCCGGGGGGGGACATTTCAATGCTCCGGGGGGAATGCTATCCCCTGAATTCAACACTGGGGGGGGGGGGGGGGGTCGCCTCTCTTCATGAGCAATATATATTCATTTTATCCGCACTGACCACATCATTTCAAACTGGGTGTTTTATGACACATTTACGAAGTCATTTTCATTCATGAATGCATAAAATGATTCGCATATGCATAAAATTTGCACGGTCCATTCAGATGCTAAGAAATTGAACAAAGTTTCCCTTTTCTTATAAAGACAAAGCATTTTCAGAAAATGCTATCAAAGTTGGCATTTTTAGCCAATTTTCCGGACTCGACAGTCACTGAAAAACCATTATGAGGTAGTAATTAGTTATAATTGAAGGTGGGTTGCATGTATAAGAAAAGGAAAAATGTTCAATTTTTTCAGAGTAATGCCTGCAAATTTCGTACATTTACGTTTTAAATGGCTCTATAAGAAATATATATATATATATATTTTACTATATATATATATATATATATATATATATATATATATATATATATATATATATATATATATATATATATATTCTTAATATGTATTTACATTACAAATATATTGTTGTATAGAAACTTTTTTGTTCAGAAGGGGAGAGGGGGCATGACCCACGGGACTCCCCCTTGATCACTACTTGCCTATAGGTATATTTAAATATAGGATTACTCATTACTTAATTCATTTTACAAAGTTTATTCTTCACTTATGAAAGATGACGCATGGTACCTATGTACAACTACCACTTTTTCGAAAATTGTCTTTTAAAATTTTAATTATTTTTAAAAAGAGAGTGAATCTAGAAATTTTTATTGTAAAAAAGTATTTTAAATTTATAAGAATAGTTTTTGAAAACATATATAGTACGCGTGTTTCATGCGTCAGACGCAAACTGAATCTAACAATAATCTATAAAAATAATTTAACAAACAATTAATAAAACTTTAGCTTAACTGCAAATAGTTATAATAATGATCTTTTAAAAGTTTAAATATCACCAATCAAGGAAAGATTTTTTTTCTTTTCATTTTTTTTTCTTGTTTAACTCATTTATAACGAGCTCGGATGAAACGAATCGAGAAAAAGAAAATAAATGTTTTGCTTTAACATAAAAATGCATTACAGAAAACTTGGTTGTAGTTGTAACAAGAAAAACAATGTTAAGGTGCGTATAATCTTTAATTTTTCCAACCAGATTTCGAATGGTAATTATTTCCTTATTTAATTATTAAATTTCCGCGGTAATATTAGGTAAAGATTTCTATTTGGAAATAAACGGATAGAAGTTGGGTAAGGGAAGCTCGTCACGAAGGGGGTATTAACAAATAAAACTAAACATATTGCAGACATTAACTTTTACAGCAATCATTCATCTTTAATGATGCTTCTTTTCAACAAAACGAACAAATAGTATTATTAGATTAATTTTAACACAATTATTTCAAATTGGTAAATAAATCATACGAGTAGTAATTTTCCAACTGGACGAAAAATGTCCGGGCCAGGATTCGAACCTGGGATCGCTTGGCTGAAGCCGTCACGCTCTACCACTGAGCTATCCCGGTCGAATCTGGAGGGCATAATTCATCCAGTTAACCTTATTGATCAGAGAATCTGGTCTGATAGTGCGTGAACTATATAAATAGGATTAAACTATATTATCAGACCAGATTCTCTGATCAATAAGGTTAACTGGATATTATAACTGGATATATAACCCTCCAGATTCGACCGGGATAGCTCAGTGGTAGATCGTGTCGGCTTCAGCCAAGCGATCCCAGGTTCGAATCCTGGCCCGGACATTTTTCGTCCAGTTGGAAAATTACTACTCGTATGATTTATTTACCAATTTGAAATAATTGTGTTAAAATTAATCTAATGTAGTCACGTATCCAGCGTTTACTGGAGTTCCTTTACCTACCAAATAGTATTATCTTTTTCTTTCTGAATTTATTGAATTTAAAGAAAAAATTGTGAGTGGCCAGAGTCCTCGCTATAGCCATGTTTCATAATTCATATAATGAAACATTAAAAAAAAAAAAAAAAAAAAAAAAAAAAAAGACTGATAACTCTGACAGACGCAAACATTTGTAAATTAACATGAAGGAAATAAATTATTAAGGGTAGCTTCACATTTATTTTAAGCAGTTTTTAATTATAAATTTATAAATAGGATTAAACTATATTATGAAATTCTTTAAAAGTGCTTGAAGAATTACGCTTATTATTTTCTTATTTATATAAATAGATTTTAATAAGAACATTTTTTTTTCTAGTTTTAAAGAGTTGTTTTCGAGAGATTTCTCACTCTCGAAAACAACTCTTTAAAATTGAAAAAAAAAATGTTCTTATTAAAATCTATTTAAATAAATAAGAAAATAATAAGCGTAATTCTTCAAGCACTTTTAAAGAATTTCATAATATAGTTTAATCCTATTTATAAATTTATAATTAAAAACTGCTTAATGGCGACGCCTATCTCGATTATCCAAGAGGTAGCCTGGCAAAATTGACGTCATCAACTAGAGGCTCTGTGTGTCAGAGTTATCAGTCTTTTTTTTTTAATATTTCATTATATGAATTAGGAAACATGGTTATAGCGAGGACTCTGTTATAACGAGCATATGCTGTACTCCCTTTATCCACATTAAAACCGAGTTAGACTGTATTAAGGTTGTTCTCAAATCCAAAACAGCTACTTTCTGATACATTTCTGGATTCAAATTTTGTTCGGAAACGCATGAAATTGGCAGGTGTTCTTATTTAGAAACTATGTAATCGAAGGACGTTTACCCTTTTTTTTTGTGAAGATTTTTTTTTACTTATAAAAAAAAATGGAAAACTCTATTTGATTCCAAATCGCTTCAATAGTCAGTCTTGCCAATTTAATGCCTTTACGTTTAAAAATGAGTCAGAAAGTGTCGCGTTCTGGAGCAGAAAATTTGAGAACCATCTTAAAACAAAACATAAAAAATTCTAGCTTAGATTTTTAAACATTATTAAAAATTAAACTAAAATAACAAACTTCTTAAATATATTAAAAAATAAGTTACTCTTTGCTGAATTGTTAAAAACAATTTATTTTCTCACTTAACGTAGAATTAAATATATAGATTACAAAATACAAATTTGTTTTTAATTAAAATTATTTAATTTAAAAATTATAAAAATGTTTTCTATAGTCTATTCATATTATAAAGAAAAATGTATTGGTTAATTCTAAAAGATTTGGCAATATCTTACAAAATCCACCAGCGAAAAATTAAAATTATAATTTTCTATTCTAAGTTTATCAAATAATAATACCTCTAGTTAAGATCCCCCCTCAATGGTTTAGATATTAATGAATGCTTTTACATTTACTCACGAATCAATTATTGTAATTGGGATATTTTAACAAATTTAGTTTTGCTATTAAAACGTTATTAAATGAATTAAGAATTATACTTCTTTTTTTAAACAAAACTTATTTAATAACAGATTTATTAAAAAAATATACAACAACTTCATTAAATGAAAAGAGAAAAAAATTCATTAATTCCAAAGAATTTGACTATCTGTTGCAAGATTTGTGAAAACAATTTTAAAACTTCAGAAAAACTAATTAAATGTTTTTAATTTATTCTTGAAATTTATTTTACATAAAAAAATGTAGTTTATCTCTCATTATTTCATTCAATGCTTTAGACACAATCGTTTAATAAATGTCGTTTCTAAATATTGGATTGAAATGTAAACTTAATTAAATGTCTGTGAACATATATTGCATAATTCGCATTAATTTTAAAGTTATTTGTTGAAGTTGTGTTATTTTCCTATTTTAGAGTATGGTTATTCATAAAAATCTATTTCATTACATTGGAATTGTAATTGGTAATGTGTATGTAATTTAATGTTTTAAAGTTTTTTTTTTTCTTTTGAAAGAAAATTATAAATTCTTCGATCTAATTCATGTTGGCTAACATATTAGATGAAAATTGATAGAATATGTAAACATTATACAGATATTTAACTGTATTATTATTATTATTTTTTTAATAGCATTCTGTGACACATAATGGGAAACAACACAATAATTAACTGTCAGCGTAATGAGCCATGCTCATCAAAATACCGTTCGTAAGCAACAATTTTTCACAAAGCGAATTTACTTTTAAATACTATTACAGACGGTGTTGTTATACATACCAAAAAAAAAAAAAAAAAAAAAAAAAAGAAAAAGGAACATTCCATACTTTTTAATCACCAAAGTGTCGCCAAAAAAAAAAAAAAAAAAAAAAAAAAAAAAAAAAAAAAAAAAAAAACACCGTAATTAGCCACTTGAATTATGTTTTTTGTCAATTTATGTTTAAAGAAAGGGCTTAAACGACCATTTTCCTGCAGTATTTGTAAAAAATTTTAAAAAATTCAATACAAACACATAATTTTGACATCATAATTGGATGTTTTGGAAAATTTTACCATTGGATATTACCTAAGGGGGGGTCATTCGATCAAGTAATTTAAGTAATTTAGGAATTATGCAAGTTTCATGTTTCGAACTCTTAATATTAAATTCATTTTTTAAAGTTGTAAAACTATCTGCAATGCGTGTAAATTTTTTGAAGATAACTCAAAGACTACTTGGTGGAATGATCTGTTTTTCTGGATTCATGTATTTGAAGCTTTTAGAAATCGATTTCTGTTAAACAGTTTATATTTTATACTACATACTTTTTTCAAAAATTATTAAAAATACGTAAAGTAATCAAATAAAAAAATTTCATTCGCATTACTTACAAGGCGTACAACCAACAGAGTGAAGAAGTATCCAGACCAAGTTCGAACCCTGGCTTGTATACTTTTTCACTCTGTTGGTTCTACATTTTTACGGCTAGTAAACAATGCGCATAAAATTTACCATTTTTCGGGCGTATTGCATCGCTTCAATTTATTATATATGAATATAAAATAAGTATTCGAAAAAGTATGTATTGTAACTTGTAACTTATTTCGTAGATATAAATCTCTATAGAAACTTCAAATATGCGAAGCTTCAAATATTACATATTAATTAAAAAATATACAAAATATGAAATAAGTAAATTTTATTCACTTTGTTTACAAGGCGTACAACCAACAGAGTGAAAAAGTATCCATCAGACCAGGTTCGAACCCTGGATTGAATATTTTTTCACTCTGTTGGTTGTACGCATTGTAAGCAATGCGAATAACATTTACTATTTGAAGCATCAAATATGAAAAGGTAAAATTGCAGCTCATTTGCCATGTAGTTTTGAGCTATATTTAAGTTAACTGCAAGCATTGCCATTTCGTTTAATACTTTCATTCTGGTTTCCTATAATTCTCATTTTATATATATATATATATATATATATATATATATATATATATATATATATATATATATTTTTTTTTTTTTTTAAAGAAAGTATTAGATTCATGAAATTTTTTTACTTCCAGTTTTTGATGAATTTACGCATTTTGGGACGATATGAATATTTTTGAAATTATAGCTCATCCACCAAAGCACATTCCACCATTTTGGTTTCTTATATTTATTGTTATTTTCCCGCTAATTTTTACTTTCTTCGATATTCATAAAAAGAAAGCTTTGAATTCATGAAAATTTTTTACTTCCAGTTTTTGATGGATTTACACATTTTGGGACCATTTGAATATTTTTGAAATTACAGCTCATACCGCCAAGTAATTTTGAGTAATACTTAATGAACTACACGCATTGCAGCTCATTTAATACTTTCATTTTGGCTTCCTATAATTATTCTTTTTTCCCGGTTGATTTTTACTTTCTTCGATATTCATAAATAGAAAGTTTTGCATTCATGAACATTTTTTACTTCCAGTTTTTGATGGATTCACACATTTTGGGACGTCCTGAATACGATTTGAATGTTTTTGGAATATATCTATATCTGCTTGTGTATTACACTTACTTTATTCATTCTAATTTAAGAACGAATTCACGGAAACTTACTATGATCTATTTTTCACGATTTGTGTCAAAGTTATATCTTGGTATCTATGGGTGGAATGCTAGGAAATTTAATATATAAGATTATATATTTAATATATGTTAAGATGTTTATTTTGGCTTTGATCACTCAACAGGGGGCGCTTCTATCCTCTTTGTGATGAACATTTTAGCGGTATTTAAGTTTCTATTAGGTAAAAATACACTAAATTTTATATTTGAAGTTATTAATTAAAATATAGATGTTACGCTCAATATTATTAATCCAGTCGTTCTTAATAATAACCGGTTATTATTAATAATGACCGGATTAATCATATTGACCGTAACATATATATGTTGCTCAAATTTTGGGTTTGAATATTTAACTGGAGGCGCTATTCTGCTACGCATTTATTTATTCACCGATAACTGTCATGTGTATTTCCATGTTAAATTCTATACTTTATATTCATAACTGTTAGTGTGTAACAACACTATTTAAATTAATATAGTAGAACGATATAAAAGAAAGTTTTGTGTTGGTCATTGCATACTAGTTTCTGTTGTGTTAATATTAAGTATCCCATGTATATATATATTTTATTTCATGCATTTTCTATTTTTATGCATGAAACAAGAATTTAATATTTAATGAAAATAGGAAATGTAACCTACAGGATATATTTTTACAGAAATCGATTTCTAGAGGCTTCTAATATGCTTATACAACTTTTCAATTCATTCCTCCAATTACTCTAGTTTTACTTATATATATATATATATATATATATATATATATATATATATATATATATATATATATATATATATATATATATTAGTACAACATATTTATCAATTGAAAAAATAATTAATTTTATATATATAAAAAAAACTAATAATAAATATAACAGTAGTCTCAATTACTAGATGTAATATTTAGTGTTTTTCAAACGCTGCTTTTTTCAGCTGAAAGGTATTAATAAAATTTAATTCTTACGGAGGCGGGCTTCACTTTTAAACCTCCTCCCAACCCCCCCCCCCAAAAAAAAAAAAGAAAAGAAAAAAAAAAGCCAAATTTTTTATATTAAACAGCTCTGGAACATTTCACCAGAAATTTCTTGACAATTTATATTTAGGCTAATTTGAGGATCGAGATTCGTATTCTGATGTCAAAATTAAGTTTTAACTCTTTGACTACGTCAGGATTCGTTCAGTTTTTACGTTTTAATATAATTATTTCTGCATAGTAATCTTCGAATTATTTAATTGAACAATTTCTGTGATTAAATAAGTCAATAACACACGTCTTTACTCACTGATAACTGTCACGTGTAACTCTATGTTAGATTCTACACTTTACATTCATAATTATTGGTATGTAACAGTGCTATTTAAATTAATATAGTAAAATGATAAAAAAGTTTTGTGTCGGCCACAGCATATTAGTTTCTGTTGTGTTTATTTTAAGTATCCCATGTATATATATATATATATATTTACTTCATGCATTTTCTATTTTTTTATGGATGAAACAAGAAATTAATATTTAATGAAAATAGTAAATGTAACCAACCTATAGATATACTTTTACATAAATCGATTTCTAGACGCTTCAAATATGTTTATACAATTTTTCAATTCATTCCTCCAATTAGTTTAGTTCTTAAGTAATGCTTAAAAGAACCCACCAATACAACAGGTTAAGAGACCGTATATCAATAAAAAAAAACTAATTTCATAAAAAAAAACTAATAATAAATATAACAGTAGTCTCAATTATTTTGTGAAATATTTAGTGTTTTTCAAACATTGCTATTTGCAACTGGAATATATTAACAAAATTTGATTCTTACAGAAGCGGATACCGCCTTCAAAATTATAGCCTTTTCATATATATACAGGGTATCCCATAAATAGTAACCAAACTCTGCTCAGCCAGATTCCTCGTTGGGAGTACGTAAAAAATGCCCAACTGTATCTGTATGATCCATAGTTTACGAGAAAAATACGAAAAACAAAGTATGACGTCACGGCCGGTGCAAGAAAAAAACACTTTATTTGACACATCAACAGCAGTATTTGCAAATACATGAATGGAATACATGATAACCATGCGAAGAATACCGGTAGCTGCAACATGTAATTTTTTAAATAAGAGTTCAAAGGCGGCTTAACGTCATTCTACGGCACGCGCATGCATGACGCGATATGCGCAGCGAACGTTTTGAACGTTATCGTCTGGAAAGATATGGAAATACTGCTGTTAATGTGTCCAGTACGGATCGTACAGGTACAGTTCTTTGGGCATTTTTTAGGTACTCCCAACGAGGAATCTGGCTGTGCAGAGTTTGGGCGCTATTTATGGGACACCCTGTATATATATTTCAGGAACATTTCACAGAAATTTCTTGACAATTTATATTTAGGCTAATTTGAGGATCTAGATTCGTATTCTGATGTCAAAATTAAGTTTTAACCCTTTGACTACGTCAGGAGACGTTCAGTTTTTACGTTTTAATATCATTATTTATGCATAGTAATCTTCGCGTTATTTAATTGAACAATTTCTGTTATTAAATAAGTCAAATATTTCTATGCATAGATACTAGTGTTCAAATTAAAAGACTGTGGAAAATCTGAATACTTTCAACCTCTTATGCAGCGTAGTCATGGAGTTACTATATAATAATACGTGTTTGTGTTTAATTATGAAGATGATTCCTTATTTTTTTTTTCTTGTTTATTTATTTTACATAAATTTATAGAAGACTTAATTCTCAGTCGAATAGTGCCTTTTACTTTTCTTTGCGACCATTTGATCATTAAAAAGTTTAAATGTTCTTTTCTTTTTGACCGATTTTTACGAAAATCAGTTTTCTGCACTAAAAAATGCAAATTAATATTAACCGTGCATGTATTTAATGTTAACTATCCCTTTAAGTAGCAGCATTTGAGAAAATACAGCAACTGCAGTATTAAGCAGTGTTGCCAGATGGGCAAAAGTGAATTTCCCCAAACAGTACTGAAAATTTTCCCACATCAGTGATATTTCCCCCAAAATTACTTAACTTGGTTTCTGTTCAAAAAACTAAATTTCAAAAGCAATAATAAAAAAAAAGAATAAAAATAAAAGTGTATGTACCTCAAAAATTTTCGCAATTAAAGCCATTTTTCTGGAAAAAAAAAAAAAATAAAATTCCTTTATAAAAAATAATCTACAAAAAGATTAAAACTCTTAGAATTTCCATATTTGTGACTACAAAACTCGAGTGTTCACGTTTTGCATTATGTAATAAATTTGTTATTCATACACAAAATTACAAAAATCTAAAAGATAAAATCATTATGTCAAAAATATTTATCAAGAAATAATGTCACAACTGACAAAAATGTTAAAACAGTCAAAAATCTAATTTGACTCAGACCAATCATAGACGAGAAATAATGAAAAAATTCTCTTTTTTCCCCCCAAAAATTAAAATTCCCCAAAAGATTCTCCTAAAGGCTCAGAATTCCCTAAAACGAGGGAAAATTCTCCAATCTGGTAACACTGACATTAAGTAAAGCTATCTGTTAAAAGCAGTGAAAAGCGTGGTTAAAATTTCACTTGTTTCCCCGCTTCAGGTGTTAATCAAAGGTGAAACAACATGTACAGGCAAGTTACAGAAACCTTATTTATATGCCATCTGAAAGAGCCAAAAATTGTTGTTTGTTTTGTTAAGCTTTAACAAACAGAGGATGTTAAATTTTACAAATATTTATATAAAATATTAATAATAATAATAGGCTCAGTGCAAAAAATGGTAATAAAAAGTAATTGATAAAAATTAATTTTCAAAACTAATTGCTTATGCATGCCAATCTCCAATTTTTATTTAAGTAAAATAAACAAAATGTGAACAACAACAACAACAAATTTAATGAAAAGTCTCATGTTTATATGTGGTTATTTATTAAACTGTTTTATTTAATAAATTTTCTGGTTTTACTTCATTAGAAAAACAAACAAACAAACAAACAATGGAAGAACGGCCTCTGTGTGTATATGATATTTAGTTGTATGCATCTAAAATATATGAATAAATATTTATTGTTTATACAATTAATATTAAATGTTCTTTAAAGTAGTAGAAATTTTAAATTTTGTTTTATGATTAATTTACAAAAAAGAAGAAGAAGATGAAAATAAATGTAGGTTATAATTTATTATTATTATCTTATCACTTCTAAATGATTGTAGAAAAAAAAAATCTGGAAATAAATCAATGTAAAGCTATTTCAGCCGTTTAGCGTTCAGTTAACACATCCCCCCGCCCCTTGAGGCCATTTTTAATGATATCAAAAATCTGTCATACATAAATTTTCGGCCCTTTTCCTAGAAGTAATAATAACTTTAAACGGATTCGATACCTATCATAATTAAGAAGTTATGGGCTTTTGTTCTGTTTTCACAAAAATTCCCCCCCCCCCTATTTTCCCCTCCTCCCTTTGTTCGATTTTGCCCATTAACGAACTTGACCGAGATTTTATGCCCCTTGATTTTATGTATCAGTTTAGAAGAGATTTGTGCAGAATTATTAAAGTTATCGTGTCCATAAAAAAGTGATATATATAGATAAAGTTTTGAACTGGGCGTGGTTTTGGGTTCTGGGAGTCATGATCGGCGTAGATCTGCAAAAATTTTTCAGAAATTCCAATATAGCGGAGAATGTAATAGGTAGTATTTCTTATGAAATCTACCTAAAAAAGCTGTGTGGCGAACTGATGTGTTGAATTTGCATTGCATGGGATATTTTGATTTTTTGTGAAGGGGAGAGGGAAGAAATCCAATTTTATTCCACATTTAGAAAAAAAAAATAATAATATTAAATTTAAAGTAAGGAATCATATTTGCAATGTAGGATAACTAGCAATTTCGAAATTTACATTTTGCAGATTGATGGAAATATAGGAAAACATTGCAATTTTCTCAATCACAATTTCAATGACGTTATTTGTCAAAAATATGTCGTTCATCTAAGAATTAATTCGAGATAATTCGGGAGCTAGTTGGAATGAAAATGAACAAAAAACTTTCTTTTTATATATCGTGTAAGAGTTCGTTCGAAAGATCTTGTAACATTAAACTCAAAAATATATTTGTTATTTGTTTTAATTTTAGGTATTATACTTTCAGAGATATCGTCGAAAGTATACTGGAAAAATATGACAATGAATTGGTATACTGGTTTTCAACAATAAGGGAAATTTTAATTATAATAAAAAACAAACAAACAACAAAAAAAATAGTGATCCACTAAATCTAAAAATTTCGACCATATTTTTGCATAGTACTGAGGTGTCATTCTAGATGCAAAAACAATGAGATCTAAATTCAGATAATAATAATAAAAAAAATCCCTGACGGCTCGGCCTACAGGCACAGGTAGATTTCGAAGACGCAGACCGTGGGGTGCCTGTTTTATTAAGAATTGCAGAAGAAATGACCTTTTGCCATGATGCGGCAGTTGGGACCGCCCACTTCGAAATCTAAATGTGTTTGTAAGCGGAGCCGGTGGGGATTTTTATTTATTTATTTATTTATTTATTTTTTTTTTTGCTGCAAGGGTTAGTCCTATAAAAAGCTTGTCAGTATAAAAGTTTTAGATAATATTAAGAGGATTTATAATAAATTTAAACGGATTTGATATCTTGTGAATTGAAAAAGTTATGATTTTTTTTCTTCTTAAACCCCTATTTCCCCCCCTCCCCCCTTGAGGCCATTTTTAATGATATCAAAAATCTGTCATACATAAATTTTCGGTCCTTTTGATAGGAGCAATAATAAATTTAAACGGATTCGATATGTATCATAAATAAGAAGTTATGGGGTTTTTACTGTTTTCACAAAAGCCCCCCCCCCCATTTCCCCTACCTCCTTGGTTTGATTTTGCCCATTAACGAACTTGACCGAGATCTTTCGATTTTTTCTGAGGAGGCAGGGAAGAAATCCAGTTTTTTTTTCCACATTTTGAATAAAAAATATATATTAATAATATTAAATTTAATGTAAGGAATCATATTTGCAATGTAGGATAACTAGCAATTGCGAAATTTACATTTTTCAGATTGATGGAAGTATAGTAAAACATTGCAAGTTTCTCAATCACAATTTCAATGACGCTATTTGTCAAAAATATATCGTTCATCTAAGAATTAATTCGAGATAAGTCGAGAGTTAGTGGAAAATGAAAATGACATTATATTGACATAGAAAAATATTTCAGTTTTATAAACTAAAATAAATGCTTTAATTTTTTTTAAAATCCAATACATCATTTTAATTTTAATGTCCTTGTGAAACAATTTAACCGCCATCCTTCTTAGTAAGTGAAAATCTACGTTTTAGGTAGATTTCGTAAGAAATACTACCTATTACATTCTCACCTAACTTGGAAATTTTGAAAAAATTTTGCAGATCTACGCCGATCATGACTCCCAGAACCCAAAACCACCCCCAGTTCAAAACTTTATCTATCTATCTATCTATCTATCTATCTATCTATCTATGTCACTTTTTTCTGACCACGATAGCTGGAAAAATTCTGCATAAATCTCTTCCAAACTGATACATAAAATCAAGGGACATAAAATCTCGGTCAAGTTCGTTAATGGGCAAAATCGAACCAAGGAGGGGGGATGTGAGGGGTGGGGGCTTTTTGTGAAAACAGAAAACCCCCCATAATTTCTTAATTATGATACGTATCGTATCCGTTTGAAGTTATTATTACTTCTAGGAGAAGGGCCGAAAATTTATGTATGACAGATTTTTGATATAATTAAAAATTGCCTTAAGGGGGGGGGAGGGGGGTTTTAGAAGAAAAAAATTCATAACTTCGTCAATTCTCAAGATTTCAAATCCGCTTAAATTTATTATAAATCCTCTTAATATTATCTAAAACTTTTATACTGACAAGTTTTTTATAGGACCAATTCTTATAGCAAAAAAAAAATTAAAAAAAATTCCAGCTGGCTCCGCCTGCAAACAAGTTAGGTTTTGAAGTAGGCGGTTCCAACTGCCGCATCATCAAAAAAAGGTCATTTCTTCCACAATTCCCGACAAACAGGCGCCCCACGGTCTGCGTCTTCGAAATCTACCTGTGCCTGTAGGCCGAGCCGTCAGGGATTTTTTAATTTAAATTCAATTCTTGTTTATAAGCGGCAACCACTGTCCATTTAAATGCAAGGAGCTTAAATATTCTTCCTTGTTTGAATGTAAAACTGAAAAAACCTAAGATGAAATTATTTCTAGGTATCAGTTTGTCGACGGTAGTTTTGTTCTTTGTGAATATGTGAAATTATGTTTATATTTCTTCGAATTATCCTGAGGAATCTAATATAATCAAGATATACCTCCCCCCCCCCCATTTAAGGAAATTGATAAATAATTTTTCTTTTGATTTTTAATAAAAAAGACACCAACAAACATTTGATAATCCTCATTATTTCATTTTTTCTCTGCCATTTAATCAAGTTGCACTATTACAGAAATTGCATTAAATTTTTAAATTCATATTTCGGAAATTAATTTCATTTTTAAGACATCTTTGGATCCTTACAAATAATTGTTGTTCTTTTAAATTTGTAATTCATTTTATTCTGCGAATAGTAGATGTGAAATACCAATACACAGTCAGATTTTAATGTAATGGATAGCTTCTTGTCATATCGCATTTTTAACTTCTAAAAATATGCCATGGGTTGCTTTAGTATCCATGGCGCCCCGGGGCGATATGTTTTTCAGCGTTCATACGAATAATAGCTTCGAAGTAAACTACAATGAAATCTGTGAAAAAGGAACCTATCTATAATGGAATCCTGTCTTAAGGGGGTTGATCAGTCAGATTTCAATTTTTCCTCGCTAATATTAAACGTATGAAAGTGGAATGAATTCTCATTTTTAAAACATCTCCTCAGAAAATTATTATTTTTCACTTCTTTTTTCTATATATTCTTCCTAAAGGATGTCTCTTTTTTTCCTTAGTTGTCAAAATATTTCAAAATATATGATTAATTTAATATTTTATGCATTAAAATCATACGAGCTGTGAGTAAGATTTCAACTCTATAAATATAATTAAGCACATGTTTTAGAAATATTTTGAAAACTAAAAGAAAAAAAAAAGAGAAATTTTTAAAGAAAAGTACACAGAAAGACGTCAAAAATATTAATTTCCTGAGGTTATATTTGAAAAATAAGAATACATTCCACTTCCACAGGTTTAACATTAGGGAGGGGAATTTGAGATTTGACTGACCAACCCCCTTAAATAGAAAAGTTTTACAGTCCCGATGGAAGAAATACCACACAAATCTACCGGCTGAAACGGAAACCTCTGTAAATTAGAATTTGTTTTCGGTTCTAGAAATTCAGTTTAAACAGATTTTAAAGCATTAAAGGGACAGTACACCTTTAAAATGGTCAAAAAACAATTTTTAGATTTTTAAATCTATAGAAAGATAATTTTATTTTGAATAACTTGATACCAATATTTTAATTCTGCGATAATTATTTAGTCTGATATTAGGAAAATGTAGACTTCACTCATTCCTTTCCGATTTAAATGCCCTGCGACAATTGCCATTGCGGCTTGTTAACATTTTGTCATCACTCTTTCATGTTATCGCAACTTTGGAAGTATGCTAAAATGCGTTAATTATTTTCAGTGGTATACCGTAAATAATAAGAAGAAAGCTTTAAAACATTAACTTCAACTTCCATTTTCGCCAAGTTTGTATATTAGCTTTGCTTTGAAACGTGATCACAATTTTGCTTAACTGTTTGCATTTAATCGCTATTAAGTGCTTAATTTTAAACAAAACTGTTCGTTTCAGAACAATATTTTCCCGATTTTGTAACATTATTGCACTTCTTAGTATTTATTATCAATTATAATGAATAATAACATGAAAGAAGTCGCCAGTTTAATGATTTCACTTCTTAGTATTTAATATCAATTATAATGAATAATAACGCGAAAGAGGTCGCCAGTTTAATGGTAATCGCTATACAATATTCGATTATAAAAATGTGTCCTAATGTGGTAATTCATCTTATAAAAAACTAAAAAATAGTAAATTGGACAGTGATTTTGTTTCAAGTGACAGTTTTGGATACCGATTTATTGATATTAATATTATTTTTAGTAAACTATTTGAATTTTTGTGCTGCAAAGTATGTTAATCAGATATTTAATTATCAGAATCCTTAAAAGTAGCCTATATTTTGCATTAAATAATTTAACTTTATAAAAGCGCACACTTAATTCACTTATCAATCAATGCGAAACAAAATTTTAACTTGAATGTTTAAAATAAATTTTTTTTGCAAGAATAAGTGCTACATTTTTACTGTTTAAATTTATTTAATTTTGAAGAAATTTCCTATATTCTACAACATTTTACAAACTATTTTATATTTATCAATTTAAACGAGCACATGATTTTATTTTTAATACAGAATGAGTTATATAAATTGTAGTTTTGTTTCTTTTATTATGAATTTTATATTTTAAAAATACAATTAACACTTTAAATGGCTTTTTCTCAAAATGGTTTGTTTTTACTCTTTCGCGCATGATATCTCCAAAACCGTTCGAAGTATAGCTTGAAAAATTTTACCTTCTCTAAATTTTGATATAATAATGAAAATGAACTAGAATTATGAAGCTGTGTTTAGTATGAAAAAAATTATAAGGTTGAATGTATGTAAAAACTAGAATATTTTTTAATTTTTCTAATTAAAATTTTATTACTCCTTATCTAATTAACAGTTTACAAAAGTTTCAGTTCAAATTATAGTCCAGGGTATTATGTTTAATTTAAGATAAAGTTTATGGAAATCTTATGAAATTTGCATGAAATATCGTGCGTGTGGTGAATTGTTATCCAACGTAAAAAATTTAATTATCACTTTCAAACCCACACCCGGAATTTTTTTAATCATGTTTTATGAAAAGTAAATTTTGTTAAATATAGTTCAATATCGCCTAAATATACCTTGAAATTTTGGTGCTTTTAAAGTCGTTACCTTTTTAAAAAAAATCTCAAACTCATGACATTTTTCGTATGCTCTGCGACTGTTAAATGTGTATTGTCTGTGGACATTAAAGGACAGTGGACATTAAAAACGAAATCCTTCAATTTTCAATAGATTCATTTGAAAATTTGCAGATTTATTAATGGCAAGCTCAAATAGTTATATTCAAAATTTGGTGTCAAAATAATAAAAAGTTTTTAAATTATTCAGTTTTTAAAATAATGCATAATTGTCATATTTTAAAATGTCCCATGCATCTTTTTTATAAAATATGACAATATTTATTTATGAGATATTTCTTATACATTAAAATGGAAGTTGGAATGAATTATAAAAGTTCGCTGAATATAGAAGCAGAAAAAAAAAAATGTTTTTATAATTATGCCATGTTTATTTTTTTTTTTAACAGTAGCTATATATTTCCATATGCAAACAAATTTTAGCACTAAAAAACCCCTGAAATGCAACTTTTTATGCTAAAATTTATTTATTATGGTATAGCCTATATACAGTATATAAACTTCAAACGAATCTGATACTTAGGAATGCGCATAGAACGTTTCAAAATTTAGAAATGTGCGAAATTTTTAATTTTGTGAAAACAGCATTTAAGTAATAAAAACTGTATGAATATGGAGTTTTTTCAAATATAAAATCTTATACCTCTATGAAGAAGATCATAAATTATCATAATTGAAAAATTCTTTCTGCATCAGATAAATTTGAGCACCAAGTTTCATAATTCTCCAAATTAAAAAAAAAATATTTTTTAGGCGAATTTCGTGATTTTGGAAGTCCCCTGTCCCCTTAAATATGAACGAAGTATTTTGCGCCCCTTCGCAGTTCCCTCAGCAATCAGCTGACTTCACTTCCCTCTAAAGCCGATTCTGAATATGCTTAACTTGAAATTTCAACTTGGGGGAAAAAAAAAATCTGAAATTAAAATGAACTCTTGAAATTACATATCTTGACAAACACCTCTTGACAAATATCTCTTGTCAAATATCTCTTGACTTTTGAAATTACATCTAACAATTAATGTATCAGTAACGCCATGGTTAAAATACTTTGATTAAGAAATTTTTAAGTCATAATCGGCAGTTCATGCATTTTATCCAGATTCCACTTTTATAGAGGCCCCCAACGCAACTAAGAAACCTTTTTCATATATTTCAATAACTAAAATGGTCCAAAAATGTTCTGTATCCTTTATTTAAATAGGGTTCCAACGAGACAAAAATACCTTTTCAACACTAACAAAATAAAAGCCCAATAAAGTGTCTTACAGGCACGTTCTTTTAAAGAGGAGGGCGACGTTATTCAAAGTTGTACTTACAAATAAAAAAAAACTATAAAAAAAAGAAGGTAAATAGCAAATTGCTATACTTATTTTGAAAGGAAGGATAAATTTGGAGTAGAATAACAAGAAAAAAAAAGGTAATTTTCAAAATCTAAAACTTTTAGCTTTATTCTTGCACCCAAGTGAAAAGTTTCCCATAGTAGACATCAAGGCAATTAAGCTTAAATTCAGATAATAATAATAAATGACTACCTGTCATATCACACTTTTATGCTCTAAAAATACGCATCGTTTGAAATTTCCGAAAAAAAGCATGAAAAACGCAAGAAACGCATATTAAACAAACCGAAACGTCCACTTACCAGCTTCTATTTTGAGCCGGTAAAAAATCTTACATGTACGTTCTTTTATCTTTGGGATATTATGCACGTTCTTTTAAACAGGTGACCTACGTTATTCAAAGTTGTACTTACAGATAAATAAAACTATATATATATATATATATATATATATATAAAGAAAAAAAGAAGGTAGATAGCAAATTGCTATACTTATTTTGAAAAAGCGTAACCTTAATTCTTCCCAGGATAAACTTGGCGTAGAATAACAAAAAAAAAAGGTAATTTTCAAAATCTAAAACTTTTAGGTTTATTCTTGCACCCAAATGAAAAGTTTCCCATACTAGACATCAAAGCAATTAAGCTTAAATTCAAATAATAATAAATGACTACCTGTCACATCACACTTTTATGCTCTAAAAATATGCATCGTTTGAAATTTCCGAAAAAAAGCATGAAAAACGCAAGAAACGCATATTAAACAAAACGAAACGTCCACTTACCGGCTTCTTTGTTGAGCGTGCCGGTCAAAAATCTTACATGTACATTCTTTTATCTTTGTGATATGCACGTTCTTTTAAACAGGAGACCGACGTTATTCAAAGTTGTACTTACAGATAAATAAAACTATATATATATATATATATATATATATATATATAAAGAAAAAAAAAAGAAGGTAGATAGCAAATTGCTATACTTATTTTGAAAAAGCGTAACCTTAACTCTTCCCAGGATAAACTTGGAGTAGAATAACAAGAAAAAAAAAAAAGGTAGTTTTCAAAATCTAAAACTTTTAAGTTTATTCTTGCACCCAAATGAAAAGTTTCCCATACTAGACATCAAAGCAATTAAGCTTAAATTCAGATAATAATAATAAATGACTACATGTCATATCACACTTTTATGCTCTAAAAATATGCATCGTTTGAAATTTCTGAAAAAAAAGCATGAAAAACGCAAGAAACGCATATTAAACAAAACGAAACGTCCACTTACCGGCTTCTTTTTTGAGCGTGCCGGTCAATAATCTTACATGTACGTTCTTTTATCTTTGTGATATGCACGTTCTTTTAAACAGGAGACCGACGTTATTCAAAGTTGTACTTACAGATAAATAAAATTATATATATATATATATATATATAAAAGAAGGTAGATAGCAAATTGCTATACTTATTTTAAAAAAGCGTAACCATAATTCTTCTAAGGATAAACTTGGAGAAGACTAACAAGAAAAAAAAAGGTAATTTTCAAATTTTAAAACTTTTAGCTTTATTCTTGAACCCAAATGAAAAGTTTCCATACTAGACACCAAAACAATTAAGCTTAAATTCAGATAATAATAATAAATGAGTACCTGTCATATCACACTTTTATGCTCTAAAAATCGTTTGAAATTTCCGAAAAAAGCATGAAAAACGCAAGAAACGCATATTAAACAAAACGAAACGTCCACTTACCGGCTTCTTTTTTGAGCGTGCCATTCTCCGGACGGTTTATAATCCACTTGTTTCAAACTCCGCAAACACAAGCTAAATAACTAAGTAGTGCATATAAATCTCCCACTATCATTCAGATTCGACTGCATCTGGCCATATAAAAAGCGCGCGAATGAATGGTCTATATGTCTAGTCTATCTTTTCTTGTCTCATTTTATTTTGGGGAGGGTCAGGCGCCTTTCTTTCAAAATGAGGGGAATAAAAAAAAATTAAGGATATGGGAGTAAATATGTAATAATGAGATATGCTGAGATGCTGGACCATTCAAGTTTTTTCCTTTGTTTAAAAGGTTTATTCTACCGAAACGTTATTTCCGAAAGTTAATTTCAACTTATTTTAGAAAAGTTTGCGGTTAACGTTTTGCTAGAGATCCGGCCATTTAAATGATTCTTTTTTATATTTTTATACTATTTTAAATTAGCCGACGACTCATCTGTAAACTACTGTGGAGGAACTGTTTTTCTTTTATAGTAATAAAAAAAAGTTAAGGTTGATTCTATTTCATAGCGATAAAGGCGGACACTGGAATATTAAAAAAAGAAGATAAATCTAATATATATTTTTTGTTCAAGTAATCATTAAAGTTGATAGTTTTTTGCCATTCTTCTTTGCTATTCTAAGTTTATAGTTCTTTATATATATATATATATATGTATAACCACAGTAGAAATAATTAAAATTCATAAAAATAGCTCTGAACACCTCTTTCTTGAATAATTGTATATGATTTACCACTGTACTATTTATCCATATGGACTTAACACTGAAAAGTTTAATAGATCCATTAAAGTTTTTTCATCAATCAATAACATTAATGATTATTCTCCAATTTATCCGACTCCTTATTATGATTTACAGAAAAAAAGAAAAGATTTTTAGTAGAAAGATTTTTAGCTACAACACTTTTTCAAGAAATACATCTTCTGCTAATTATTTTCCATGTAAATGCAATGACCCTTTAAAAAAAATATAATAAAACTGATAATGGATACATAATCACTGGAAATTTAAATATTGTAAACGACTTGCATTAAAAATAAATCGGTCATGTGCGAGTATAACTCGCACTCAAAGGGTTCCGTGCATTAAATTTATTAATTACTATTTATTAATAAACTCCTACTGCCCATAAATTTTTTCATTATTTTATTTTCAGTAGATTCGGAAGTAGGAGAGGGAAAAGGGGGTGGGGTGGTGGACATATTGTTGCAGTACACTTTCGACGATATCTCAGAAAATATAATACCAAAATTAAAACAACTATATTTTTGAGTTCGGTATTACAAGATCTTTCGAACGATGCCATACACGATACAGAAAAGGAATTTTTTCTCAAGCAACTTAATTAATATCTCGGCTAATTACCAACAATTTTTTTCGAAAATCATTATCAACTATCCTTGGACGATTAAGTGTCGAAAAATATCTCGAACGCCCATCAACTGCCCCGCTGACCGCTCCTAAAATAAAGTTTGTGTGTAACGGAAAAATGCGTTTTTCTCAGAAAATGTGTGATCTAGGAAAATCGCTATAGTTTTCTAGCAAGGTTAAAATAAACCCTTACTACCCCTAATTTTTTCACATTTTTAGTTTCAGTAGATTCGAAATTAGAGGGGGGGGGGGGCATATTTTTGCACTGTACTTTTGACGATTGAATTTATTGTCATATTTTTCCAGTACACTTTCGACGATATCCCTGAAAATATAATACCTAAAATTAAAACAAATGCATTTTTGTGTTCGATATTGCGAGATCTTTCACATGACATCCCACACGATATACAAAAAGAAAATTTGTTTTTCCAAGCAACCTAATTGGCTCTCCTAAACTTTAAGTAAACATATTTGTGAATGGCTAATAATCTGAAAAATATCTGGGTCAATAGACTTTATGGCTCCCATAGTTTACGAGTAAAAGAGTTATGACAGACGGACAGACAGATAGACACAGGAGGGATCTTATAATGGTTCTCATTTTACTTTTTAGTACGGAATCCTAAAAACTAATGTGTTATGGAGCACAATATCGGCTCCTTTTTAAATTCAATGTTAATAATATTGTTAAAGAGTTTACATATGCTAGGATTTATTTATATATAAAATTTCAATCTCATATAATAAACCTATTGAATATTTTAATCAGTGGAAACTATTGGTTATTGATAAATTAACTATTGTTCTAAAGAACAACATTCCAGCTCTAGTTACATTCCGAATGAAGAATCGCTGCCATTCTACGCCCTGATGACGCGTTTAGTTTTGTATAACTCCCAGGTGTTTATTTTCTCATTGTTTTGTTTAAGTAATTGCATATTATATGTCATAAGGAAATGGTACTTTGGATGGGTAAATTATTCAATTACTTATTCTAGGGCAAGTAATGTACTCACTTCAAATAAAAATTATTTTAAATAAAAAAGTAAGAAAAATTGCAAATAAACTAATAAGGAATAATCACAATATCCGGAAATATTTAGATGTGCTGATCCGTAATGATAGGTGCATGGTAGCGAAATTTTATTTATTTACTAATGTTTTCTTAAGTTTGTTTGTATATTTTTGAAATAAATTTTGTTATTTAAATTGTGTCCTTTCAATTACTGCTATTGCATCACATGTAATTTTCTTTTATTACTAGGTTACGATTGCAGTATTGTAGTTAATATTAATAGTGCGTATGCTTGTGTTATTCAACTACCAGTTCATTTGCAGGGATTCAAAGAAACGACACAACGCATATGTTATTTATCAGTACATTAATATTTTACATTCATTTTATTTATTTATTTAATTTGTTTAGTAATTTAACGTGTATTTTATTATTACCCTTTATTTTGAAAGTAATACGGCCGGTAAAGGTAATTCAGGCACTTTAATATATATTTTTTTCAATAAATCCATTTCTGTTAAGTTTTATTACAGGTAAATAATAATTAAACTAAAAAAAAAAAAAAAAAAAAAAAAAATTGCACAATTTCATTATTTTTATGAACAAAACTTTATTCTATATGAAATAAATCGAATGTCAAATAATTAATTCAAAAAAATTAAATTAAACTTTCGAAAATTTTGAAAAAAATTTAAACGTTCAAAAAAATTGAATTCACCAATAATAGTTGAGTTCCCAATAAGAGTGGCATAAATGTGTCATGTTTGGTTAAAATTCGGCAAGTAAGCCATTCTCGACAAGTAAAAAGGATTGAAGGATGAAATCGCAAAGTGGCCGTAATAACCTCTAGTATTTTAACATCAGCGTTAATTTAAAATAATTATTTTCTCTGCCCACTAAAGTTAATAAGCAGTCGCAACTTAACATAACTATGAGATGTTTCACACTAAAGAATAATATGTAAAATAATAATATATATAATAAATAACATAACATTACGAATATATTGTAAATATAACGTTTTGCAATTTCATGTTCAATCTTAATACAAATGAATGGGTGATTGTTGAAAGGAATTAAGTCCATATTTTGACGTTTCTCATTTTAAGATGCTTTCAAATTTTTTTTGGAATTTATTGAGCGTTTCTTGAAGAAAGGAACTTAGCCCGGGTGCTACCTATGCATGTTTGAGTGTTGAAAGGCATTATGTTCATGATTTTGGAAATTTCAAAACTAGGTTCCGTTTAACAATCACCGTTCAAATAGGAATAAAAAATACTTAAACATGTTCGAGAATTTTTGTTAATGATGTTGCATTAAAACCCTATAAGTTCAAGATGTTGAATAATTTGAAATCTAATGAGGCATTTTCTTTATAATCTTCTTTCTTCCTCTACGCCTCATCAATATATATATATATATATATATATATATATATATATATATATACATACATATTTAATATCTAAAAATAAGTATGTATCCCAAATCTCCAAAATATAATATGCCTCTGCGGAATTATGTATAATTTATACTACTACTGGCATACATTTCTTAGGCTTGGACATTCCTCCCGATTTTATTCTGACTCTATATAATCTGTGATAAGTATTATAATCAGTGAATAATAATAATAAAAAAAAAATACCTCCCCTTACGACAAAATTTAATAAGAAGTTCCTACTTTAAAAACCATCTTATTGTTTTAGTAACATTCCTCTCTTAGCACATAAATTTTCAGCTTTTAGAGTGGGAGCAGATTGTTATGGTAAAAGCATAATAGTATGCAATTTAAACTATCATGCTAATAATAGGAAAATGTTAGCTTCTGTTTTTGCCACGGGTCCCTATTAGTGGGCAATTGGAGGAATAAGAATATGGCTGACCCGAAAAGTGAAAGGAAAGATCCAAAGAAGGTCAAGGAAAGTAATGCAGGGAATCGAGAGTCATATTATTTGCCATTAGCCAGAGTTACAGTTTGAGGAAATAACCAATAGTTATCAGTTATTAGAGAGCACGAACACACATATAACAACTTTTCAAACAACAAACCTTGATCTTATAGGACCTTAAAAAAATTATTATTATTATTTTTTTAATCTTAGAAGAAACTTTAATTTCTGATTCATATCGTTTTTAAGAGTTAATTTTTTAAAATATTTTTTGTCTTTCATTAAATAATTTATTCATTTTTTTGTATTAATAACAAATTTCCGAGTTTTTAAATAATTATAAGGTCAGACTTTGGAATTCTTAAATCAAGAAAAAGGAAAAAAAAAAGTAATATACTAAAATTTTCATGTAAATTATAGTACAGATAAATAGACAAAGAAAATAGTTTTGGAATTCATATACTCGGTACTGTAAAAACAATTATTTATGTCATAAAATTATTTACAATGAAAAAAACTTATTGCACCTCTAAATTAGCTGAAATTGTATTAAGAGCTCATAACGTTCATGTAAATTATAGTAAAAAATGATAAATAACACAGTATTCGAATTTATCCACTCCATGCTGTAATAATAATTATCAATTTTATAAAAGGTATTTCCAATAAGAAAAGTTCTTTGTCCACCTTCAAAATGTACGAAAATGTTATTAGGAGAAGGACATGTTCAAGTAAATTATAGTACAGGCTGATAGACACTTGACACAGTATTCGAATTCATCCACTCGGTGTAATAGCTTATTAATGTTATAAAATTATTTCCAGCAAGAAAAACAAATTATTTTGTTCAGCCATATATATGATCTATAGATTTGGGTATATACTACATATCATTAAAATATTTAGTTCAGTTAGAAAATTCAAATTTAGCAATATTTCGCCAATCGATGGAAATGCACGCGAAAACTTTTGTACAGGCCTGTATATTATCTAAAGACTTTTGTACACACCACTTATTCAGCTAAAATTTAATTCAGGTAAAAAACGTGCAAGGCAACTTAAAATTCACTTCCAGAAACTATCAACCATAAACAATAATGTAGTATCTAGTTCTTTGCATATCTCTGTATATGAACTTTTTTATATTCCACAAACTTTTATTAATCTACTAAATATAGTTCAGCAGGACAATAAGTAACGCAATTAAAAATACACGTAAGCAATTCACTCCCATAGTCAGTAATACTTAAGAATTTCTTTATTTAGCTCTGTATATGATAAGAGAATTTATACACATCACGTATTATACAAAAATTTAGTTAAAAACGCAAACTAAAGTTGAAAATGTACTTTTCGCACATAGACTGTAATTATCGCGTTAGGACTGTAACCGAATTATTTTGTGTGCCCCTGTAAATGAACGATAAATGCAATGCACACTATACTTTTCAGTGATAGTAATTTATAGTACACATCAGTAACGCATATAAATTTCATTGTGTTTGAAACAGTGAAACAACATTAAATTAAACTGCAAATGATTTTTCGCCGCAGAACACTGTGTACCAGAATTCTTTTAAGTGACCCTGTAAATTAATAATAAATGCATTGCACCCCATATTTTTCAAAAAGCATGTTTTAATGCGCTTCATAATTGTATACCAATTTTATCACATTTCAAATGTCGTAACATTATCAAAATGCTCTTGAAATGATTTTTTCCCATTGACTATAATGTAACGGAATACTTTTGACTGTCCCTGTAAAAAACAAACAAACAAACAAACAAACAAACAAAAAACATATAGTAAACGACAATAACATATGAAAATTACAGGGCAATCCGAGCATAATTACGAGAGTTATATCACGGACAGACGGTCAGACAAACCAAAGTCGTAAACACTTTTTAATCAGGTTGGAAAGTGTGTATGATGATAAATTTGTTATGCACTCCGTATTCTATAGTAAGCCTCTTGTAGTGCACTAAAGTGATGTATATCAATTTAAATATGGTTGAAATAATGTGACATCATTAAAATACACTGCAAATGATTTTTCCCACAGATTATAATGTAACGGAATTTTTTAAACGCCCTTGTAAACGGACAATAAATGCTATACACTTCATTCTCAGTTCTGAACATACCATAATAAACTTTAATAATATATATCAATTAAATGGTAATCCGAGTACATTTACGCGAGTTAGAGCGTTCAAAGACAGATGGACATACAGCCAGACAAACCGAATGCATTAACACTTTTCATGTTGAAAATATGTTGGAAAGTGTTAAAAAAACATCTTGAATAACAAACATGTTTCGTCCACCTTTAAAAAAATCAAATTTTGTTAGGAGCAGAAATATTTTATATAAATTACTGCACAGGAAAGATAAAACTTTAGGTAGATAAAACGTTGAAGTCAGTAGAGGGACTAACTAAATTTATGAACATAGTTCAGTTTATTTGAAACTATTAAAAAAATGAATAAATTAAGCAATTTCAAAAAAGTGCTTTTGCTCTATAATTTCTGTGAGTTCAACTAATTATATCATATAATACTGAATAATTCAGCACACAATTCTTTTCATTCAACGAAAAAAATTTGCATGAAAGAAATTAGAATGAAACGATCACGTTTCAAAGTTTGAGATGAATTTGAGAAAATAATAACGAAGAAATCTTGTTCATTTAAAAAAGAATTTCTTTCTTTATCTCTAGAATTCAAAGGTACTTTTATTTTCTATAAATATATTTACTGAAGTATAATTAAGTGTAAAATGAATTTCTATAGTCAGTAATTAATAATTTATTGTCCATTACAATTTGTTTAAAAGGCTTTTAATCATTCAAAAATAATACAACTATATAATATTTTAGTAGTTATTTTATTTTATTTCGTTATTTATTTTTGTATTGATAATTTGATACGAAATCTAAATCCTTGTAGTCGGCAAAAAGAGTTTTTCTTTAAACTTGAATTAAGGTAGTACGGGGTACAGAGAATTTCATCTTTTACTTACCCATCATACGTAGTATAGGATAAATCTTGTAATCGTTTTGAAAATCGAAATTTTTTTTTTGACTATACGTTTCAGACACTGGAGATTGCAAAAAACATATTTTTAGAAAAAAATTTTTGCCCTCCCTCTGTCTGTGTGTCTGTAAACGCTCTATCTCTCGAACAAATTGAGATAGAGATTTGAATTTTGGTATGTACTTAGTATGTAACAATGGGAAGAAGCCTATTGAATTTCAGTAACCTCGATTATCCGGAACTATTTTTTTCGGACTCTCGAAATATTCGTTCTGATAAAACGTATATAAAAATTTTCGAAATTGTTTATTTTAAGGAGTGAATATAAAATACAATAAAAATAACGTAAATTTTGCATAAAAAAGGAAGTCGATCGGATAATTAGTTGCCGAGATATTTGGAATCCTATTTTCCACACACTTCGATTTCTCATGACCATGTATTTCATTCAAATTTTAATTCAAATTTTTATTCAATATCTTAATTGGAAATGAGACGCTTAATCCGACGCAGTAAACCATTAGTTAATATGATTATCAATTTTGGTGTTATAAAGATGTTTCTTTTACGCAATTCAGTAATACAACATTTAAAGTTTATGACGTCATCAAGCCACGATTTTATTCGAATTGCAATGCATTTTATAAATAGTTTACACATGTTTTATTTTCATATTTAATATTATGCATATCCATGATGGTTAAGTATTACGGTGGCACCTAACGACTAGTTTTATTAGCACTTTCCAACATAGTTGAAAAGAGTTTACGAATTCGGTTTGTTTGTCTGTCTATCTGTCCGTGCTCTAACTCACTTAAATATACTCCGATGTCCTTGCAATGATATATGGATTTACTACGGCATGTTTGGTATTAAAAATGAAATGCGTAGCATTTATAGTTATTTACAAGGATACTCAAAAGAAGTCTGTTGCATTACGGTGTAGGGAAAAAATCGTTTACATTGTATTTTACACATGTTACACATTTCAAGCATATTGAAATTTGTATCTATCATTGAGGTGCACTACGAGAATGTGCTGGAATATGGTGGGCATAGCATTCATCGTTCATTTACAGGGATAGACAAAATAATTCGGTTACAGTACTGTCTATGAACAATAATTGCTGGAAGTGCGTTTTCAGTCATGGTACGCGTTTTTAAATTTAACTAATTTCATATATATTACTTGGAATGAAAAGTAATTTAGATCATATACAGGGCAGCTCAAAAGATATCAAATACATTTCGGTTTATTGACGGGAATTGCTGAATAGGAATTTTTAATTGTGCTATGCGTTTCCTTAACTGAACTAAATTTTAGCATACTATGTAGTACTTATACAAATCCATAGATCATATACAGGGTTAAACAAAAGAATTCGGATATTTTTCCGACTATTGATGGTAACTGTTGAAATCGGGTTTTCAAATTTGTCATGCGTTTTTCAAATTGCTTACGTAGACATCAACTACAACTTTTATCTTATTAATCGGCAAAGTTTTATCAAAGTATTTTGAAAGTGTTGGAAAGTGTTTCATAATCTATGCTTGCCGCATTATTTTTCGTTAATGTTCATTTTTGAGTACAAAATAAATAAATATTGATATGTCTTTAACATTGTAAGCAATCAAAAAAAGAAAAAAAAAAAGGATACTTTTTACTATGGGATAATATTTTCAGAACTTCCTTTGAAAAGTAAAATCTCCGAAGACAGTTTAAAGAATATACAGGGTTTCTTTTCTTATCATTGACCAATAGCTAATTCTTAAACCGTTTGTGTTACGTACCGTTCCAATTAATAATGTTGTTTTACATCAGATCACCGTTATATCCGTTTACATTATAATAACGAAATATTTATTTTTTGAAAGTTTACGAAATTTCAATTTTATACAGTCCCTGGGTCTTATCTATACTAATATTGTAAAGAAGTAACCTTTGTTTGTATGTTTGTCTGTTCGTTTGTAGGGGGTAATCTCTGGAACCACCTAGCTGATTTAAAAAATAAATGGTAGCAAAATGCTGCTGACGATCTCTAATCCGACATAGGCTATATTTTATGTCGGTACTACAGCCTTCAAGAGAATGCAAGAGCAATAAACGTTCTAAAATTGTGATTTCTGTGACACTGTTGGAGCTAAAAACTTGAAATTTGGTATGGTAGTTACTTTAAGTTGTAAATGTTCCCACAGAACGGTTTCTAAAACATTCGAAATTTAAAAGGGTGAAATGAGTAGAAAATGTTCTGAAAATGTTCTATAGTACGACTAATTTGGAACTGTCCAGACTAGAAATTTGAAACTTGAAATGATTGTTACATTTAAGACGTAAATGCTCACACAGAACAGTTTCTAAAAAATTCGAATTTTAAATGAGTGAGGTAGCAAAAAACTGTCTAAAATTCGGATTTCTGTGATACCGTTGGGAACAGAGACCTGAAATTTGGCATTGGAGTTACTTTTAAGATATAAATGTTCGGTAAGAACAGTTTCAAGAAAAATAAATGTAATTTAAAAGTGTGAAACGAGCGGAAAACGTTCTAAAAACGTTCTAAATTACAATTGGAATGTGATTGTTAGGGACTTGAGAGGAACTTGAAACTTGAGGGGACGGTTACGTTTAACCCTTTTTATACTGACGGTACTTATAAGTACCACTTTAACCCCTTCGCGACGAACGTCTTTTACAGAATTTTTAATCTGTTACCACCGGTTTTTCAAATGAGAAATTTTCAGGTAATTGAATCGCAAAAATGCTATGATTAGATAAGGAAAACTTTACAACAAAAAAAAAATAACTGGTGGGAATAATCGAGGATTCTGAGCATCTAAAAAGTAGATGGAAAATTAATTCAGGATATAAAGGGTTAAGACATAAATACTCCCAATAGAACAATTTCTATGTAATAAAAAAAATCGAAATGTAAAAGGTTGCCGGAACAAAAAAAGTTCTAAAATTGCGATTTCTGTGATACTGCTAAAAACTTTCTCATAGTCATTACTTTTACGATGTAAATGCTCTCTAAGAACGGTTTCTAACAAAATCGAAATTTTAAAAAGGGAAACGAGCGGAAAATGTTTTTAAAGTATTATAAATTACTATTTATTTTGAATTGTTCAAGCTTGAAACTTGAAATGTATAATGAAACTAGATTTCTTTCTTTGCCAAACTATCTAAAGACCTTATGCAATTTACATGCAACACAACGGGTTGCCTCGCAGCTTAGTTGTTCATATTTAGAGAAAAACTTTCTCCTTGTTCTAATTGTAAAAGAGTAAAAATTCCATTTTTGTACTACCCAAACTTTCCGACTTAGGAAACTTTGAATTTTAGGAATTTTCGACGTTTTCTGCCACTAAAAACGGAAAAAACGCGATTTTTAGTGGCAGATACTTGCATGATATTGAAAGGGTACCAAAAATCTATGCGTGTTGAAAATTATTTCTTTCTTTCTTTTATTGTTGAAAAGCCGAGGTGACGGTTTCCATGTCAAGAACCAAAGGGTGATATAATCAAAAAGTGATTACGATAGAGTCTGAAGTCAAAGTGGAAGTTGATTCAACAGCGTGCCTCATTCATTGTTATGTCTAACAAGAAATTTGGTTGAGTTAAATTATTCCATGCTGTCCTGTCCTGTCGGGTCTTAGGTTGTGGTTTGCGAAACTAATCATCATGGATTTTCCCATCTTTTAACTGCTGAATATTAGATAGAAAACTGCTGGGTGGAATTCATTTGTAATTTATTTTACTTTGAATTGAAAAGAAAAATAATGATTAGAATGCAAATTGTATAAATGAGATCCTGGTATGAAGAAATAAATATATCTAGCAAAAAATTGTGTAATACAATTTAAGAAATTTTATAATTTCTTCATTTCTCACCATTTTGGATTTTTTTTAATTAAAAATAAAATTAAATTAAATTAAATGTTATAATCTAGAGTAGGCCACCATGACGACCTTTGAAGGTTTTATTGCCGCCTTTTGAATGTCTCTTGTTGCTAGCTTAAAAAAATAAAAATAAAAATCCATTTTAAAGGATGCTTCCTTTAAAATCATATATTTGAATTATCTAATGTTTGAATTTTCTTAAATTATTATTATAGGTGCAATTTTCTATTATAGGCGGTTTCTGGCAACTTCCCCTACAAATATTTTTGAGATAAAACTCTCTCAGAACTAGTATGTTGTGGTTATCACAACACTTTCTTCTACATTTCGAACAAATCATCGAATTTAAGCATTCCCTCTTAGATGACCGCAACTAAAATAAATAACGATCTATTCATATCATGAGGATACTAAATTTGATGTTTCGTTGAATTCTGCGCACATTAACTGGAGATGTAAGCATCCCATAAATCGAACAAAAAATCCATTTATGGCAGGGGGAGTTTGCTTGAAAACTAATGAGCACCAGTTCACATAAGGATAGAACTTCGCATGAAATTTCATTCTATTCTACGCAGTCATTCAGTTAGAGCGTCCACAGAATTTGCGTCATATATACAGGGTGTTCCAGCTAAGATGTTTCAAGCTTCGAGGGGAGGTACGGTACACCTAGACGCCTCGGAATCACAAAGGAATGCTGGGTCGGAAACGCCTTCCTGACCCAGTAGAGGCAATGAAAAGGCTGGATCACACAAAGATGATCGTTGACCCTGGCAGTGTTGCCAGTGGGCTAATTTTTTTAATTGAGATTTCTTGATTGGCACCACTTTTTTGAAATGATAAAATTTTCCTCATTTTCGCCTTGATTAATATGTCTTTAAATAAGGCGAATTTTATCATTTTAAAAAAGTGGTGTCAATCAAGAAATTTGAATTTAAAAAAAGTAGCCTACTGGCCACACTGGGTCCAGGTGTTGCAAGAGTGGTGCCAGTGGATAAGACGGGCAGTGTTCTCGGCGCAAAGTTTTTCGAGAGAGTGTTAACCCTTTCAAGCGCAGTGTTCCCACGGCGAGACCATCTAATTTTAATTCCAAACTTACAAACGACACCAAGAATATTTTATTAAAATTTTGCGTTTATAGTGAATACTTAAAAATACAAGTTTTTACTTTCGAAGAAGTTAATTTGTAAATTCTGGTGTCAGTCAATCCTTTCATCATTTTACGAATCTTTTCGTAAAATAATTCTTAAAATGATACCCTTTACTGTGTGAGGAAGGCGTTTCCATCCCGGCATACCTATTTGATTCCGAGTGGTTTAGGGGTACCCTACATTCCCTCGAAGTTTTTAACATCTTAGCTTTGACACCCTGTATATACATACAGACATACACACACACAGACTCACGGACAGATATAGTCTAAAAATAGCCAAATCGTGTTCAGGACATCAGAACCTCCTAACACGTATAAAACCCGTCGAAAACAGGAAGTCAAAAATTTTCATGAATCCAATACTTTTTTATTGTATAGATAAAAGAAAGTAAAAATGTAATTTTAAATTTACTATGATTTATGTTTTTTGCAAATTATTTTTACACGGAGGTCTTGAACTTCTAGGGACCTTATGGCTATCACTGTGAGATTTTTGTGCATTGTATAAGACGTGTGTATATCTTTACGACTATCACAATGAGATAATGTTATTGCATGTTTTGAGCCATGTAAATAATGGCACCGTTCATTGTTTACCACAAGCTGAGATGCACCCCTGCTTACTGAAAGGTTAGACAGGCTTGGTGTAGATAATATGTAGTCAATTATTTAGAGTCTGTGAATGAAAATTTTTAACAAAGACAAATTTGAATCATTTTTTGACTTACGAAAATTTCAGTCCAGCATGGGATAATATCAGATAAATAATAATTACGAAACTCAAATAAACTGTTTAGGGATCCTTGTTTTGAAATTAGCAAATGCTTTTCCCCCATTTATTTATTTTTTTTAGTGTTTGCACACCTGAGGGGATTCAGGGGATTTGAGTACCAGATTTTTCGTAAAGTAATTAATGACCGCCATATTTAGAGTACGTAAATGAAAACTTTGGACAAAGGCAAATCAGAACCATTTTTTGATTTACCGAAAATTGTCGTCTAGCATGAAATAATATCAGATAAATAATAATCGCGAAATTCAAATGAACTGTTTACCAATCCTTGTTTTGAAATTAGCAAACATTTTTTTTTTTCATTTTTAATTTTTATCAGTGTTTGTATGCCTCAGGAGATTCATGGGATTCAGGGGAGTTGAATACTAGATTTTTCGTAAAGTAATTTATTTATAGTCATTTATTTAGAGTTGCCATATTAAGAATCTGTAGATGAAAATTTTGAACAAAGACAAATTAGAATCATTTTTTGAATTACCGAAAATTGTAGTCTAGGATGGAACAATATCAGATAAAAATGCTAATCACGAAATTCAAATAAGCTGTTTAGGAATCCTTGTTTTGAAATTAATAAATATTTTTTCCCCATTTTTTATTATTTTTTTAGTGTTTGTTCGTCTCAGGGGATTCAGGGGATTTGAATACCAGAGTTTTCGTAAAGTAATAGTCGTTATATTTATTTAATCAAAGAATTTTTTCATTAAAAAAGGCAAATATTGCTTTTCGGAAAATCTCGCATCCCTTGAGGCGTACGAGCCCTATTTATGAATTTTCTGAATTTTTTTTTAATCTTACGTCAGAGAATTTCCAGAAAATCATTTAGTCTATAAATGAACATTTTAGACAAAGGAAAATTGGAATCTATGATTAAATTATTTTTTTTTCTAACCTACAGAAATTCCATACATACGTTTACAGACAATAAGAGAAAATATTTTAAAACAAAAACAAATTGGAGTCATTTTATGAATTTTAGAAATTTTTTCTTGTAACACGTAGAGTTTCTAGACAATCAGTCACAGTCTATAAATGAAAATTTCAGACAAAAGCAAATTGAAATAATTTTTTGAATTTTATAAAATTTTCCTCTAACCCAGAGAATGTAAGAAATTCATTTACAGTCCATAAATGAATTTTTTTTGTTTAAATAAAAAGCGATCTGAAGCGATCACTTTTTGAAATTTAGAAAATTATAGGCAAACACGGGGGTGTATCAGACAGTAATATAACTTAGCGGCCTTCAAGCAAGATGTTTTGAAATCTTTTATTATTATTATTATTATTATTATTATTATTATTATTGTTATTGTTATTATTATTACAGTACATAAGAATTTCATTAAAAAAATTTAAAATATTGAATTATCGATTTTGGTAAAGTGTACGCACACAGTGGAAAAAAAAGTAAAAAAAAAAATAGGTTAAATAATATGATAAAACTATTCTGCGCCGTCAGGCGCCCACGGGGGGGGGTCGCCGACGAGCGTAAACGACCATCGCACCCAAGCCTCTGAAGGGCTTATAACGTACCAGGGCTTTCTCTCGCCCGGCGCTGCGATCGGCCTGAGGCCGCTCCCCACTGCGGACCCCCAGGTCATTCTACCAGGTGTCGACATCTAGGTCGCTGCGCCAGTAATCCCAATCATGGGAAACTTCCGCGTGGAACAAACACCTGATGAACCGCCGAAGAACCCCCGACGACTTCGTTCGCGAAACCCCATAGGGGGAGACGGTCCCTCGGTCATATGTCGAGTTACTCCGACAGTTCTTGCTTTCCCACGGCTTCCGATCATAGACATGCATGGAAGAGCAAGCTACTGGGCTCATCGGCCGTGAGGTTCACATGTTATGCACTAAAAAAGAGCAGAAGAGGCCTCTCTCCGACCCAGAACCACGAGGAAATTCGGTTCTTTCCCATAGACGGGATTCGGATAGGTCGTCTCTACGCAGTCTGGCGCGAGGTTGAACCCGACTAGGCGGAACTAGCCGGTAACCCAGCGACAACTCCAGAACTACGAGATCATCCCCATATAATATCACTCAAAAAACGGAAGAATCCTAAAGAACCACTATCGGACTCCAGAGGACGTGGAAACTCCCTCTGAGCGCGCCAAAGAGACGGGCCCGATCGAGTTTAGTAAAAAGAAACTTAGTAGATGTGCCACTAATCCGCCCGTCAGGTGTGGAAACTCCTGGCTGCACGAGAGACGTGCTCGGACTGGGTTTCGGACCAAGGTCTCGAGTTTCGGCTGATCGATGCCACGTTAGTTGGCAGCCTCCGGCCCGGTTCCTCGTAATCACATGGCAGAAAGCGGGCTAGTCCCTTCCTCGAAGAGAACGTTCGCGTCCCTGGCGGCCCCGCCATGGCCGCCTTTGGATGGTGGTCGTCTCCTCGATTCGGGCACTTCCTGCGGTGACCATTGAGGTCGGCTCACAACTCTCCAGCTGCAGTGGATTTCGTGAGGTCCTCTTCCACGAGTTTGTGGGACTCGTGTTGGGACTATTTCACCTCTGCCTTCGTCTCGTCGCACTACGTATCACTCGTATACTTTCTAGTTCTTCGACATATCTGTTGTGTTTTGCAATTGCAGTTGTTGTTTAGTTGATTATTTCTCTGGCTTTTTGCTCTTGGATTGTTTTCTGGCAGCTTTATTGATTTAGGGCAATGAAAGCTCTTTCGTAATTGAAAGAATGTTTTTGGAACAGTGTGCTAGTGACTTTGTGCAGTGATCGGTGTTTTAATACATATATCAATTGAACGTTTATCATCTGGCAACTTCAAATAACTATTATTATCTACTATCTTTATCGACTGTTTCCTGGACAAAGCTCTAGAGACAATATGATATGGACAGGGTTTTAAACCTATTTATCAATATATCTATCAACTGTGGCTGGTGATTAACAATATTATTGTGACTCTCAGTTTTCTTCTTGTGGACAAGTGATTAAGTATTATAACTACTTGAAATTTAGTGTATTAATCAACTTAGTTGAACTACACTGACAAATATTTACAGACATAGTGCTTTACAAATATTGATTTATATTTTGTAGTTGTACTATATATAGGCAGAAATCCTGGGGAAAGTGTGGTAGCATGGAATACCCCTGCAGCCGGCAGAGACAATATGGAAATCAACATTTTAATTATGATGTCTATTTGCATTTGACAGAACTTTAATCCAAAACAGAGGAAGCTGATCGAATTAATAGAAGACTGAAGGAAGCGGATGATGACAAAGGAATATGACATTGTCAAATCGACTCACAGGGATAAAGTTAAATTATGATCTTTTTGTACTTGTAGGGTAGAATATACCCAAATAGTTTGTGTTTTCAGGATTTTGGTTATTTTGATATTTTTTTATAGTTTATAATATAATTTCCTTAGGTTCTGGCTCACAGTTTGTGTTTTTAGGATTATTTTACATTTATGTTATATGCGGAGATGAAAGCCACATCTTGTAGTTTGTGTTTTGCAGGATTTATTTTAGGTTATTTAGTTTTAGTTATTTTATTGTTATCTTACTGAACTGACTGAGTTCAGCTTTTTTGTACAGCAGGTTGCAGCTTTTTGTTATTATTTTGTATTATTAATGTCGCTGATTCGGGCTCGTTCATGGGGCTGTGGCATGGCATGGCTGATTGACGGTAGGGATTTTTCCCCCGAGGCATTGGGTGTCCTCCTCCTCCGTCTCGTCGCAGATAGTTGCTGCACGCCGTATCTCCCGACGATCGGTGCACAACAGAGTCATCACGAGTTCGTGCTCTACAAAGATCGATCGTGCTTCCGTCAATTCCTTAGTCAAGTTTTGGAGGGATCCGGCTGGCATTTGCTAGCCTTTGCCCAAGATCCACGTGAACCTTGGGATTGGCCTACGGAGTCGTCTGCCTGCCACCTACGGAAAATTCCGATCACAGGCTGTGCTCGCGTCGCAGAGAACCTGCGCTTGTGAGGAGGAGACCCACAAACCCACAACCCAAAAGGGCGAACCACAATGGGCCACGGCGTGGCGACTCCGGCCCTGCAGAGACTCCTTTCCCACTGGCGGACCAACGATGAGGAACCCAGACCAGTCACCTCCTGTCCCCGTCGTGTCGACGAGCACTCCGTATGATAGGCGCCCGGTCATCTTCCCTACTCAAAGGGCCGATTCGGAGTCACCTGACGGTGTGTCCGCGCAATGCTCCGCTCCCGGTCACCTCCTCCACCGAAGGAGTCGGGTCAGGACCACGGAGAGGGACCCGCCAGAAAGAATATGATAAATTGTACGTACAGTAAAACAACAACACCAACAACAACAATAAATGAAAATGAAAAAATTGGTCAATGTTTTCGTAAATATTTCAATTTGGTAAAGTTTACGCACAGTATTATAAATTGTATAAACTTTATTAAATAACTTGTTAAAATTTGGTAAAAGTATTTCGAAATATTGGTTTAATTGCAGTATAGTATTTTTAATTTCATTTGTATCATTAGGTTTAAGCAAAATACAGGTGAAAGTAAAGTATAGCATAGTGTAAGCAAATAATTCTTTTTTTCTTTTATTAAGGATTTTCTTGTTTGTTTATTGTGGTGGAAGGTACAGTATACGCTTTCGTAAATTTAATAGGTTGACACTATTATAAGTGGTCTCTACTGCGCGTAAGACTTCAATAATTCTCGAAATCTCAATTATAGTTTGAGGGTTCAGTACAAGTGTAATATGGAATATTGCTTTATTATTGTATATTATACTGTTTTGTACCATATTTAGGTATTGAATATCAGCTCTACTTTTCATTAAAATAATGTCAGTTAATTTGTCAAAAGTATTTTCATCGATGATTGAAGGGATCTCTCACTATTTCCGTCCTTGGCAGAAGCGGTCGAAATTTTGGTCGGTTCAAGACTGCCAAAAAGGTAACTCAACTACGAAGATCTGCACATAAATAATATATACTTTCCTAAGGCATGTTAATTAAAAAGTTATGTGTTTAATGATAATTTTGCTGTGTGACAATTATACTTATTTAGAATATGAGCATTAACTGATTTTATTTCACAGAGATAATGTAACCAAAACATAGCTGAATACTTGTAGAAAAAAAAATAAAACAGAATAAAATAAAGTAGGATTCCCTCCTCTACGCACCAAAACAGTATGCGTAGGACCAAAAGTATGCATAGGACCACAGAATGATTTAAGCTGGTCTTGGACAAGAATTGCAAATCACATTTTCACAATATTTTAAAGTATATAATATACAAATGCTTTAGACTACTAGACCAAGATTAATAAGTATCCATAAAAAAAATATTTATATACTTAATATAATAAGAAATATATAAAAAAATCAATCAAATTGCCTGAACTTTTTATTTTGTTTTATTTTATTGTATTTATTTAATTTTTTTGGGGGGTGGGGGTGTGGAGAGGACACTATGTATAATATAAGTACACCGAATTTCCGATGGATTAATTGATGATGATAGAATGTAAATAATTTATGGAAAAATCAACTCCTTGTTCAAGATTTACAGTTCTTACTTTCGCCGCTGTTCCTTAAGGGCACAAGCTAAGGTTGCCTCTGACAATTAAAATATTTACCCCCATCATTTAATTTGAGCCTGTCTCTTCAAGACATTGCTCCGTGACCTAATTAAGAACGAATGCCTGTAACCACCTTTACACTTCTATTTATCAATCCGCGACAGATAATGGATTCTTCAAAATATCCATTCCAATCAACGCCATCAAAAACAGCACCATTTAAGCAAAGAAATATTACCTATTTCCCGAATTAAAAGGAATCGTCTCTTTATCCTAATTATCTCCAGGAAATGTTCCTGTAATAGCGTCACCTAGGTAACGCAACAATTTGCATACCTCCCCATCACCTTGCTCTCCGTGCGTGAATCTTCATCAGCAGCCCATGATAAATGTTTTCTTGGACAAACAGGGTAGTCCGCTAATGATAATTGATACCTCATTAACCGGGGGTGCGGAGGAACAGAAATATGCGTTCCTAGTTGTTATTAACTAGATCTTCTCTCGCCGATTCAGTAACACCTCATTAACGGGGACACCAGAGCTTTTTCTGTCCCGCTTAATTTTATTTCGTAACCCTTTTAATGAGGTTCGATAATGGATGCGAAAAGAGAGAGGCGAAGAAAGTACAGAGAGAGTGATCTAAAATGGTTTTCGATCTGGTTGGAAGCTTCAAGAAGGAGATACGAAATTAGTAAAACCCGATGAGGGCGTGATTCTTCTTGGTGTCCATGATTAAGATAAAGAATCACACTTTAGCCTCTAAGAGAAAAATCCAGAAATGTTATTGGCTCCTAGTCACAATTAGTTATTTCTATCTTTGAAAGATTGGTTGAATGACAGACTGAAGAATGACGACCGTATCAAAGTTATTGTTGCAAAAAACCGGTCTCTTCCAAGTCTATTCCCAAAAGAACCGAGTTTGTTCCCAAGTTTAATCCCAAAAGACCTGGTTTATTCCCAATAAACCCAGTTTATTACTAAACAACCCGGTTTATATCCCATAAACCCGGTTTATTACTAAAAAACCCGGTTTATATCCCATAAACCCGGTTTATTACTAAAAAACCCGGTTTATTCCCAGGTTTAAAACAGTTTTTTTTCCATTCCTTTGCAACTCTAACCAAATTTGCTGCTTCAAGAAAGTCTGCAGCTATATAAATATAATACAAATTCAACCCTTTTTTACAATCCGAGACATATTTTTATAACAAAGGGCTAATTGGCAAAGGTGTCCATTACATTTTCTGTGAGGTTGCGATATTGCATTACAGCTACAGCTGATATTAGGAATGTGTAGATCAATAAATTCAATGTTTCATTGCGGTAAGTAATGTAGACATACATTCATACATTCACATACACGCATACTGGTCAAATTGTCAATCACACGCTGGTCAAATTGTTGTCAAGATTGGTAGCACTTGACCAGTGCAGTGCCAACTTGCTTCTTACCAGTGGAGTACCCAAGAGTTTGTTTCGGGGGGAGGAGGGAGGAGGTTGCTCAACAGTGATGATCTTCTGCGGGTTCTGAAAATGGGCTAAGTTGTGCCCAAAATCAGGCAAAATCATCGAATTCGAAGGAGGGGGGGGGGATCTATAGAATTCAGCCTCCGATGTGAATATTCCCTTGGCGCCAATTTTCCAAAATACCTATTCAATATCTATATTATAGATCTTTTAGACATATTATATTATCCCCCCCCTCCTTTTTCTTTTTAACACTTTCCAACCTAGTTGAAAAGTGTTTATGACTTCGGTTTGTCTGCCGGCTGGCCGTCTATCCACCTGTCCATGCTCTAACTCGCGTAAATGTACTCGGATTGCATTGAAACTTTTTTATGTTATTGTCGTTTACTGCAGCATGTTCTTTATTGCAGATGAAGTATGTAGCACTTATAGTTTTTTTGTAGGGACAGTCAAAAGTATTCAGTTACATTACGTCAATGGGAGAAATCCTTTCAAGTGAATTTTTATGAAACTACGCCATTTGAAACATGATGAAATTGATATATAATTACGAAGCGCATTAAAAAATGCTTTTTATAGAATATGGTCTGCAAAGCATTTATTATTCATTTACAGGGTCAAATAAAAGAATTCTGTTACACATTGTTCTACGGGGAAAAATCGTTTGCAGTATAATTTAATGATGCTTCACTATTTCAAAGATAATGAAAATCATATGCATTACTGAAGTGCACTATAAAGTGCTTACTTAAAAGTATGGTGTGCATTGCATTTATCGTCCATTTACAGGGACACACAAAAGTTATCGGTAACAGTATACGTGCGATAATTACAGTTTATGCGTGATAAGTGCGTTTTCAAGTTTGGATTGCGTTTTTAATTTTAACTAAATTTTGTCATATTTCGTGGTGTGTATAAATTCGATTGATCATACACAAGGGAATTCATAAGTATTACAGACTAGGGGAGTGAATTGCTTAAGGGTAGTTTTTAATTGTGTTACGCATTTTCCTGCTCAACTATATTTAGTAGACTAATATAAGTTTGTGGAATATAAACAAATTCATATACAAGGCTACGCAAAGAACAAAACACATTATCGGTTACGGTTGGTAATTGCTGGAAGCGAGTTTTAAGTTGTCTTATGTGTTTTCTTTTTTCCTGAATTGACTTTTAGCTTAATATGTGGTGTGTACAAAAGTGTTTAGATAATATACCGGGCTGTACAAAAGATTTCGAGTGCATTTCCATCTTTTGGCGAAAATTGCTAATTGTGAATTTTCTAACTGAACTAAATTTTGTCATACTATGTATTATATATCCAAAGTTACAGATCATATACAGGGTTGCACAAAATAATTTGACTACTTTTTTTACAATGGAAGGTAATTTTGAAAACTGTATTTTTCAATGTGGTGTATGTTTTCTAAACTGTTTACTTACATATCTTCTTTGACCTTATTTAACCTTGAAGTTTCGTTACAGTTTTCTTTATGTGTTGGAAAGTGTTTCATAATCTACGCTTGACGCATGATTTTTCGTTCTTGTTTTTTTTTTATTCATAATCATCTTTTTGAAACACGATAATTTTCGTTAGTCACTGATAATATTTCTGGGAATTTTAACGTATTTTCTAAAATATTTAAGCTTTTTCTATTCTTCGTATCAAGATAATTACTACATTTAAAAAAAAAAAAAAAAAAGAAAAAAAGGCAATATTATTTTATTTACTTTTTTCAAAACTCATATTCCTGATTATACCCATTAAATATATTTGATTCAGACTATTTTCTTGACGAATCGATATGACATTCAATAACGTTACTAATACCACGCAATTTGGAAATATTTTTAGATCTACAAATTAAATGAGATAAATTAAAAAAATATGGAAGGATCCTTAGATCACTACATTTCTATAGAATAAACGCAAAATGCTGAGTTTATACATAAAAAAGCAAAATCTTGAAAAAAGACCGTGAAAAATAAATTAAATATAAGCTATGTGTTTAAGTATACGAAAGAAGAACAAATAAGTAGGAAATATTTTAGGTAATTTTAATGAAATGTGCAATGGAAATTGGGTCTTCCAGAGTTTTAAAAGATTATTTTGTAGTAACACACAAAGAAAGAAAATCTCTTTGTGTTGTGTAGTATAAACCCTGACACAAACTTTCATTAAACGAGACTTTGAACTATCACTCTGTTACTGTCGCGGACAATTTCAATGTTTCAGCTGTTTTTTCCGTTGTCTGCGGCTAGAATATACATGTACTTTTTCGTCTCTTTCCTTCTGTTGATTTTATAATATGTAGTTGTGTTTCTTAAAGCGGGCGCTCTGTTTCCCCGCATATATTTTATTTCACTGTAACTTCAATTATAATTTAATCTAGATATAAAAAATCTTGCATTTCCAAGTTTTGTCGCAGGAGTCATTTATCAAAGGAATACACACTGTGAAATATATTATATGTTATTAATAATGATCTTTTTATTTCATCAAAGCAGTGATGCTCGGTGAAAATTAATGGATTATACCAGTCATGCCGGTGGTGGATCCAACGAATAAAAGGTAAGCGAATCTTAAGTGATCTATTTTTCTGTCAATTTGTATTTGAATAACAGTGGTCCATAAATATTTCAAGTACTGCGCTGTGTACCGAGTGCAAAACTTTGTGTATGAAGCATAGATGCAAAGATAAGAAGTGGCAAGAAATATACTAGGGGATTCTACCCGGGCTTCCCGTGTTGCAGAACGTAGGTGAAAACCATGTTTTTTTTTTTTTATCGAAATCTCAATAGATATTTTACATGTAATAGATTTTTTTTAGCTTGCTTACTAACAACGAAAAATATTTTTATATGAAAAATATCACTAATGTATTCATATAAAGTTTTGAAATTTATTATAAGCGGTACTTTCTGGAATTTTATTATAAATTTATTATAAGCGGCATTAGCTGCATGTCTAGGGTTAATAGCTGCAGAAATCACCAAAGATTTCGCTACTTAGATCATCCTTTTTTGAGCTTGATAATTTCAGTGATTTAAGCGCGTAGTTCAATTACATGTCTGTAAAATTTGTGTTTTATTTATACTATTTTATTGTTTTATTTATTTAACGATGAAGTTTTAATTTCGTCATGGAATAATTTCCGGAAACAAACACTGAACTATTTACTTTATTTTAAGTACAAACGAGTTAATCTTTTGTAATCGAGCTGCGCGCGACAGAGATAGACTAGAAATAAATCAGCTTGAAAATTATTTTAAAAACTACAAAAAAATCAGTTAATTGAGATAGAATTTTCATACAAATTGCATTTGAAAGGACAATTTATTTTCCTATTCGAAGGTGCAAAAATTGAAATTGTGAAATGCATAGAAGTTAGAAAATGACAGTAAAAGTGAAATTTATTGGTCAGATGTTGCCACCGTGGGTATGACGTGTGCGTTACTCAAGGGCATGTTTTTACTTTATAATATAGATGGATACCACATTGATGTTTACCGCTGTGCTATTGTACATTGGTGTGTCGCGAGAAGATTTTAAGTGTTCTGCTAAATTTTAAAGATGTATTCATTAAATTAATATTATAAAGAAGTTACAAAAATGACAGTAAAAGTGAAATTTATTGGTCAGATATTGCCACCGTGGGTATGACGTCTGTGTTACTCAAGGGCATGTTTTTACTTTATAATATAGATAGATACCACATTGATGTTTACCGTTGTGCCATTGTACACTGGTGTGTCGTGAGAAGATTTTAAGTGTTCTGATAAATTTCAAAGATGTATTCATTAAATTAATATTTTTTAGTTAGTTTCCAAGAATAATTTTCCCAATATTTCTCAAAAGTAGCGCTTAATAAGGAAATAAAAAAAAAAGTAGTAAAATAGATTTGTTTGCATTTTAATGTCATAATTGCGCGTAAAGGTCTTTTGTACAAGGAAACTTACAAAAACAAGAATTATTAAAGAGATTTAAGAATATGTTGGTAAAGTACCATATTTTATAAAAAAGGGTTAAATTATCCAACACAACTTAATAATAGTCATACTCATTGCTGACAATAAATAATCAATTATAATAAACATAAAATGGAGCTGTATTACGTAAATAGACAACTTGGTGAATCAGACGTCATCATATTTTCTGTCGAGAATGAATAAAACCCCATAATGATTAAGGATTTAATGACATGTAGCTTTCATATATTCGAGATTCCAGCTTTCTTCGGGCCTGCCGTTAACTCAGAAATATGGCAGTTCGCTACTTTCTCTCTTCTTTTTGGCCTTGTCTTTCTATAGTACCCGCTGAATTTTCCGCATTCTTCTTCTTCTTTTTTTTGTAATTTTTTGATCCACTACCATCATTTAAGAAAGCATAAAAAAATTCCAGTCTTTATGGAAATCATATGTGTGGAAATTAACATTTATTCCATGATTTTTTTTTTTTTATTGTTATGAAATAAAATTACTTGATATTCCTTGAATGGTATAATAAAAAGAAAAAAACTTAAAAAACATAACTTAAATTTTTCAAGTGAAAATTTTGAATTTTATTGTTCGTAAGTTAAGTACCACAAAACACACTTTATCTGAGTATAATGTAGTTTGACAGATTTTTCACAAAGCCCGCTCAGATTAATAAGGACCATATGTGAAGCACATGCCTTTTTTAAAATACTCAATTAATTGCTAAAATGTGTTAAGTAAAACAATAAAAAAGTTTTATATACAAACTGTCTGTTTTTTGCTGTTTTATTTAACAGCTTTTTGAAATTAATGAAATATATCTGGGAGTTCGGATTTGTTATATACCTTTTATAAGATTATATTTTTGATTATTTATAAATAAGAAAAGAAACGAAATCTTGCCTCCTACTCTTGATCCCCACTAATAATATTTTTGGGAAATAAAATGCAATAATTTGTATTGCAGTGCATTACATGTGTCATTTCATACATCTATTTTCACCTGACATGGAACAAGCCTAGTTTTGTTTAAATCTATGGCGCGCACCAATAAAAATGTCACATTTATCGGCATGTATCCTATATAATACACCTTGCAGTAAGAAATTAATTATTATAAGGATAAGACCTCGAATGTTTTAGAATTCTTAGATACAATCATTTCAAAATATTTTTTTCTTCTTAAATTACGATTTTATAAGAGCACTAGAACCTATCTCAAACTACCATTATTGCATAATTTCTGTTATTTCATGCATCTATTTACATGTGACATGGAGATAAAATACTCCATTAAATCCTCGCTTTGAATAAATCTATGGCACATTAATAAAAGTGTAACTTATTACGCTCCCAGATGATGCACCATACAGTAAGAAATTAATTATTATAAGGATAAGACCTGGAAGATTTTAGAATTCTTAAATACAATCATTTCAAAATATTTTTTTTCTTCTTAAATTACGATTTTATAAGAACACTAGAACCTATCTTAAACTGTCATTAATGCATAATTTCTGTTATTTCATACATCTATTTACATCTGACATGGAGCAAGCCCAGCTTTGAGTAAATGTATGGCACATGAATAAAAGAGTAACTTATTACACTCCCATACACTGTTAACTGTTAAAAATTTTGGGGTAGGTTGAACCAAATTTTAGTGCTGCAGTAGCTGCAACCATAAAATGGTGAAATATCGTTCCAATATTTGGAGCTATTGGTCAGCTACAGCTCCAAATTTTGGAGCATTATTTCACCATCTTATGGTTGCAGCTACTGCAGCACCAAAACTTGGTTCGAACCACCACAAAATTTTTAACAGTGTATGATACACCGTACAGTAAGAAATTAATTATTTTAAGGATAAGACCTGGAAGATTTTAGAATTCTTAGATACAATCATTTCAAAATATTTTTTTTCTTCTTAAATTACGATTTTATAAGAACACTAGAACCTATTTTAAACTATCATTAATGCATAGTTTCTGTTATTTCATACATCTATTTACACCTGACATGGATATAAAATACTCCATTAAATCCTCGCTTTGAATAAATCTATGGCGCATTAATAAAAGTGTAACTTATTACACTCCCACACACTATTAAAAATTTTGGGGTAGATTGAGCCAAATTTTAGTGCTGTAGTAGCTGCAACAATAAGATGGTGAAATATCGTTCCAATATTTGGAGTTGTTGGTCAGCTACAGCTCCAAATTTTGGAGCATAATTTCACCATCTCGTGGTTGCAGCTACTGCAGCACCAAAACTTGGTTCGAACCACCACAAAATTTTTAACAATGTATGATACCCTATACAGTAGAAATTAATTATTATAAGGATAAGACATGGAAGATTTTAGAATTTTTAGATACAATCATCTCAAATTATTATTATCTTTTAAATATATTACGATTTTATCAAAAACTGTAATAATCTTAATCTCAGAACCTATCTTAAACTATCATTAAAAAATCGTTAAAAACAGATTTCCGAAAATAATTCAACTATCTTCAAAGCAATTCATTATTTGTCATTCTTACATTCTTGTATCCTTTATTATATTAATTCTTTTCCCTTTTTATACTCAGAAATGTTTGTTTTACTAATACTTCGAAGATCAATGGAGCCTTTAATGTGATCACGCTGTTCTCTTTCAGGGAATAAGAGCACAAAGGGAGCAGTAAGAGAAATTCGACTTTCCTCAATTATTTCTCTTCATTCTCTTTATGGCGGGCGAGCAAGGATAATAATGTTAGACACAGTGAAAAGAGAAGAAGCTAAAGTAACAGGATATAAATTTGAGCCATTTCTCTTAAAAAGGCAAAAGTTAAGGGTTAGTTGCCTTTCTTATTTCTTGTAACATCTTCTAAATGAAACATGTTTGAGTTCGCCCAAGAAGAATACTGTTTGTGATTATTATTTTTTTTATTTAGAAGTTTAAAAGTTTATGTCTCGAGTCACTTGATCTGAAAGTGAAATTTTATTGAAAAGTGAAGATAATTTATTATGAATTTCCACTTCAGTGAAAGAACATAATTGACGTAAAATTTTATAATTTTTCTAGCTAATATCAGGAGAGTTTTTTTTTCTTTTTGCGGGTTGTTGTCGTTGATTAAATGGCTTGAAAGTGTATTTATTTATTTTCTTCCAAAGTGGTAGTTTTACGACAGAATATTTGTAATGAATTATACAGTAAATATTTTAGAAAAGAAAAAAAAGAAACTAACTTTTTTGTTATTGAAAATGCAATAGCAAATTTATAAATTTTATTCTTTAATTTATACCGCTAACGGAAAAAACAGAAAAATGCCTTGAAATTAATTAATTTATTTATAATTAAGTTCTAAAAATACTAAATTGATGTATTGTCATCAGAAACACACATGTGAATGTAATTTTTATAATTCTTGCACATCATAAAAGTGAGTTAAAAATTGATTATAAAATTCTATCAGTTAAAAATAGATTACAAAATTCTATCTTTACATACATGACCCAAGTCAAGTTAAATAAAAAGAGTGTAAAAACTGGATTAATTTGATCATTGTCATTTTATCATTGTTATTTCATTTACCGTTTGATCTATCTGAAATTCATTTGTTTTGCTCTCGTTAAAGTTCTTTAGGTATAAAATCATTTGCTAATGAAGATACTCTTAAAAGTAATTTCTAATAAATTTTTGCCGTCAGATCAGTTTTGTATTGACAGAACTTGAAAATAATCTGAAATTCATTTAAAGTTGGGGAAAAAGAACAGTCCGTACTCTGAAATATAAAGATAAAACTTCCAGTTTCACGAAAGCATACCGAAAACTTTGCGGAACAATACCTTGTATAACGGTAAATGAAATAACAATGATAAGACGACAATGACGAAATGAATCCAGTTTTTACACTCTTTTTATTTAACTTGTGAGTTAAAAATCGATTACAAAATTCTCACTTTACATACATGACCCAAGTCAAGTTAAATAGAAAGAGTGTAAAAACTGGATTAATTTGATCATTGTCATTTTATCATTGTTATTTCATTTACCGTTATACAAGGTATTGTTCCGCAAAGTTTTCGGTATGTTTTCGTGGAATTGAAAGTTTTATCTTTATCTTTCAGAGTATGGCCTGTTTTTTTTCTCCAACTTTAAATGAATTTCAGACTGTTTCCAAGTTCTGTCAATTCGAAACTGATCTGAAGGCAAAAAAAGTATAGAAATGACTTTTAAGAGTATCTTCATTAGTAAATGATTTTACATCTAAAAAACGTCAACGATAGCAAAACAAACGAATTTCAGATATATTAATGTATTTTGATTATATTGAATCTTTAAAAATATCCAATCCTAACTAATCAAAAATTTTTTCAGGGTGATCAAAGGCAGGTGAAAGCTTAGAGTGTCGAAATGGAACGGGACACCGCTTTCCTGCTTTTTTGGATATTCTCGACGAATCTGTGACCCATTTTGTTTTCAGTCTCAGGCAGGTCTTTACAAATTTCATAAAATCTGGTAGCCAGCAAAAAAATTGTAGTCGCCAGTAAAAAATATTAACCCCCCCCCACCCTCCCCCCCTCCCTCCTCCTCTTTCTTCATTGATTTTCCAAAAGCACAAAAGTTTTTTTATGAATTAACTGAGAAAAAATAATAACAAGCCTAGTTTAAAATTAATAAATACATAGTTTAAAATACTACATAATTTAATTTTATATATTTACATCAACTGCATTACTTATAATCACTTATATGTTATCATTCGTTAAAATGAATGAGATAGATTAATCAGTTTTAATTCTGAACAGAAATATCTGATTTTAAACGCACAAAAAGTTTGAACATTTTTTAGCATTATACTCAATTTTAGATAACACAGAGGCTGGATTTACACTATTTTTCTGTTTTATTGAACTCCCTCCCCTACACAAGATAAAAAAAACTTGGTCGCCAGTGGTGACCTGGTGACCGCATTTGTCAAGCCCTGGTCTGAGGTATGAGCAGTAGACATCAGAATTTATCTCCTGTTATAATGAAAGAAGACGATAGTAAAAAACTAACTTTATAATCAATTAGTGGAGCGAAGGGGTGTGGATATTTAGGTGTTAAAACTCCTTCATGATCACTTAAAAACAGATAAGATTAATACAAAATCCATTGTGTTAAGATAAAAATATTAAGTAAAATCAAATGAAAAAGAATATAAACTCCAAAAATAATTTAGTATACAACTGTTTTAAGGTTTTATAATAGGTGACCCTTTTTTAGGGCAAAATGAATGAAAGAGAAAGTGAAAAAGAGTAGCCACAAAGAACGAGTCGTTTATCGCTTCCTTTCTTTTATTTGGATCAGAGTTGTCAATTTAGAGTCTTTTTTTAAATTCAGATAACTACTAGAAGTTCTTAATAATAATATTTTTCCTTATTTAATGATAGATAAGATTGAATGAGGCGAATTAAACTATACGGTAAATCTGCTAGGATTTGGAATAAAAAAATCCGATAAATTAACGACCCTGATTGTGATATGATGATTGAAGATCTTTGTGCTTTTAGAACATCTGAATGGTGAATTTATTTGGCACCTTGTGATTTTCATTACTTTGATTCTTATATGTCATGTATTTATTAAAATTTACTTTATAAATATGTAAATTAGCAAAGTCTTTCATTCTTTGAATAATAATGATAACAGATCCTAGCTGCGCTACTATGTAATCGCACCAGACACAAAGCATATTTTTTTTATGTATGAATTTCAGATTTTGCTTTAAATATCAGCGACTCTAACAATTGATTTCATATTATTTTTTCTGCACCATATGTTATGTATAATTAGTTTTTTATCTTCAGAAATGGTTCTTTTTAAAGATGTGTCCATTTTATTTTTTTTCAGAGACATATTTCACACTGCATATTGATCCATGCAGTTTTTTCAGTTTTACTTCTTAGTACTCAAGCATCATATTGAAAAACCTGTCCCAGTTTTACCAACTGTTTGTGACCTGCGCTTGTAAGTGTTTTAATAGACTCTGATATGTCATAAATTTCAGAGATACTTTTCTCTAATTTAACACCTTTATCCGCTTCAGTAAGTCATTCACATTGACTCTGATGTTGCAGATTTAAATTTCCGATTTTAAATCATGCAAACTATCACCAAGGACATTTCGATTCACCTGAAAAATATAATCTTTATTGGCTACAAAGATTTTTCTGAAATTTGAAGCAACAATATATATCTCTTTTTTAAATGTAACTAAAATTCTCTAAAATGAGGCTTTTCTCATCCACATGGAGCAAGCTCCCTGTAAATATAAACTAATTAGATCGATATTGATAAATATTACAACAAAAATTTTTGGGGACATTCTAATTTAACGTTCTGTTTGAAAAGAATTATTACCCCCCCCCCCCCAAAAAAAAAAAAAAAAAAAAAAAAAAAAAAAAACTGTTGATGAATGCCTATCTAATCTAAGACATAGGTCAAAAATCTTAAAATCGTAATATTTGTAGTGTTTTTGCTATTCATTTTTCTTTTTCCTGAACTAAATTTTAATTATTTAATGCAAGAATAATCTTGTCTGAAGCTGGAACTCTTCCTACGCCCTTATTCAAACCTCATCAAGATTTTTACAAATATTCTAGAGTATTCGAAAATGGACTGAAGTTATTCTTGCATGAAAGTAATGTGCGAAGTGGGGATTTTTTTTTAAATGCGCCTCCTTGTTTTATTTACAAATATCAACAATAGATGGCGCTGCATTGTCTCAAACTGCAATGATGCTAAAAAAAGAATTACAATTTCAAAACGCAAGCCTTTTTTTTTATTTTTTTATTTTTTTTTTTGTTTCTACATCTAAACAGAATGAAGAGTAAAATCTGAGTTAGTTTAAATCCATCTTTATTCTATAGTTTGAGCTTGACTAACGTTACGGCGCAGCGCCATCTATCGATGATATTTCAAACTAAAGCAACGCAGTATAAAAAAATTCCCGACTTCAACTACTTCTTTCCTGCAATAAAACTTCAATTGTTTCACCCTTTAATGATTATTAATTTTTAAAAAGTTCTATTTCTTTTTGGGGCACCTGTATAAACACACACACAAACACACTTGCGAAAAATGAATAAAAATTATCGTTAGTCATAAGCTAATGTTAAAATCGTTTAAAAAAACTCATTGCTGTTCAAATCATTGTTACTGAATTTGAATATTTCTGAGCTAGATATTGTATATCGCATCACTCATTTAATTGGTAACAATATTCTATTCAAATAAAATACATTACTCTCTTCATAGTTGAAATAGTTATCGCTCACTCCATTTGTTGTTTAATAAAACGTACGTTTATATAAACACAACCAATTGTATCAAGCCAAAATATTAAATTTTGATGATTTCTAAGAGAGGTAAGCTGGTTCTCGAATCTCATATGTTTAGAATGGGTCTAAATGCGGATATCTAATGCTGCCGTTTGTCTGTGTATGGGCATTATTAATGGAACTGTGGTTATCGCCCACAAATCGAAGGGGGGCTTTGTTTCGATGCCGACGAAACAGGGAGACATCATGTTTAATATGGAATGAATATTTGATTATAAACAGACCAGAATAGGGGCCATACACCAATTGCTAATAAGCCAAATATGATTCCACAGATTTCAAAGGTGCGGAGTTGTATGTGTATAATTTAAAAGTTGTATTTAACCCATTTATTCAGAGAATTATTTCTTAAGGTTCTTTGCACTTTTTAAATTTATTACTAATTCATTTGTCATTCATTATTAATGCTTAAGGACATATAAGGCATTTATTGTTTAATTATTGGTTATTTTTTTGCCTAGGAGGAAAATTTGCTAATGGGAAACAGCACGATCAAATGACGTGAAAATTCATGGAACACCACCACCAATCTAATTAGATTTATACAAAAAAAAAAAAAAAAAAAAAAAAAAAAAACATAATCGTAACTAATTGTCTATAAGGAATTGTTATTTGAACTTATAATAAAAGTACAAAAATAATTTGATCAAAAAAATCAGTCTTACACTGATTAATCTGAATCCAAAAACGATTATTATTTTAAACTATATTAACAATAGTGGTATTTCTATTAATTTTAACTATTTACATTATAGAAAAATCGGTTCTCTCCCTCGCTCAACAAAATGAAACTTTCTGAGACTCATTTTTAAACGTAAAATCTCGATACTTACAGACATAGATACTTACAGATACTTATGTAAGTGATTTGGTAAGTGATTTGTAATCGAACAGTTTTTCCTTTTTGGATACGTGGATTATATCATGAGTTGTAAGCGATTGGTGTCTCGTTACGACACTTTTTTTCTTTCCTGTTGCGTTCAGAAATTCGGTTTAAAATGCCCACTTTGACAGAATTTTCTGAAAGATTGCCTTTACCGAAAAATGGAAACAACAGTTCGATTACATAGTTTCTGAATAAGAATACCTGCCAATTTGATGCGTTTGCGAACAAAAATGTAGTAAAAATGCGTCAGAAAGTTGCCAGTTTGGATTTGAAAATGAACCTTAAAATAGTTATTACTATTTTTTAAAGTTGTGAAATTTAAAATTGTTGTAAATATACATTTTAAGTGAATATACATTTTAAACTTTTCAGGGACAAGTAATTGTCTTTCTGTAATGTTGAATTCACACTAGAATTTTTGATTGTTTTTATTTAAAGAACTGCAATTTTACATCCCCCCCCCCCTCCAAAGTAAAATGTTGTCCAAAAATTCTGGTACAAATCGTGATTAAAATTAAGTGGTGTAGAAAATATTCAAGGCGTTAAGCTTGTTGTCGGAGCAAAGCTCCGGCTTCCCATGAAAAATTACACTTTTGTGTACACGATAGCGGCCAAAATATTTGCCGCATTAATACCAAAATTGGACTGGAAGTCGGTAGTGGCAAAATCTCGCCGGGGATTGAAAAACAGAAATATTCGTCAACTCTAACGCCCGGAATCGTCTGCTCTAGAATTTTCCATTTCCCCATAGAGATAACATTGCGATTGTTTGAATTAAATAAAAAGAAAATTGAAATAATTTATATTGTTGCCATTTTTTATCATGAAAAACTTTTGAATTAAATAAAAAGAAAATTGAAATAATTTATATTGTTGCCATTTTTTATCATGAGAAACTTATTTAAATAACAATATACTCGGAAACAACCTTTTAGTAAAAGCTCTTAATCTCGGTCCCATATATTTTACTTTTATATATTTTACATATATTTTACTTTTCTGAAATAAGGACCCCATACATTTTTATCTTAAAACACGTGCAATGAAGTTTAAATCGTATTAAGTACATGAATTTAGTTTTTTTTAAATCGAACTCAGCAATTGGTGTAATTAAACTTTTTGTTTCCATTTCAAAATATATTTTTTTCTTTTCATTCAAGCTTATTGTATAAAAGAAGTATGAGAGTAAATCTGTTTATTTTGATATAGTCCAGCCAATCCAGGATAAAAAAAAATATATATATATATTGAAAAAAATTTTATATATGAACGGATTATATGTTTTTATTATATAGAATTTGCAAGGATGCCAGTTAAGAGAAAGCAATCAGCTGAAATGAGAAGAATTGCGAATCGTAATTCAATGCGGAGAAGTCGCACAAGTCAGTTACCTTCAGATTTTTTGCCGAGTACCGGTATACTGACAACTCAAATGAATGAAGCAATCAGGTTTGATAGAGAGGTATCGCAAATCACCTATGTGTCCTGTAATACGTGTCACAGAGCTTTCCCTGTTATCATATTAAATACTGCTGGGCTCTGCCAGACATGCAAGTGTAGAGACGGTGCTTTCAAGTTTTCTGCCACTAATTCGATGGAACCAGGTCCAGTTCCTATTTGTCTCAAAGATCTGAGCTACATTGAACAAATGATGATCACTCAAATACATCCAGTGGTTTCTCTTTACCGTATATGAGGCTCACAGTATGGATACAGCGGAAATGTAATCAGCTTTAAACAAAATATTGAGAGTTTTATTTCGCGCCTGCCTGTCAATCCTTCAGATATGACTTCAATTGTGTTAGTGACAAAAGATACTTTATCAGGATGTGCAGAGTTTTCTATTCGCTCACAACGCCTTCTAGAAGCACTCAGATGGCTTAAAGCTCACAATCCTTATTATTCAAATATCACAATTGATGAAGATTTGATCGCTACATTACCTGAGAATGGTGACGTATCTCAAATGTTACCAACAGCAACCGATATTACTGAGGATATTGATACTTTGAACGAGGAAATAAGGCGCGAGTCATTTAGACCACTACTTGAACCGGTAGATCAAAACAACTTAATAAATTTCGCAATTCGTGTGCCTCACCCTTCATTAAATTCACAGCCTATCAACGAATTTCAAGAAGAGGGTTACATAGCACGTGCTTTTCTTCATCTTTTTCCACATGGTACAGCTGACTTACGACAACCTCGTCAAAAAGCAGTCTCTCCTGATGAGTATTTTAAGTTCCTAATGAAGTATGAAAATGGGCGATTTGCTAAAGACCCCCGATTTCGCTACTTTGCCATGAATTCAATTCTTCGGTGGCAGTCTTTGGCTAAAGGGCGTTTTTTCGTTCAGCGAAATAGGTTCAGCAATAAGACGGTAGAGCAGATGCGTGATATTCTGAATAGGCAACCAGAAATGGCAAAACACATTATGATTTATGCTAGCAAATTAAGATCCACAAAATGATACTGGCGTGCACGTTGTGGGGAACTTCTTTCCATGGTAGGACAAATTGGAGCACCAACAATTTTTTTTTACACTGTCTGCAGCTGATTATCACTGGCCTGATCTTTTCAGACTTTTAGAGCCTAACAAAGATCCAAATGAGCTGACTGATACAGAACGCAGACAATTAATGCACGACAACCCTCTGTTGAATGGTTGGCTCTTTCAAAAACGTTGTGATATATTTTTGAGAAAAATCTTGACGCCGTTATTTTTAATAGACGACTACTGGGTTCGTTTCGAATGGCAGTGGCGTGGAAGTCCTCACATGCATGGATTGTTGTGGTTAAGAGGGGCGCCAAACATGGAAACACTAGACATGACTAACGCTGAAAATGTAGCAGCCGTAACAGCATATTTTGAAAAACTATGCAGTGCTGTTAATCCTGACAAGGACGTCCTCGTAAAATCCAAGGAATTGTTATCTGAGATTTTAAATAAGATGAACGAAACAAATCCAGCGGTTCAAGCAGTCCAAAAACTTATTTTGTCTTCTGTTTCTGAAAGGGATTACTCAGCCCAAGAGGTAGTACACATATTAATGGGATGGCCAATGTACCACAGTAGTTGGGAAGTAGTTACAATACGGCTTCATGATAAGAACTCGGAAGAAATCAACTTTTCAAGCGACGAAAGACCATCAAAAAGCATGCTTCAGAAATATTGCGCGCGGCCGGAGAAACTTATTTCCTGTACGCTTCTTAAGTTTGCAAAATCTTTCTCAGTAAGAGGAGTCGATTATCACCAAAGAAGAAAAGATGCAGTTGTCAGAGTTTTTCCTCTTACATCACTCAACCACGACACAACTCTAGCCGAAGAATACTATAGGCAACAAGTATTACTCAATTATCCTTGGAGAGGTAATTCTGACTCTTTATTGCAAGAAAGCCTGCCGTCTGCATATCACTCATGGGAGGAAGCATTCAATGATCTAAATATTGATGCACACGAAGAAATAAATTTTCCTGCTGTTAGCAGTACTCATGACACAGAAATCCTGCAAGAAGAATACCGCGAGATTGATCCATATATGGCAGCAGCTGCCATAGTTCCTGTGCAGACAAACGAGGATACTTTGGGGCAACGCGTGATTGATCATGCATGTGAGTGGAAAAGTGAGAGTTACAAGTACCCTGATCGCAATTTTACTTCATTTTTAAATTACTGTAAAGAACAACAACTTACAGTGCATCAAAATTACGATACGTCTGAGATCAGATTTACAGATGAGCAGCAAAAAATACTTCACTTATGCACGCAACAGCTTTCGTCTTTGCAATCAAGATTTATAAATTGCCCTAAACATACTTTTATTATTGGGAAAGCTGGAGCTGGAAAAAGTACGGTAATAAAAGAAATTCGTAAAAGAGTTACCGAGCAGTTAGGACCGGAAGCTATTATGGTTTTGGCTCCAACAGGTGCTGCTGCAATTAATGTCGAGGGCAAAACAATTCACTCTGCACTAAAAGTACCAACATGTTTTAAAGCGTTTGCTGATTTAGGAAGTGAAGCAGCAAGAAATCTACAGCTCAGCATGAATCCAGTTTCATTTCTCATTATTGACGAATTTTCAATGATCGGATGCCGTCTGATGGCTGCACTTGAGCAAAGATGTCGCGAAGGTAAACCAGACAGCATTGAACCTTTTGGAGGCTTATTTGTTTACCTGATTAGAGATATTAGGCAGCTACAGCCTGTAAAAGACACACCTCTATATAGGAGACATTCTATAAAAGACATTTTGGCTTTACGTGGACAAACAGTTCTTAAGATGTTTGAAAAATGTTTCACCTTAACAAAGTCAATGAGACAAAGCGACGATCAGCAAATACAGTTTAGAGAGAATCTTGATTCGCTTTCCGCAGGCGAAGTTACAGGCGACCAATACGCATCCCTTATGCAACGACGTAAAGCTATACAGCCTCCGGCTGAACTTGAAAGATTTCAAGATGCCATACGCCTTTTTCCCACAAACCAGCAAGCTGAAGAACATAATCAAGAAGTACTTCGTAAATCAAAATGGCCAGTGGCAAGAATATTAGCAGACCACAATAATCAAATAACAAGATGGAGTGAAGATGAGCACGCGTCTGGACTTCAGGCTGAACTTTTTTTAGCAATTGGATGCAGAATTATGTTGCGTACCAATCTGTGGACAGACGGAGGATTGGTCAACGGTGCACTTGGTACGGTAAAATATATTGTCTACGGACCAGGATTACGGCCTCCAGGCTTGCCACAGGCAGTAATGGTTCATTTTGATGATTATCGGGGACAATTTCTCACTGAAAGACTTTTTCCTGTCACACCTATTACAAAGTCTTGGAAAGAAAACAATGTCTCATGCTCCCGTACTCAGTTACCTTTAACAGTTTCATACGCTGTCACCATACACAAATCCCAAGGTTTAACTTTGTCAAAAATAGCTGTGGACATTGGTGAAAAGGAGTTGTCACTTGGAGCAACTTATGTCGCGTTTAGCAGGGTTCGACGTTTAGAGGATGTTCTGATTGAAGTGCCTTTCGCAAAGGATAGGCTAGACCAAATTAGAAGAATGGGGGCACTTGCTGATAGATTAGCATTTGAGCAGCATCTGAGGCAACTGTTGACCGAATAAACACTTGAAGATTCAACAGCTGTTATTGTAAATTTTCTTTTATACTATTAAACAGTAAATATAAAAATAAAAAATATATATTATATAATGTTAATGTTATATTTTATGTTTATCCCACTCAATGCTCCGACATTTCGGCCTGACGGATTCTAGTAAATATCCATTAAAAAATACATATATGCTGTTTTTGAGATAAAGAATATGAAGTGTCAGGTAGAAAAAAGTACACTTATTGAATTTAACAGAACAACAGCAAAAGTGGCTAATGCGGCTCGAAACACCTTTGCAATCCATGGGTAGAATTCAGTTACAGAAAGCAAGGCAAGAAAATGGCTCTATCTTTTCAAAAATAGCCACTTTGACCTGAGTGATTTGCCAAGTGTTCAGGAAGGTCATCGGGTATTAGTAAAGACCCGAATTCTGCAGCCCATATACGAGAAACTACATTAGAGTTGGGGAAGAACCATAGATAGTTAAGGAAACAGGTACTTTTCAAACTGACAAATTACATGTAAATGTGACCTTAATATGGATTGCAATAACTGCACATCTAATCAACTTTTGGACTTGAAATTTAAAACACACATTAAAAGAGATATAGCACACTTGATTAATTTTAACAAAATTAATCTAATTGGTAAATAATTCCTATGAGTTGTAATTTTCCAACTGAGTGAAAAAGTATCCAGAAAACGAACCAGGAACCTCCTGGCTTCAGCTGCCAATGCTTAGACAACTGAGCTATCCTCCAAGAATCTGGCGAGCAAATTTCACCTAGCTACCTTATTGATCAAGGCCTCTGGTCTTCTATCTGATTTGTTGTTTGGTTGGTGGTTATTTGTTACGGCCGATTATCTGCGCTAGGGATATAGGCCGACGGAAGGGGGGGAGGGTGAGTGCCCTCCGTGGGTGTCTTTCTAAGGGATCCTAACACGTATTTACGCAAGGTTCGAAGAAAACCACGGAAAACTCCGAACGGTTAGGTCGACGAGCGCGACAGGGGTTTGAACCCCAGCATCTCCACCAGCTTTGAGAGCAGAACCTCTTAGCTTAGCCACTGGTGGGGCCCGCTCAACAGAATAAATCGCAAGTAATGGGACGCCGGTAGTAAGCTATAAGTAATACGTAATTATCCTACAGCTTAAGCCAAGAGGTTCCTAGTTCGAATTCAGCTCTGGACACTTTTTTACTCAGTTGGAAAATTACAACTCATATGAATTATTTATCAATTAAAATAATTCTGTTAAAATTAATCAAGTGTAATTACGTATCCAGCGTTTACTGGAGATCCATTACCGGGGATTAATTCTGTTGAGCTGTTTCAGATAACAGACCAGATGACATGATCAATAAGGTTAGCTGGCTGAAATGTGTTTTTCAGATTCGTACAGGATAGTTCAGTTGGCAGAGCATTGACAGCTTAAGCAAAGAGGTCTCTGGTGCGAATCTTGACCTGGACATATTTTCACTCAGTTGGAAAATTAAAACTCATATGAATTATTTACCAATTAAAATAATTCTGTTAAAATTTATCAAGTGTAATTACGTATCCAACGTTTACTGGAGTTCCATTACCTGGGATTAATTCTTCTGAGCTATTTCAGATAACAGACCAGATGCCATTATCAATAAGGTTAGCTGGCTGAAATGTGTTTTCCAGATTCGTAAAGGATAGTTCAGATAGCAGAGAATTGGCAGCTTAAGAAAAGAGGTCTCTGGTGCGAATCTTGACCTGGACACATTTTCACTTAGTTGGAAAATTACAACTCATATGAATTATTTACCAATTAAAATAATTATGTTAAAATTAATCAAGTGTCATTATGTATCCAACGTTTACTGGAGTTCCATTACCTGGGATTAATTCTTCTGAGCTGTTTCAGATAACAGACCAGATGCCATGATCAATACGGTTAGCTGGCTGAAATGTGTTTTCAGTTTCGTACAGGATCGTTCAGTTGGCAGAGCATTAGCAGCTTAAGCCAAGAGGTCTCTGGTGCGAATCTTGGCCTGGACACATTTTCACTCAGTTGGAAAATTACAACTCATATGAATTATTTGCCAATTAAAATTATTCTGTTAAAATTAATCAAGTGTAATTACGTTTGCCGGAGATCCATTACCGGGGATTAATTCTGTTGAGTTGTTTCAAATAACAGACCAGATGTCATGATCAATAAGGTTAGCTGGCTGAAATGTGTTTTCCAGATTCGTACAGGATAGTTCAGTTGGAAGAGCATTGGCAGCTTAAGCAAAGAAGTGTCTGGTGCGAATCTTGACCTGGACACATTTTCACTCAGTTGGGAAATTACAGCTCATATGAATTATTTACCAATTAAAATAATTCTGTTAAAACTAATCAAGTGTAATTGCGTATCCAACGTTTACTGGAGTTCCATTACCTGGGATTAATTCTTCTGAGCTGTTTCAGATAACAGACCAGATGCCATGATCAATACGGTTAGCTGGCTGAAATGTGTTTTCCAGTTTCGTACAGGATAGTTCAGTTGGCAGAGAATTGACAGCTTAAGCAAAGAGGTCCCTTGTGCGGATCCTGACCTGGACACATTTTCACTCAGTTGGAAAATTACAATGCATATATTCTAATACCTAATGTTATGGAAAAAAGTCTAGACGTAATAATGTGTTTTAAATTTAATAATTATTTAAGGCATTTTTAATAAATGAATTCACCTTATATGCCTTGCGCACAGAATTTCACGTAACTGAATTGTCACAGTGAGCCATTTTTCTTTAACTTATTGAGTAGAGATATAATATGTGTTTAAAATTATCTACACTGGAAAAATATGGTTATTAGTTCTCGTGAAAAAAAAGTAACCCCCCCCCCCTTTTTTTATCTTATGGCAAAAGAAAGATAAATCGATCCTTAATCAAATTTTAGGACACAAACGCACTCCGATATAACAATATTTTAACTTTTTACATGATTTTTAGAAGTATGCTGAGAATTGTGGAACATCTGATATTTTAAGTTTTGAACTATTAGTATTTTGAACTATAAATGTTTTTGGGGATTTTTCTGTTATGAAGCAAATTTAAAGAATATTACTTTATGTATAAAATAAAATGTGGAATAGTATGTTGACTTCGAAGAGCTTGATTTTTGATTTTTTTATCCCAAAAAAAATCACCGCTAGATGGTGTGTATAATTTAGTTTTATGAAAATCTTCAAATTTAAAAGAAGATGGAGTCTATGTGCAACTTTTTTGGTAATAGTATGTACTAATTGAATTACGTCTTTTGTTGAATTATTATGTTTAATTGAAGGACTACAATACTGGCAATGGTATAAAAAGCATGTGGAGTAAAGATGTTTTATTTTAATGAAGCAAGCTCAAAGAATATTACTTTTATGTTTAAAATCATATGTGGGATAGTGTTGAAAAGTATTTTTATTACGAAAAGTATGATTTCTTTATTAGTCACAAGAAAATCACCGATAGATGGTGTTGTACAATTTAGTTTTATGAAATCATTCAATAGTAATATTAAAGTAAAACATAGTGATAGTATGTTCGAATTGAACTACGACTTTTGTTGAAATAGTATGCGTAAATGAATGACTAATATATGGGCAACGGTAAACAAAATAAATAAATAAGTTAATTAATTAACAATGATTTAGCAGGAATGTCGTTGCAAGGAGTGTAAAGGCATTGAACATTTGTCCTTGCAATACATTCTCAATATAAAAGAATGCATTTGAAACATGCCTCTCCACCCCCCCCCCCCAAAAAAAAAAAAAGTTTCTTTGTCAAGCTTTAAAATACAAAACGCACTTTGATACAACAATAACTTGATTTTATTTTTTTAATGATTTTTAAAAATGTGTCAGGACTTATGGCACAACCGAAGTTTCTAGATGTTAGTATTTTTTAACTATAAAAATTTCTTTCAAGAAGCATATTCAAGGAATGTTACTTTAAGTATACATTCATAGTGCTAGAAAATATAATATACTGATGTGTTTCTCATTATTTCTTACTCATACTTTTCTAGAATTGTTTTATTTGAATTGAGGAAAAACTCAACTATACAAGGCTAAATAAAGCACACTTTAGATAAATGTTACATAGGAAATGCAATTAACAAGCAAATATTGGAAAAAGAATGAATGTTTAATAAGTAACACTGTGACATATAAACATCCACGAAAAAGCAGATTCGCAATAAGCATTGTCTATTTGCAGAGCAAATGATTAAATAGAACCAACGAAAATGATGTAATGTTCGCAATATTGACCGAAGAATCAATTCTGTTTGGTAAATCTAAAAAGACATTTAGCATTTGAATAATTTCGATGGTAACACGGAAACTGATAGAAATCAAATAGTCAAAACTGATATGATCAAATTATTCCTAGAAAATTTATCAGTTTTAATTAAAATTACTTCCTGTTCACGTGAACGATTTTATATTTTGCCAACAGAACCAGCCCATTCCAAATAAATGTGATTGATCCTCTTGGGACAATAAGGTAATTCAGAATGAATGTAATGGATTACAAAGTTTAAATGCAATTATAAAGTATCTAATTCATGTATGAAGTTTTTAAGATAGCTTTGATGATTTTTTTAACCTCTTTTAATAGGTTGAAGCTTATAAATAATCATAATAACTCTCTTAGTCTGATTTTTATATTTATCAAGTATTTTTTATAGGCTATGTTACTATCGCTTACTACATGCTTAACCCCTTGATTATGGGTACATACGCAGCTGAAACTACACAGATTTTATACTGTTTTTTAATTCGAATATCACTATTTTTGTATAGTAATATTTGTGATTAAATAACACGAAGATACGGCAATACTGGTATTAAAACGTAAAAACTGAACACACCCTGCTACACGGGTTTCAAAGGCGACATAGTAAAGGGATTAAACTGAAAAGCAGCTAACATATTTGGTTAAAAAACTATCACATTTAGTGGTGAAAGTATTTGCTAATGTATGTTTTTGTAGACATATAATTCTTACATTGTTTTAACTTTTATTTAATTTCTTGCATTTAGTTTTAAAATACAATAATTTCAGCTATTAATTTCCTTACTTACAATTATACTTATATGGCTTCCATTTTATCTTCTTAATAACAAATCTTTTTAAAACACAAAAAAGTGAAAAAAGAAGAAGAAAAATAAAAGCATATGCGTTTCGAAAAAAAAATGAAACATTTTTTAAGGCCACATTCACTTTAAGCTACCATTATAAGAACGTAAAAACATATGTTTATGTGATACGTGAATTAACAGTGTCTCATATTAAGTTCACATGTTTGTTGCAACCATTATCATGCAAGAAAGAAACATCATGCGTCGAACATAGATTATGAAACACTTTCCAACACTTCTAGAATACTTTAACAAAACTTAGTGAGAAAACGCATAACACAGTTGAAAATTCACCTTCATCCATTTTTACCAATGAGCAGAAACGTATTTGAATTTTTTTTGTACAGTTCTGTATATTACCTACATGTACTAAGATAAAATTTATTTCAGGCAAAAACACTCTTAAAACTACTGAAATCACACTTCCAGAAATTATCCTCTATAGGCGGTCATGTATCCAGTTCTTTGTGAGACCCTGAATATGATTTTATTTATATTTTACAAACATCTTTTAGTATACTAAATGTAGTTAAGCTTGAAAATGCATAACTCAAACTAAAAAACACCTTTAAGCAATTTACGCTCATTCCCAGTAATGCTTACTAATTCTTTTGTCTAGCCTGTATATGATCTATAGACATTATACACAGCACGAAGTATGCAAAAATTTAGTTAAATTTAAAAACGCACAACTTATCTGAAAAGGCACTTTCAGAAACTAACTCTAATAGACAATACTTCGGATACAGTATTGTAACTGAAATCTTTTATGCCTCCTTGTAAATGACAGATAAATGCGATGCACATTATTTTCTGCTGCAAGCATATTGTAGTAAACCTCAGTAATGTGTATCAATTTCACAGTGTTCGAAATAGTGCAACATAATTAAAATACGCTGCAAAAAGCTTTTCCACGTAGAACATTATATAACTGAACTCTTTTGTTTGACTCTGTAAATGACTCATAAATGCTTTACACCCCATTTTCTACAGAAAGCATGTTTTAGTGCACCTCAAAAATTCATATAAATTTTATTGTGTTTGAAACAGAGTAACATCATTAAAATTCGCCGCAAACGATTTTTCCTCGTAGACAATAATATAACGGAATACTTTTGAGCTCCCCTGTAAACGTACTGTAAGTGCTACACATAATATATTATATTGTAACCTTCTTCTAGTGCACCTCAATAATGTATATAAATGTCATTATGTTTAAAATAGTGTAACACTGTTAAAATACAACGCGAATGATTTTTCCCTATATACCATAATGTAACGGAATACTTTTGAGTGCCCCTGTAAATGAACTATAAATGTTACTCACTTCATTTTCAATACCAAACATGCTATGATAAACCTCAATAACATATATCAATTAAATGGCAATCCGAGTATATTTACGCGAGCACGGCCAGACAGACAGACAGACAAATCCAATTCATAAACACTTTTAAACTATGTTGGAAACTGTTAAAAATGGGATCTCCTGGCTCTGAAAATCCATTCCAGCTACAACTTAGTGGCTTGTTTGATTTTAGATACACGTGCATGACATGTAATGACATATAATAACTGACGTTGGAACCTTTCAACCTCTGATTGTAAATTCGTTGCTAATCTGTCGATATTCATAGAAAGTTTATTTTCTAACCTAACATTGCGCAGAGGTTATATTTGAATGAATCAATTAAAATGTAAACTTCAATAAATTAAATCAGTTCAAAGCAAGCACTAATATTTAAATAAAAATTTTCGACTTCTGTAATCACAGATACATAGGATTAAATAAAGTTAATAATTTCTCTTTAAAATTTCTGGTACATTAACCTAAATATGAGTATAAAAAAACGTACTTCCAAAAGAAAAATTCGTGAAGTGGATGGTTAACTACCAGAATTTCTAAATATTTCGCTATATCCAACAACAAACTTTTTTGTACGTTCGAGCGAAATAAAGATGTTCTTTTCTCTCTAATTTTACAATTTTATTATGTAGATCATTGTTTCTTAACCTTTTTACCCCACGGCACACTTTAAACGGTGGTTAAACGTGGAAAACGGTGGCGCACTAAAATTATGACGATGAAAATTTATATTATGAAAAGAATATTCATTTCTAATTTATTTACTAACACAAACAAAATATTCTATCAGATCCGCAGATAAGGGCAAAAAAATTATTATAAATTATAATATTTTTTTTTTGTTTAAATTCTTATAAACTCATTTTACATTACGTTTACGTTTACTTATTTTAAATTTCAAACAATGTTAAAATTATTATGAACATACATACATTAACTTCTAAAAAAATATATGAGAATTTCTTTTTTTAACACTAAATCTACCAACAACCGATAATTTGACAAGTACCAAATGAAAATATGTCGATTCAAACCAGAAATTTCTCCATAAAATATAATTCACAGAGGAATAAGTCAAAAGTTAAATAATTCTAAATAAAAATTCTCGTGTGAAATAATTTTTATAAGACTTGAGTAAATGTCCCGGTATTTTTAGTGTTAAATTATGTATTTTTTTTTTGTAAGATAGAATTTTCGAATAGCCACTACTCTTACACCATTTTACAACGGTCATTTCTACACTCTAAAAAAATTCTTCAAAAAACGTAAAAAGTACTGACAGTAATTTGTCGGAACATCCCCATGACTGGAAGAGATTTTTTTCTAGAAAGAAAAAAGGATTTGAAAAAAAGATTTTGAAGAAATTTCCGTCTCTTGACTGAAGAATGTCAGGAAATTAACTTAGGTTCGCAAATTTTTCGTGATTTGAAGAAAAAAAGACGTATTTAAAAATTCCGTTCCTAACACGACAAGGTAACATGCAACACAGTTGCCGGAAAACCCAGCTTTAGATTGGAGATTTCAGGTAATTTTTACGTTAGATTGTTGAAGTTTCTGTATTTTTAGGGAAAATTGGGAAATGAAAGCGGGAATTTTCATGTTTTAACAAAAAATCGACAACGAAAGAAAAAAAAATATCAATTCATGGATTTTTTTTTTTTAGAGCGTAGTGTATTGTATCCTTTTTTCGACAGGAGGTATAATTTTCTCTGAAAGAAGGAATTTTATCTGATGATATGAGACCATTTTCATGAGCCTCCTGCATATTCTTATAAAATGTATACAAACAGAGAAATAAGATTTCAAATAATACAGCTTTATGACACTAAATCTCAATTCGAAGTAAATCGCATAATATGAAAAATGTTGGATATTTAGATATCGATATTTCTGTTAATTATTAAAATCTTGATGCAAGTCGATATAATATTTTCGCAACCCACTTCAGGTCATTTCACGGTGCACCAGTGCGCCGCAGCACACCGGTTGAGAACCAATAACGTAGACTTTCAAAAACGAAAATGTTATTGCTAAAGCGAAAACAGACATAAGGTACCGTTTTTCACATTTTATTTTATAAGGCTCGTAAAATAATTGTAATATCCGGCAATAAATTGTTTCGTACAAAATAAAGATTTTTTGTTTCCCTCAAATTTTACAACTATATTATTTAGATGCAGAAAAATGAAATTACTACTTACTGGAATATGTAAACATTATTGTTAATAAATTCGCGACCAGGAACGAGAATTCTCGTTTTTATTCACAAACATTATTGACTAAGGGCGTGGCTTCTACCTTACAGAAAATGCATTTATATTATGTTGTCAATATTTTTTTAGATTGTAGGACATTTTATATTAAATACGTGCATTGTAAGATATTTACTGATGCATAAACTTGAGAAAACATATCTAGGAAACCAATTTACGAAAGACTTTGAGAAGAGGGAGGAGCTACTACTATTTTAAAACCCAGATTTCACAAACACATGTGGTCGCCAATTTGTTAAGAAAGCGAAAATCGTCACGAAATTTTCTCTTGTAATTTTCAGAATATAAGACTTGCAAAATATTTGTCATGTCCTGCAACAAATTTATCTGTGCGAAATAAATATTTTTATTTGCTTAAAAAAATATTACATAAATGCACAAAAAACAAAATGTTATTCTCACGAGTAAATGAAAATGATCACGCAATTTCATTCTCCAAGTTTCAGAATATTGGATCCTCAAAATATTTGTAAATCCAGTAACAGATTCCTTTGAGTGAAATAAATATTTTTTCCTTCACATTTTAAAATCTTATAATAAAAACGCACAAAACTGAAAATATTATTTACATGAATGTGTAAACATTATTTTTGAAACGAAAGCGGTCGCAAAATTTCATTCTGCAAGTTTCAAAATATATAACTCACAAAATACTTCAGTTTATATCTATCCTATCCCAGTCCTTAAACAAGTAGTTGTTTAAATACTGAATCGTGAACTAATGTCTGGAACCACTATAATTTATAAATATTTTATCATATCCATCAACAAATTCTTTTGTGCTAAAAACATATTTCCCTTTTTCCTTTTTACATTTTAATTACACAAATGCATACGAACGAAAATATTGTTTACACGAGTAGTATCTGAACATTGAATTAATATAATATATTCATCGTCAAAATGAAATTTCATTTTGTAAGTTTCAGAATATAAGACCCGCATAATTATTCCAGTGTATATATTCGTTCCCCATTCACTTAACAAACATTATTTGTTCAATTACTGAATCAAGAATTATAATGACTTGAGCTACCAGAAAGTGTTAATATTTCAATATTTTATCATATCCATCAACAAAATCTTTTGTGCGAAATAAAGATTTTCCTTGCCTTCGAATTTTACATTTTTACCACATAGATGCACAGAAATGAAACTATTATTTACATAAGCAGTGTTGCCAAGTTTGAGAACTTTTTTATTCAAAATATCTACCACTATTTCAAAATAGTGAGAGATCTTCATTTTATTTAGTGACAGGCATTCCGTAATTAAATAAAGCGAAGCTTATTAGTCACGAAAAGTAGTAGATACAATAAAACAATTCCCCAATCCGACAACACTGTATATAAGTATCTCAATATTACACGAATACATTCATTGCCAAATTGAAATTTCGCTGTGCAAGTTTCAGAATATAAGACCCACAAAATATTTCAGTTTATATCTATCCTTTCCCTAGTCTCTTAACAAATATTAATTGGTCAAGCACTGAATCCAGAATTAGTGACTGACGGAGCGTGTATGTGCGGGGGTAGGCAGGGAAAGCATCGGTCAGTTGTAATTAGAGCCTTGGGCGTAGAACAATCCTGCTGGCCAATATAGACTGATTTGTAAATGAGTACAGTTCTGGCACCATTCCATTTGGCATAGAGAGTGAGCGAGAGAAAGACATTCATTGTCTGGGGTAAACAGATTAATAGATTGAATCAATAGAATTTTAAAATGTGAAAATGAGAAATGCATTGTTGGAATGTTTGTTAATTTATGTGAACTTACAGTTGAAGCCTTCGGCTGAATACCGATGGTGCTTTGCGATTTATTTATAACACGGTTACGGTTGTTTGTGAGGATGGAATAAATTTTGAGACTTGAAATAATTTTACAATTCGTGACTATATTTATACGCATCTGTAAGTTTAGTTTTACGCATGAGCTTTAATTATGTTTTGTTCTATGCATGATGTTTATGTGGGATATGTAGTAGAATAAAATTTACGAAATTCAATCCTGTCGCTGTTCGACTACGTTTTGTCATTAAGTAAAATATAGGCAGCGGTTCTAAAATGCTAATTATATATCGCAAGTGTTACATTTGGAAATTGGATTTTCAAATGTTAAACAATTGATTTAATCAAGGATTTTTTTTTTCTCATAAAATGGACTAGTTTCAGAATGTTAAAATTCATCTCAGTAATAAAATTACGCTAAAAAATTTGATTCACTACCTAAAAGATGATTAAAACACTTTAAAATATGTTAAAAAATTACATTAAAATCAACTAATTTCCGCTATGCGTAGCAAATATTTTACAAACCTGGTTGTCTAACATTACAACATAACATTTGCCGAATTGTCTATATAGTGTATTAGACATAGGAGGAGAAGCTACCTAGCAGGATCTAGTTTGCCAACAGCACTATGGCTACTATTGTTATTATTGTTGTTGTTACTGTTATTACTTCTTTTTCACAAGGGTTAAACAGAGCAGATTAAGGGGGAATACCAGTTTGAAAATTTAAAAAAATCGATTAATTTTTTTTAAATAGTTTGTAGTGTTTGTCAAGAACTGTGGTTCCCCACCTCTTTAGCACGTGGAGCCCTCTGTTATAATGAATTTCCCAGGAGGAGTCTCTTAAGCGTACCGTACCCTATGATTTACACGTTAATGGATAATACATAGAGTAATAGTAATCCGTTAAGATGATTCATTAGAGTCCAGACGTCAGCGCCCCTGTATTGGTCGAAAAAGCTATTTGGCATGATTGGCAATGATTCACGACTTTGGAAATGGTTTACGGTGTTGTCGAAATTTTACACTACTACAAAAATTTTACAGCTAAATATACTTACAAATTATACGTTATTTCAGAATTTTTCGCAAAAACCGAAACCACAAAAAAAACACATAACACATTAGGTTAGTTTTCTGTTAGCAGATATAATGACAGAAATATAAATTATAAACGTGTTCATTTGATTATTATGAGAGGGGAGAATAATTTGTTGTTTAGTTTATCAAGTGTGCGGGACGTTGTGCACTGCTTTTTAAATTTGTTTGAAAAAAAAAAAATAGTCGCCAAAAGAGTGAAAAAAAGAAAATTCTGGTACTCGAACTTGTTTTGCAGTCGATCTATGCTGGGGCGCTAGTGTCTATACGAAAATCTAATTTTGAGTGCTAGTGCATTCAATGGAAGTACGCCCTCTTGAGAGAGTTACTCTATCCGTTAGTTATTTAGATGCACAGTACAGAGCAAAGTAAGAGGGGGTAGATAGTAGTCTAAACATTTGTGCATTGTCACTGCTATGAAATTATATATTTAAAATTTTACAATAAAACTTACAAGGAGAGTGCCAAGCTTGGTAATCGCAGATTTTGATTATTTTTATATATGTTGTAGGGTAGAAGCCCCTTAGTCTCAGGTTCAGTGGATTTTATACAACGCTCCTTAGTTCTCGAGAAATGGGGGGGGGGGTCTAATATTATAACACAACTTAAATACTTACTTTGTAATGCAATAACTGCGTTGGTTGTAGCTCAGTTGGCATGGCGTCTGCTCGTTGTTCAGAGGGCCCGGTTTCGATGCCGGAACGCGCTACTTTTGTTTTTCTCATTTTTTTTTTTTTTATAAATATACTTGAAATTATAATTTAATAATCTCAAAAAAAATTGTTAACGACCGGCACAGTTATTTCGTTACAAAGTAAGTATTTAAGTTGTAGTATAATATTAGACCCCCCATTTCTCGAGAACTAAGGAGCGTTGTATAAAATCCATTGAACCTGAGACTAAGGGGCTTCTACCCTACAACATATATAAAAATAATCAAAATCTGTGATTACCAAACTTGGTACTCTCCTTGTTAGTTTTTTCTCAATTGACACAAATTCACGTAATATCGTCAAACGCTGCCCACACGTAAAATTTATCCAAAATTCAATGCGTTGTAGCATTGGCCTTACAGTGAATTTTATATTTTTAGTGTGACTAACAATAACATAGAAACGCTTAATGTGTAATCTGCGGTTGACTGTTTTGCACAGTTTTCTAATATCCGGTAAAATTACTGATAATTGTAGGTGAATGTCTGATTCTCTATTTAAACGGCAACTGTATTTCGTTTTGGTGGATGTGGAATCCCGTTTCAAAGAGATATGTCGTTGAAAAAAGCATAAAAACTAATTTTGATTTCTCAGAGATTATTTTGAATTCATTTGTCAAGTAACACCAAAACACAGGTAGACATTAGTTTTGAAACGTGATTGTTAGTTAGCGGTGAGATGTCAAATCAATAAGACCTTATATTCCATTCAGTTTAAGTTGCACAGTTTTCTATTGTCGCTGAGCACATTCATTGCGTATTTACAGTCGCCCAGCGCCTTTTCTTGAGCTGTTGGAACACATCTTTCAAAGGAATCTTTTGAAAGTCCAAGATGCCCTTGAATATTGTTCTGTATTTTCTCTTGAATCTAGATGTTATTCTCATTCAGCAACCTTTTGTAAGAGAAAAGCAATCGATTTCTTCATTTCAGTGTTGCAATTTAGTATGTTTTTCAATTCCTACTATTGGCTCACACTCTCTATATATTTATATATCTTGTTCTAATTTTCAATCGTTAATAAAATATTTTCTATTTATCCTATCAAGTTCAAATAAATTTTTTTAAACTTGTACTGGATGACAATTGATGTTAATACAATTTTTTCAAGTATTAATTCATTAATTAAATTTAATTAATTAATTTTAATTTTATATTTCATTTCTGTTCAAAAGTATAGACTCACTCCATATTTATAGTCTCACCTTCACACGTAAAAAGGTAATGGGGCTGTCCACGGACGAAGATCAGGTGACTCGCGGGCGAAGGAGACTATAAATGTGGAGTGAGTCTATACTTTTGAACAGAAATGAAGTATAAAACTAAAATTAAATAATAAAATTTAATTAATTAATTAATATTTGAAAAAAAAAAACTGTGTCATCGTTAACTGTAACACCGCTATGGCACTTTATTGTGAAGTTTGGTAATTTTTGAAATTCAATATTTGAAAAACGGCATAATCATTAGATTTTAAATTTATATCAAGAAAAATACAATTTTTTTAACTTTCTAACGCAGTTTGTCTAACAATTTTGTGAGAAATACTTTTCGAGCTATTAATTTTTGGTATTTTAGCTATTTATTTTTTATTTAATCTATACTAATATTATAAAGGAGTAAAGATTGTTTTTTTGTTTGTTTGTTTGTTTGTAGGGGGTAATCTCTGAAACTACCGAACCAATTTCAAAAGTGATGGTGGCAAATTGATGGTGACAACCACTGCTCCAACATAGGCTATATTTTATGTCGGTGCCACTACCCCAGGGGGGTGCAGGAGCGAAAAACGTTCTAAAATTGCAATATTTTCTATAATGAAGCAGCTAGAAATTAGAAATTTGGCGTTGTAGTTACTTATAAGATGTAAATGCTCTCTAAGAACAAAATAAAAAAAAAATCGAAATTTAAAAGGGTGAAATGAGCGAAAAGCGTTCTAAAAACATTCTAAATTATAATTTCTATGGAATCTCTAGAGCTACCGAACCGATTTCAAAAGTGATGGTGACAACCCCTGCTCCAACATAGGCTATATTTTATGTCGGTGTGACTAACCCCAGGGGAGGGGGTGCAGGAGCGAAAAACGTTCTAAAATTGCTATCTTTTTTATACTGAAGGAGCTAGAAATTTGAAATTTGGCGTTGTAGTTACTTATAAGATGTAAATGCTCTCTAAGAACAAAATTAAAAAAAATTCGAAATTTAAAAGGGTGAAATGAGCGAAAAGCGTTCTAAAAACATTCTAAATTACAATTTCTATGGAATCTCTAGAACTACCGAACCGATTTCAAAAGTGATGGTGGCAAATTGATGGTGACAACTCCTGCTTCAATATAGGCTATATTTTATGTCGGTGTCACTAACCCCAAGGGGGTGCAGGAGCGAAAAACGTTCTAAAATTGCGATCTTTTTTATATTGAAGGAGCTAGAAATTTGAAATTTGGCATTGTAGTTACTTATAAGACGTAAATGCTCTCTAAAAAAAAAAAAAAAAAAAAAATTTGAAATTTAAAAGGGTGAAGTGAGCGAAAAGCCTTCTAAAAACATTCTAAATTACAATTTCTATGGAATCTCTGGAACTACCGATCCGATTTCAAAAGTGATAGTGGCAAATTGATGGTGACCAACCCTGCTCCAACATAGGATATATTTTTTGTGGGTGCCACTATCCCCAAGGGGGTGCAGGAGCGAAAAACGTTCTAAAATTGCGATCTCTTTTTTATACTGAAGGAGCTAGAAATTTGAAATTTGGCATTGTAGTTACTTATAAGATGTAAATGCTCTCTAAAAACAAAATTAAAAAAATTCGAAATTTAAAAGGGTGAAATGAGCGAAAAGTGTTCCAAAAACATTTTAAATTACAATTTCTATGGAATCTCTAGAACTACCGAACCGATTTCAAAAGTGATGGTGGCAAATTGGTGGTGAGATTCCCTGCTCCAACAGCCTCCTCTTTAATAAAAAACTATGCGTTTCTGACGACTGGGTTTTTCGCTAATTGTTGCCACAGATTAATCTCGGAAAATGAAACATTTGAAGTTACTGAAAAAAAAAAATAGTAGCTCGAAAAGTATTTGTCAGAAAATTGTTAGGCAAACTGCGTTTGAAAGTTAAAAAATTGTATTTTTCTTGATATAAATTTCAAATCTAATGATTATGCCATTTTTCAAATATTGAATTTGAAAAATTACCAAATTTCACAATGGAGTACCATAGCAAAACCTTCATCCGTAAAAAGATAATGATAAGGGCGACGTGTCCTGGCGTGTATATTGGCTATAGCCCGAGTCACAAATTATAGTAGCCTTATTATCCTGTTAAAATATAAAACTGAATTATGAAATGTCAATATTTTGTTGGATTAAAAGTTCGTTATAAGAAATTGACCAGCGTAGCGGGCGTAGCTTGCTAGTTTTTAATACATTTCAAAAATTTCTCTTATGTAAGATATTTAGCAGGATATAAATTTAGGAATAAATACCATCAGTCGCGAAGCGTGTAGATCGCTGGAAAAAAATTTCTATTTGACTTAAGTAGGAATTGACTTTAAAAAAAAGTTTTTATATTACTTGTTTATTATTTAAAATATCTCTCAGAATTTCCGTATAGTAATTTGTTTTTATTTAATGATAGACATTTCGAGATTAAATGAAATAAAGTTTACTATTCAAGGATTCTGGTAGATATGCTGAATACAAAAACATATTAAATTTCCCCAATGATCCCTTTTCTAGACACTCCAACTTATACATAAATTTTCTCTTAAAAGAAGGCGCTTGCATCAAAAATTGCAACTGTTTTTTATTGTAATGATCGATTTAATTCATTCATTTTCGTAAAAATGCCTAAATACGCCAGTTTTTACGCCGTTTGTAACCATCGCTAGTTGAGCGTTACACCAAAACTGCCATCAATGGTCCATCAAAAATGCTGCTACACCTGCAATCAGTTCAATTAAACGTATCAACGTTCTTCCACGAAATAAACATCTTAATTCAATATGCAACAAAAAGGACATGTGATAGCTTCTCATACCGCCACACGTAAGTTTGAAGAAAATACTTTTAAGAGGTCATGATTTTATATGGCCTATAATTTTGGTGGCATCTATTTTGGCTTCCTTTTTTATTCAGCAATTCCGAATTCATACCAAAATTACGAATAATAATTTTTGCTTTATTTAATGGCAGAATTTTCCTGACCACATACAGCTATGCATTTTAAACAAAAATAAAGCATCACGTTTATGTTTAAACCGTTTAAAGCTAAAATATTCGAGGAAAAGAAAACCCATTTAAAGTCGATTGCGAAAAAAATGAAAGCTTAACTAATTAACAGTTTCTTTTTGACAAAAGTATATACAAAAGACCACTTTTCTGAGCTAAAACATTCGCCTCATTTAATCAAAAATTTTTTTGTCATTAAATAAATCGAAGATTGTAATTAAAAAATAGTGAAAGTTTGAGTAACAGCAAATTACTCTTGAACGTACAGTGCAAGAGTAGTTTGCTGTTACTCAAAATTTCACTAATTGCAAAACTGTTGACTATGAGCAAAACTGTTATGGGGAAACCTTCAATATTTCACAGTAACTAGAACAAGTAAGGCAGTATAAATTATCTCATTCGAAAGAACGCAGAAATAGAAATGAATGAAATATGAATTACGAGAAAATGAAATATGCACTTATCTGGATACGAAAATAAGAATTTGAGGACTCAAAAGCATAGTGGAACGAAAATGTACAAAACGATGTTCTCTTTTTTGTGTCAAGCCGATGTTGTCTATTTTTATCTCTACATCTCTTTATCTAGGTATAATATCGTTAGAGATAGAAAGTCGTGTTTAGCACAACTTAACAATCTGAGAATGCGCACCCTCAACTGCTTTAAATAAAAACATAATTTAGGAATAAATTAAGCATGGAATCAGAAATATTTAAAATCAACAAATATTGATATGGTCATCAGGAAGAATTACAATTAAACTTGAACAATTAAACTTGGATAACAGGATTTGGTGAAGCAGGCTCACTCTTCCCATCGTCGATGCAACCCAGATAGTGCGTGCAAGATATTACACATAAAGCAGCCAACAATACGTATAAACACATGCGAGGAGGTGCGGTATTCTACTTGGCGAATTTTCGTTCTGAATGCAATTTATCCCTTTTTAACACTTTCCAACATTGTTGAATTGATATTGTTATTGATTGTCTAGACCAGATAGTGCGTGCAAGATATTACACATAAATCAGCCAACAATACGTATAAACACATGCGAGGAGGTGCGGTATTCTACTTGGCGAATTTTCGTTCTGAATGCAATTTATCCCTTTTTAACACTTTCCAACATTGTTGAATTGATATATGTTATTGATTGTCTAGACCAGATAGTGCGTGCAAGATATTACACATAAATCAGCCAACAATACGTATAAACACATGCGAGGAGATGCGGTATTCTACTTGGCGAATTTTCGTTCTGAATGCAATTTATCTCTTTTTAACACTTTCCAACACTGTTGAATTGATATATGTTATTGATATATGTTATTGAGGTTTACCATGGAATGTTCGGTATTGAAAATGAAGTATGTACCATTTGTAATTCATTTACAAGGACATACAAAAGAATTCCATTACTTTATGGTCTTTGGGGAATATCGTGTCCGTGCATTATGATGTTACGCTATTTCAATAATGATGAAATCGATATGCATCACTGAGGTGGATGACAAAATGTTTTCTATAGAGTAAAGAATAAGTAGAAATCATAGGTCGTCTACAGATACACTCAAAAGTATTATGTTACATCACAGTCAATGCTGGAAAATCGTTTTCGGTACATTGTAATAGTGTAACACTGTTTCAAACGTAATGAAATTGATATACATCACTGACGTGGATAGGAATATGTTTTTTTTATAGAGTATAGAGTAAGTAACAATTATAGTTCGTTAACAGGGACGCACAAAATAATTCCATTACATTATGATCATGGGAAAAAATCGTTAGTAGTGTATTTTAATGATGTTACACTATTTCAATGACATTGATGTACATTACTGAGGTGCACTACAGCATGTTTTCTATAGATTATTTAGTACATAGAATTCATCATTTATTTACAGAGACACTCAAAAGAATTCGGTTACTATGAGCCGTGGCTGCTGCGTTTTGTGCGTTTTCAACTGTGGTATGTATTTTAAAACTTAACTGATTTTTAGTATATTACGAGGTGTGTAGATCATAGACAGGGCTGCACGAAAGAATTCCAACACATTACCGGCTATAGACAGCAATAACTGAAAATGAATTTTTACTGCGCTGCGTGTTTTTAAAGTGTTTAATTTAGATATCTCATTTCATTGTATGGACAAAAATGAAATTTCTTAACAATATACCGATAGTATTGGAAAGTCCTTCATAATCTATGCCTTGATGCATGACTTTTTGTTCTTGTTTATTTTGAATTTTACTTTTATTTCTTAGTTTTTAATACGTTGTGCGTCAAAAACGTAAAATTACTATTGTGGCGGAAAGTTTTCTCACCGGGAATTTTATGCAGAAAATGACAACAGGTGTAATTCAAGTTTATAGTTAGTTGTAATAACAAAAAACGCGTAAGATGTGATTTAATAATTTAATAATGAAACCTGAGTTGCTTCTTTCTCAAAAACTGAATTTTTTACTTACTTAAATATTTTTGCACAGTTTCTTTTTCTTTATATTTTTTTTCCATTTTTTGTAATCTTGTATAGTTATTAATAATATAAAATAAAATAAAAAGGCTATTACTTTTGTAACGAAAAAAATTATGGCCCTTAAAAAAAAGTTTTTGGAGCGTATCGGTAGCTTTTGGCTAGCACTTTTTTGTATTGTCTCTTACGAGGTAATAGAATATCTTATTACTTTTATTTTTATTTTTATTGTGTTGTTTTTATATTTTAAATTTAATCGTAATTTATATATTTAATTTGATCAATCCTTTTGTAATTTATTTATTTTATTATTATTACCTTTTAATTTTAAATTGAATTAAATTTCAAGTACTTTTATCCTATGGGTTAAGCTTAATTTCTGTATGGTTTCCTAATGTCTCGGCAAAGTACTTACATATCTCCTGGATATAATGTTCCAGCGCAAATAGGAAGTCCATAAAAGATCTTCAATTGTTCCATCGTCATTAGTCGTAAAAGTATAGTTTTCTATATATTGTGTCGTTTATTACAATAAAATTTGTAATATTTCTTAAAATTCTCCCCTTGTAATGTGTTGATTTCTTTAAAATTTCATTTATTTTCTTGGAACGTCGCGGTCTCCGAGATGTTCATGCGGAGCCTTTAGAGTTCCATTGGTCTAGAATATATATACCGGGTGCACCAAAAGTTCATCAAAAATTTTAAAATTGATTAAAAAGAAAAAAATTATGATAAAAAATTGCGGTTTACAAGAATGACATTAGAGGGAGATAGGATTTTTTGTTGATCACAAAAAAAAGTTGTTGTTAAGAAAATTAGATGGCGCTGGTATGCATAATATGAAGCAGATGTATGCAAATTAGGCTTATAGTAAAAGAACCATTTCAGCGAAGCGTCTGACAAGCTTCAGTATCTCAGCAATTGAAACAGGTCCTTTTCTCGTCTTCAGACATTTTGCCGTGCAGAAATTTTGCAATGCGCCATTTGCCGATTTCTCGTTCTTGTAAAATAATTTAACCAACAGCGCTTGATCTGGTAACAGTAGTATACTGGTGGCATCAAATGAAGAATCTACGTGCATTGAGGGGTTGTATTGACAGCCTGATTTGCACAAATCTGCTTCATATTATGCATTCAGCGCCATCTATCGTTAATTTTTGAAAAACAATTTTTGTTATTAAAAACATCCGATCTCCCTATAATCCCATTCCTGCTAGCCGCAATTTTTTAGCACCATTTGTTTCCTTTTAATGAATTTTTAAAGTTTTAACGAACTTTTTGTGCACCTGGTCCTGATATATATTAAATTCAAATTATTAGAAAAGTTACAGTGACAATTTTGACGCTGTAACTAATTGCTGCTAAAGTAAACGTTGTAACTTAACCGCAGTTTCCCCCACATGACACTTTTTTAACTGTCCGATTGAATTGCTCAAGAACAGCTCGATCCTTTAAATTTTATCACAAATGTTCAGATTTGAATTCTCTGTGGCGCTATGTAGGTATATTTTGATTATTTTCATTTTTAGATTATTTTACAAGCATTTTAAGGTTATTTTTATAATAAAATATTTTTTTGTGTGTGTGTGAAAATGCCGCTATTTTCACAAATATTTAAATTTTGAAAACAACCTAGCCTATGCCGTAGCCTATATGCTAAAGGTTAATTCATTACGTTATTTTTTTTATTTTGATGTTGGAGGAATGCTTGGTGCAAGCGACCAGCTGACACTGAATTTTCAGGACACCCTCTTTTATATGGATACCAAAGACCAGAGAGTTCACAATCACTTTACTACCAGTAATTTAACAAACTAAATTTTTCCTTGTTTAATCGTAGAACATTCCACGATTAGGTAAGCTTAAATTAAAATATCCGAAAATTCTGCTAGTAAAGTGATTGCGAACCGCCCGACAAGTGACGAGACACCACTACTAAGTACGAAGTAAGAATTTTTTTAATGAAAAAATTACGAAATACTCTTCAAATAACTTAATCTTGTGCAAACCCCTGCACAATAGTTTACTATGTTATTAAAACCTACAAAATTTCCCAGAATATGACCTTTTTTTTAAAAATTATTATTATTATTTTTTTAACGTTTAAAGTGCCTTCTCTTAAAGTAACGCCCCTCTTAAAGTAGGTTTTGAAGTATCACGAATACCCAAGTTTGAATTGAAACTGAAGCGACCACAAATTTTGTAAAATATATTTCTTTTAATTTTTGAAATTTGTTGATATTTCAGTTTACTGACTGTTTCTTTTCCTAAAACTTTCTGATAATAAGGAAAAGTTTTATGAAACCGTGGATAACTGTGAGGTTATACTAAATTTTCGTGAATGTTTTTTCTACATCAAGAGCGAATTTTCAATTTTTTACATGTACGAATTTAGGGTTAAATGGCAGTACTCAGTCGGATGGGAATGTTCAGGAATGAGTTATATATGTTTTTGCAATTTATTAGCGGAACTCATATAATAATATGAAATTTATTCTATGCACAACAAGAGTTTGGCATTTAACATTTTTCTTTTAAATGTAGAACACTTATTTTGCAATAACAGCAACTATTTTATAACTATGTGTACAACAACCCACATAAAAATAATTTAAAATTAATTTAAATAACACACAGCATTATTTATATTACATAATAATCAATAAACTTTTTTTTCAACTTCTCAATTCTATCTTATATTGCAAATTCCTAAACAGTACATAAGCTTAGAAAATCAGTCTCTTTTCACATCTATCGGCAAAATACATATTTATTCACTATTCTTGCATTATGCAAAGATTTTCCTCAACAACAATGACATACATTTACAAAAATTCCAAAAACTCACGAAACAAATGCAAAAATGGATTACAATACTAACTGTTTAAACATGTGCTCAAATTCTCGTTTAGTTTACTGAAGCTGTTTTACTAGAGAAGGTAAATAGCCTTTCAAGCTAAATGTGCAAATGAGAAGGCTTTTCTCTCCACTCTATCATATGCACGACGATAATATGTTCGGAGTCAAGTTCAATACAGATTCATGGATTCCATAAACGGAATATGTAATGAGCAATGCTAGTAGCTGCATAGATACACAATGATATAAATATGAACAGCCCTCTGTTATGAGGGAAATGTTATTACTGTGAAAAAGGAGGACCGAATTTTGAAACAGTGGTGTTAATTCACCCGAACTGCTGATTTAGTAATTTCGAAATCTGTGCAATAACCATTATTTCCAAATCACAAGGCAGTGAATGACCATAATTAAGACAGAAATGTTTAATGTATTCGCGCGAAAGATCTACTGGATAAAATTAAATGGAATATCGAATGAATTATTAATCTTTATATGTAGTTTTTGTATAATTAAATGAAATTATTAACTATTTTCAGCACTAAAAGAAGTAAATGCATGGAATTTAAATGATGTGTGAATTATAATTTATGCTCTTCAGCATTAGTTAACTTTCTTTATCCTCGTTATATTGCAGTGCTAGCCTTTAATTGTTTTAAATCATCAAAAATATTGCACATGATTTAAAGCAAAAACCATATTTAATTTTCAGTATAATAAAAATAGCAATTCAAGAATTCCTATACATATCTTTTCTTTTATTGTGAATATTGGCTTAAGTAGAATTGTTAAAAGAAACAAACCGTCTACACTTTTTCTTCCTCTGTTTTGATTTTCATTTTTTAGTAGATTTTTTTAAAAAGTGCACTTGTATGCAATAGAAATACATCACAGCACTAAAGGAAATAAATAAATGACATTTAAATGGTGTATGTATGATATTTTATGTTCTTCTGAATTAGTTAATCTTCGATACCTCATTATATTACACTGCTTGTCTTTAATTGTTTCAAATCATCAAAAATATTGGCATCATTTGAAACAAAAGCCATATTTAATTTTCAGTATCATAAAAATTACAACTCAAACATTTTTTATAGATCTTTTCTTTTATTGTAAATATTGATTTAAGTAAAAACAAAATATACACTATTTAAAGAAACAAACCGCCTAGACGTCTTTAATTCCTCTAATTTGGTTTTTATTTTTGAATACATTTTTTTTAAAGTGTAGTTGTATCCTAAAAGAATGCATTTTAGCACTAAAGGAAATAAATGTATGAAATTTAAATGATGTGTGGATATAAATCCCATATAAACCCCCCCCCTAAAAAATACATATAAATGCCTTCTATACCTCATTTATGCTCTTTTGCATTAGTTAACATTGTATATCTCATAATATTACAGTCCTTGCCTTAAATTGTTTCAAATCATCAAAAATATTGTCCATAATATAAAGTAACAGTATTTAATTTTCAGCATAAAATAATAGCAACTCAAATATTTCTACATATATTTTCTTTCATTGTGAATATCGACTTAAATGGAACTGAATGCAAACTGTTAAAAGAAGCAAGCTGCCTAGAATTTCTTTCTTCATCTACTATTTTGGTTTCCATTTTTGAGTAGATTGTTTTAAGTGTAAGTGTACTCTAAAGGAATGTATTTCAGCACTAAAAAAAAGTAAATGCATGAAATTTAAATGGTGTGTGAATGATAAAATTTATGCTCTTCTGCATTAGTTAGTTTAACATTGATGTACAGAAGGGAGGTATTGAGATACATGAGTATGTTACAGACTTTGTGTTTAACATGTTCAAATATAAGTAAATGTACGTGTAGGGGAAAGTCGGAAAAAACCGGGACCCTAACGGATTTTCTTTTATTGTTATTCACTATGAAAACAAAACAGTCAAAACTTGCAATAAAACGATAAACTGATTCCTTGTGAAGAAAAAAAGTATTCATTCAATCGCGAACAATAGCAATTAAGATCATAAAAGCACATTTTTTAGAAGTGTGCAATGTCCCGGTTTTGTCCGACCTGGTCGGACAAAACTGGGAACTGGAAATAATAATTAAAAACACATTGTAACTTTGCAATAATACTATTTATTAGAGGGAAACTTGCAGGATATGACATATTATACTTATGGAATTTAAATCTATATCAAATCTACATCAAATAACAATGATGCAAGTTATGACTTAAGAGTTAAACTTGTTTCGCAAAAAAATCAAAAATGAAAGTTTGATCTTGTTCATCTGCATTGCTGCACGCTTCATGTGCCCAGCCTTTGCAGTGAAGGCACTGTATCCAACTCTCCTTGGGTTTATATTGTTCATATAAATCTTTGCAAAAGATGCATGCTGCATCACTTTCATTCTTTTCCTCGTTTGATGTCAAGGGTCTTTTCTTCTTTGGCTTCTTCTTTTTCACCTCAGTTTCCTTTTCTGTCATCTTGAAAAGTTTTCGCTTCAGGGCTAAGTCTTTCTCGTCTTGTTTTTTCATCCTTTCTTTTTCTTCTAGTTCGAGTTCTAATTTGTAGGGGGTTGAAGTAAGGATAGCTGTTTTCCCTCGACGCTTTTCGGATTTCCTAATGGCCCTAGGGCCGGTTTGTACTGGAATAGGCCTTATATCCTGTGATGAGGCTGCAAAAGGACGCTTGATATATCTGCTCAGACCTTGAGAAGACGTAGACGGTTGCACAGGAACCTGCAAGCTGACGTTGTCGTCTTGCACAGGAACTGGAGCCTTCGAAGTCCGCGTTGACAGTTTCTCTATAGACCCATTCCCTTTCTCAGGCTGAGGTTTATAGGTTCCTATAGGCATGTCTACATCAGGACCTTGTTGTTGTTCAAGCAATACTTGACATTAAGCCAAAGGATTCTTTTCCACTTCCATGGGCCTCTTGGTTCTCTCAGCGTGAATAAAGAGGTGATCTGGGAATACGTCACTGTTAAACGGGTAGATCCCCGTCTTTTCAAACCCTTTTATAGTAAATAGAGCGCCCACAAAAATTTTGTCACATACAGACAGACAGCTCACAGACAGATATTTTCTAAAAACCATCAAATCGTGTTCAGGACCTTCTAAAACGTATAAATCTATCGAACACCGGAAGTCGAAATTTTTCACGAATCCAATACTTTCTTTTTTCTAAAGATGGAAGAAAGTAAAAATCATTTGTAGTTTATTAGGTACAAATAATTTGATACACAGAAAATTAAACACGTAAAAACTACCACCATGAAATTAAACAAAAGGTTAATCTCTCGAATAAATTAATTTAGCCCCAACTCGATAACTTACTAATTTTTTTTGTTTTAATTTTCAACTTAATTTGGAATATAAATGACTAATAAAGAGTTTTTTATATAACAACTTAATTTAAATTACTTTTTGTATAGTTTTTAAATATTTATAGATCGTAAAACAATAACTAAACAAGTGAATTCCATTTCAATCACGCAAATAAATGAGTTGTCCAAAACCGGGAACTTCCCGGTTATGTCCGACGTCCCGCATCCCGGCTTTGTCCGACCACGCCATTTTCATGAAATGTTACTCTAGCGTTGTTCAAACAACTCATAGACACCAATACAAAACGTTAAAATAACAAGTAAATAATGGGCTATCATACGTTTTACTTACCTAAACTAAATCCTTAGGCATTTAGGATTGGTAACGTAATATTGCAGACGCCGAATTGTTAACTTTTTCACGTGAAACTTTAAAAAAATCACCACTGCGAAATGAGTTGTTTTACACGATTACTGTTTACTAGGTGCTGTCAAGCCGCTCGCCTAAAAGTAATTCTAGAAGTTTCCGCTAGATACTGCCACAAATCAAGCCATAAAACCTGGATCCCTGTTTTATCCACCTACCCGGTTTTGTCCAACTCTCCCCTACTTATGTAAAAATAATCTTTTTGGTAAATATATTTTTATTTTATTATATTTTACATGCTATAGATTTCAAGAGAAACTGTTCTATAAATGTGGGTATTTACAATTTGTAAACATTTTTTTTTCAAATAGTTTAAAAAGTAAAAGTTACACTCTTCAAATTTAACGAATTATATCTTATGACAGATTTATTTCATCATCGTGGGACTTACATGTGTCGCGTTTTATTTACATTTCTTGAGGCACAAGAATTTATCACGGACACATTGTTAAAAATCAGGTTATACAGTAGCAAAATTATGTAAAAAAAAAAGAGTATACCTAAAATTGAGTGGGTATGTTTTTCTAATTGAGACTTAAATACTTCTAGCTATTATAAGCCGAGATAATACTAAAAATTGAGTACATTTTTCCAAATTTTTTAAGTAAAACTACTCAAAAATGAGAACCTAATCCTTCTCGGATTTTTTTTTTTTTTTTTTTTTTTTTGTACGCCGTGCGATTTTAAATCCCGATATACCAGCCAAATAAGTTCTAATTCTTTTTTAGCTTTCTGCTGCTGAGATTTCACATATTTAAATTTTTTTTTGTAATTTAAATGAATTATACTGTTGCAGTAAAAATAATTTACTTAGTTATGCTTGATAATGTGTAATACTGCATGAAAAAATAAAAAAAGAATCGCATAAAACCGATAGCGTTATAATAGAACAGATCTTTCTTCTTCACATTAAAGAACATCCATAAGAATAGAAACAGAATTGCTCTCTAGTAGTATCGATTTTATCGTGCAGAAACAGTTCAGTTACGTTTCTACTCTAGTAATTATTATATATGTGTTTTAGCTTGAATCGCGGCTGAAAAATGCATTATTTTTCATGTGACATTATAATATTTTTTTTCTATCGAGCCTTGTGCTTTATCAAGAATGTTTTGCCTTAAGTTCTATACATATTTTTGGGGCCTCAGGTAAAAAAAGTTGAAAATTAAATTGAAGATGAAAAATTTAACTTCAATTAGAAATCCGACACAACGAAAGTTTAAAACTTTGTTAAAAAAACTAGCTCTTTTTTTAAAATCAATTTTCCTCTCAAAATATAAGCATAGAATCAGTACTGCGAAATTATTGATGAATAAGCCCTATTATTTGCAGCCTAATGTTAATAGTATGTCAGGCCAAAGCATTCAGAAATATTTTAGAAGCCAGCAAATGAATTGAATATTACATGAATCCGGTTTCATTTCCACAGAAGGATATTTACTGATAACAGAAAATAGTTTTACAAACTCTGAAGATTAAATGCATATCTTGGAGAATAGACAAGATCTTAGAGAATTAGTAGGAATGTTATCGGAATATACTTTGAATATTGCAGTTCATTTACATATCGATTTTATAGGATATCTCCTGGATGAAAAATGTATAAGTTATGCAGTCACTTAATTTGTGAACAGATGTAGCTACAGTTAAAAAACCTACAAAGTAAGTAATAATTTTTTTAAATGAAGTAAGTGGTAGTTGAAAAGGTAAGTCGCTACGTGCTACACAATGAGCCCAATTGTAGCACTTGTGTGTGTAGTAATGAACTCTTATTGTATACTATATTTAGCAATTATGAACTGGAAATTTACAATAACGCAGTCTTTCATTCTTTTTGATCAAAATTAGAAATTATGTTGAATAATTCATTGTTACCAAAGGCTTGTAATAATGTTAATAAAATTCACAAATGAAGACATACTTTGAATATAAAATTTCTTCTTTATTTATCAAAATTGTAGTAAAAGCGCTTTCCTAATGACCATCCAATTTAGTAGAATAAGTTAAAAAATCCCGGATAGTTACTTATAAAGGTTTGTTAGCGATCATCTTTAGTAAAAATTAAAAAATGGAAGATTCCGTCAGTTAAGCACAACACCACCTCAACGGTCCAAAAGCTCAAACTTATTTGATTCTGACAGGAACAATCAAAACTCAGATTTTAACAAAACTGGGTCACCCAAAATAAATGCAGGAAAACTTTAAATATATAAAAGAGAAATTCGATATGCTTAGAGCGGGATGTCGCCCATGACATAACCACACTATGATCGCGGAGAAGAGAAGGAATGCACGTGATAACCGATGACCCAATTGGCGCTAGAAAAAACAGAGCAATCCTACGGCGAATAAAAATAACAGCACCAACCGCAAAAAATTACAGTGTGAGGAGTCCTTACAGGATCTTTAGCAGCAACATGCGTTACTTAGCACTCTTATCTCGAAAATTGGGGAAAATATTATGGGAAAAATAAATTAAAAAGTTGTTTAGCGTTATCAATATAATAGGAAATGATATTTCATCTGCATCAATAGCATAAACCGAAAGCGAAAAATACGAATGTAAATTGTTGCAATTAGCTTTATTGTTGCCATATGAATAAACGATTTGTGGTCGATGATGTATATTCCGATAACATTCCTACTAATTCTCTAAGATCTTGTCTATTCTCCAAGATATGCATTTAATCTTCAGAGTTTGTAAAACTATTTTCTGTTATCAGTAAATATCCTTCTGTGGAAATGAAACCGGATTCATGTAATATTCAATTCATTTGCTGGCTTCTAAAATATTTCTGAATGCTTTGGCCTGACATACTATTAACATTAGGCTGCAAATAATAGGGCTTATTCATCAATAATTTCGCAGTAATGATTCTATGCTTATATTTTGAGAGGAAAATTGATTTAAAAAAGAGCTAGTTTTTTTAACAAAGTTTTAAACTTTCGTTGTGTCGCATTTCTAATTGAAGTTAAATTTTCGAGTACAAACAATGAGATTCTGTTTCTCCTGACTTGATAATGTTGTTTGATCGCAATTCTCAGACCTTTTTCCCCCGTTATGTTTTTCTGTAACGAAATCAACACTATGATATAAATGAGAATAGGACAAATTTAAATTAACTTTTATGTTTTTGATTCATACTAATCGTGCGCATAGAGTGTAATCTTTTTACTAAATCAATGACACTGAATTACTTTCTATTTGACTCTCTTTTCACATCTCCAATAATTTTAAAAATAAGATCGCTATGTTCTGGACTTCGCCAACAGTGGCGCTGTTAGTAACCTCATTGAGTAAGGCGTACTCACATTTCAATGTGTAGACGCCATTTACATAACTGTACCTACATCCATTCACAAATTAAATGTCTGTTACAGAATACATCTTGGCCATGTCTTCGCGCATAAGGGTATTCAAGGCAATGAATGCACATACCAACTTGCCAAAAAAAAAAAATAACATAGACCACTACATCTAGGTTCCAGTCATTTATTAAGATGGTCCTGAAATCCAATATTTTGAGTGAATGACAGGAGTACTGGGAATCCTCTGACAATGGCAGGCACACGTTTAACTTAATTCCCAAAGTTTCACTTGATATTCGAAAGATTCGTTACCTCCCATCCCACACAACTAGCTTCCTAACGGGACACGGCTCATTCAAGTCCTACATACACAAATTCACGATTGCTAGAACCAAGAGATGTGAGTGTGGTGAGGTGGACACACCTAGCCACCCGTACTATAACTGTCCACTTACGAAAATTTGGCACATTAAACGACCAGCTACTCCACCAAAGGAATTTCCACACAACATTCGAACACGCCCCACACTTCTCACCAAAATAAAACGAATACACTATTATCTTCTACACTTATCCAGTCTAACAACTTAGTTGTCGGGGTTCCCACTACCTCAGTTTACGGCACCGAGTGGTACCGCTTCTTGTCGCCAGTAGAGTTTGCTGTGGTGGTACCACAGCGTCCCTGTGGCGTGAGAGTTGATCCCTAGCGCGCACACCGCGCCTCTTTCTGCCAATTTCTTCCGGGCCATTATCGCGTTCGGGCTCCGGCCTCCCGCAGATTTGGTCTACCACGTTTTTGGCCCATTCCCATAGTTTGTTCTTTAATTTCCGTTTTCCGGAAGGTTAAGCTCCGACTGATAATTGTATATTAAAAAAAATTAGACCACAGTAAAAGGTACCGGGAGCGACATCTACGCTCTATAGACTTGGTTTCAATGTCTGAACAGCCCTTCTCAGGCTGTAAATTAAATGACTGTGTAACGCATACGATTTCCACCGTCTATAAATGTCATCATCATAACTGCAGCTGTTCGCATAGATATATATTTGTATTCCGCGCTGATAAAGAAAATCTATAAATGATATAAATATTTTCAGTTTCATATACATATTTTTTTTCTTAGTTTTCACAATTTGCGTCAAAAAGTCGCGAGGGAAATGTTTTTCTTATCATCCTAAAAGGATTTCGGTATCGATATTATTTAGTTATTTACTTTTTTGAAGTTATAAGTGAATTATCTGTAGCTATAACTTTTTAAATACATAAAAAAATAAAAATATTTTTTGATTAAAAAATATCTGTGTATTTATTTAATTAAAAAATTAAAACAATAATATAAAACAACAATAAAAAGTTCTAATTATTTTGCTTCTAAAAAATAAATTAATATTGATAAAATATAAAAATGTTTCATCACTATTGTCAATCGTGTTTTCAGTAGTCACACGCACTTATTCGAATGTGACAAGTCGCGAGGGAAATGTTTTTCTTATCATCCTAAAAGGATTTCGGTATCGATATTATTTAGTTATTTACTTTTTTGAAGTTATAAGTGAATTATCTGTAGCTATAACTTTTTAAATACATAAAAAATAAAAATATTTTTTGATTAAAAAATATCTGTGTATTTATTTAATTAAAAAATTAAAATTAAAAAATTAAAAAATTAAAAATTAATTTCTCATAAAAATATTTGAAAAATAAAATGTAATTGCTCTCAGATCATATTACAGATGCAACATTCTAAATAAACATGATTATTTTTAAACGTGACATAAGAAAACCTAAATATTTTACTATCTTACTACTCACTTATTAAATAAATGTTAACAGCTATTTATATTCTATCATTATTACAATATAAAGATGTTTCATCTCTACTGTCAATGATGCTTTCAATAGTCACACGTACTTATTCAGATGGCATTTCTTATAAAAATATTCAAAAAGTAAAATGTAATTGCTCCCAGTTCATATTATAAATACAACATTCTAAATAAACATAATTATTTTAAAAAGTGATATAAGAAAATTTAAATGTTTTACTATCTTACTACTCATTTATTACATAAATATAAACATTTATTTATTTTCTATCATGGCTCTAACATAAAGAAATTTTATTTCTGCTGTCAATGATGCTTTCAATAGTGACACGCACTTATTCAAATAATATTTTTAACAAAAATATTAAAAAATAGAATGTAATTGCTCTCAGCTCATTTTATAAAAGAATCATTCTTAGAAATAAACTTGACTATTTTAAAAATGATACAAGAAAACTTAAATCTTTTACTATATTACTACTCATTTATTACAGAAATGTTAACAGACATTTTACAGAAAATACCAGATCATCAGGCATTAGTATTAATTGTGAAGATCAATATTAGTATATACTATTTATCTTTTAATATTATTTTTATCTTTAAAAAACATATTATTTCCTTTAAAAAAAAGAGAATAATCCTTTTTAAAAGAATTCTTTAAAGGAAATAATGTGTTTTTTAAAGATAAAAATAATATGAAAAAAAAAATCTATACTAGTATTGCTCTCCACAATTAATACTAATTTGCCTGATGGTCTGGTATACTAAATAATATATAATTGTAATACGGCCAGTACAAAAATAGGATATTCTGTTTTTAGAATATCTAAAATTTTTTATTTAGAAATGTTTTCCCAGAAAAAAAAAATGTTATGATTAATTAATTACTAAAGTTAAAAAAAATATATATATGTTCTAAAAATTATTACAGTACACTTAAAGGCTTATAAAAACCTTTTAATGAACAGATCTACTAGTTTCGTACGCACAATCGGCGACAATAGCGAAAATAGTTTATTTTATCGTTATTGATCTTGAGAATGTCGCCAATTGTGTGTACGAAGCTAGTAGGTCTGTTTATTAAAAGATTTTTATAAGCTTTCTGTGTACTGTAATCACGTTTAGCATATATAATTTTATTTTAATGAAAATAAGTGTGATTTTTCTTAGATAATTATATTAAAGTTTACTTTATCTTTTTTCAAAACGGTTACTGTCAAATTAACTTCGTTATTGTAAAAGAAGAAAAAAATACATCACAGAAAAGTTTTCTGTCACGTTTAAAAAACACATTATTTCCTTTTCAAAAATTCTTTTAAAAAGGATTATTCTCTTTTTTAAAAGAAAATAATGTGTTTTTAAATTCCAACTATTAGCTCACACACTCTCTCTCTATATATATCTTGTCCAAATTTTCAATCGTTAATAAAATATTTTCTATTCATCCACTCAAGTTCAAATACAAGACAGTTTTTTCAAATATTAATTCATTAATTAAATTAAATTAATTAATTTTAGTTTTAAATGGGAGAAAAAAAATCCTCCCATTGTTTTCATAAATGAAATGAAAGATTTATCTCAAATGAGTGATGTCACAGAAATAAAATATCGCAACGATGATTATAAAAAAAAAAAATGTTCAATAAAGATAACGTGGGACATTAATGCTGCACGGGCTTATTTTATATATTTATGATTAAAAAGTAGGAATTGACTTAAAAATTTTCTTTTATATTACTTGTTTAGAGATAAAAATAATATTAAAAGATAAATAGCATGTACTAGTATTGATCTCCACAATTAATACTAATGCCTGGTAAAGTATTATATAAATTACTAAGTATTATATAAATAAAAAACACTGGAGTAAAGATTACTTGAATTATTAACATTTAAATTCTAATATTCTCCATTCTCCGTCATGAATGAAAAGTTAGTAATGAAATATCTTAAAGTTCGGCAAAATAAAGCCTTCACAACATTTCGACCGACCAAAGATCTCGGATGGTCTTCTGGACCAGTTATTTCCATTCTGCTCATCAATAAATTGATGGACGAAACTTATATGCTAAGGTTTGCTTTCAAAACTTGAATTTCTCAGATGTATCTCTTTTCACCCGGGGCTATTTTAAAGTAACATCTCATCTGCATAGAGAGAGAGAGAGCATAAACGGCCTTTTCGAGTGTGAACTTCTCCAAAAGCAGAAGTTGCATAAGATTTAAGGGGAAGTATTAGAAACTGTTGAACTGATCTCGAAATATTGGAAAGATAATAACACCGCTGTAAAGTTCAAAAGATGAATATATTTCTGACGTTTGCATTTACGTATTGGTCAAAGGATTCACAAAAATGTAACAGACACGTATGTTGAGATCAATATGCTGTTCGTTATGAAAGTATAGAAATATACGCAGACGCAATTGGGAGTGTTTTAAACTAAATTCTCGAGTCTTATTTCAATGGATCAAAATAGAAATACCATTTTAATCTCAATTTTTTTTTTCAAGTTGTAATTCATGAACATAAGAAATAGTTTGTTATTTTCGAAATAAAATATTTTACAGTTAAAAGGATACAAAATAAATTGAACTTGGGAAAATGAAAATGTGGAAGAATAATTAAAAGCATAGCAACGTGTTTAGAAAAGCAGTATTGAGATAAAGAGCAAATGCCCCGTTTTTTATTCCATAATTTCAGTATTACTAAGTGTCATCGTCAGATTATGTATATCGAGGTGTCTATCGCTGCAACAACCCAGGTTCGCGAGCGGTACATTCTCTTTCGTGACATAGCTGAAGGCTTAGTGACGATCTCTGTAGATTTTCACGTTCGGAGGCGTTGGTAAAGCAAGTGCGTGTTCGGGAAACCCGGGTACGGACCTAGGGTCCGGCAACCCTATGGGTGTCCGGTACCCGAAGCACCTGAGGGATTCGGATATGTCCCTAAGTGTCATGCGGCAGTTTCCTTCAGTATGAGGCTGCGCTGTTGTAGCGACCAGTTCGTGTAGCACTTGGGAGCAGGAGGAGTGATGCGCAGGTGGTGGTGCTCCTCCTTGGCTGGTAGCCTGCGTCATGGCGGCGTCGCACCGGACCGTCTGCGGTCTCGGTCCCGTCTGATAAGGGGCGCATTTTGGGTTCCACAAAACATGTACTGGCGGGACGGTCATCGTTCGGCCTGACAGTTTTATATCAAGGTGCCTAGTTATTGTACAAATATTCTTCTATAATAATAAGGAAAGAAGTTCGTATGTCTCTGTGTGTGTTCTGTGTTCCATTACACTGCAGACCATTGCATGCAGAGCTACAAGATTTTGCAGGAAGGTATCTCTATATTTGTAGTTATGCATCCCGAAGCCTGATTTTCGATTTTTTGATTAGATTTTTTAAATTTAATTTTAAATGCGATTTTTCACATTTTGTCGCAATTTTTTCAGGTTAGTAAAAGGAATTCGGTTTCAGTCTTTTAGTCCAATATAGTAAATTTTGTTCTCTGTTCAATAAAGTTTATTCGGAATTTGTACAGCTATTTTTGAATTTTTTGCGATTTTTATCCGAGTTTTAACTTTTTTTTTCACATGTTGGGGAGATTTCTTGATATTGGTAAAAGGAATTCTGTTTGAATCTTTTATCTAATATAATAAACTTTATCCTCGGTGATTTTTGAATTTTAAAAATTCTTAATGCGGTTTTCAATGCAATTTTTATGTTTTTAGACGTTTCACGGAGATTTTTTGACATTCGTAAAATGAATTCGGTTTCAAACATTTAGACAACTATAGTAAATTAACTTCTCCGCAATTTTCGAATTTTTAGCAATTTTTAACCTTTTCCGCGTTTTGCGGCAATTTTTTTGACATCCGTGAAAGGAATTCGGTTTCAAACGTCTAGCCGCATGTGAATTTTGCCTTTCGTGATTTTTAATGCGATTTTGATTGTAATTTTTACAGTTTCCTCGCATTTCGCAGTGATTTTTGGAAATTCTTAAAAGAAATTCAGTTTCAAACTCTTAGTTTAATATATTAAAGTTTGTTCTCAGTAATTTTTGATTATGTTAGTGATTTTTAATGCGATTTTTATTTTTTCATCCTTCCACGACTATTTTTGATATTCCTAAAAGGAATTCGTTTTCAAACTTTTAGCCTAATATAGTAAATTTTGTCCACCGCGATTTTTAATGCAATTTTCAATGCGATTTGTAACTATTTTTGCTTTTCGTAGTGATTTTTTGACATTCGTAAAAGGAATTCGGTTTAAAACTTTTAGCCCTACTAAATTTTGTTCTGTGGTATTTTTCGAGCTTTTTCACGTTTTGCGGCAATTTTTTTTTTTAATTTGTTGGAATTCGATTTTAAACTTTTAGCCTGTAGTAAGTTTTTTCCTCCTCGATCTTTGAACTTTTAGCAATTTTTAAAGCAGTTTTCAATGCATTTTTTTTAAAAATCGTTTTATTGCGTTTTGCGGCGATTTTTTTTTAGCATTCGTAAACGGAATTCGGTTTAAAATTTTAGACTAATATAGTAAATTTTTTCCTCTGCGAGTTTTGATTTTTTTGCGATTTTGAATGCTATGTTTTTTAACGTTTTTTCGCCTTTTGCTGCTATGTTTTGACATTAGTAAAACTAATTCGGTTCAAGACAGTTAGCCTAAAATTGTACATTTTGTCTGAGATTTTTAATGTGATTTTTAGCGTTTTTTCACGTTTCGAGCTGATTTTTAGACATTCGTGAAAAAATTTTGGTTACAATGTTTTAGTTTACTGTAGTATATTTTGTTCTCTGCGATTTTTGAAATTTAGCGATTTTTTATGCGATTCTTATCTTTACTATTACTCACTCTTCGTTTTTACTTTCCGAATACATAGTGTATGGAAAAAATGGTTATCATTATTTGTATTGTGTATGAGTGAACACGATAACTGCCAAACGGTTCTTTCCATAGAGTTCTCATTTTGGCGAATATGTTACAAACCACCGTCGTAAGAGCTGTATAGATTTCCATACAAATCGCCGCCGAATTAGGTATTTAGTCCATTTTTAAACAATTTTGAAACTGATTCTGTAGGAAAAAATCAACAAGGAAATGTGACAGAGTATTAGCGATAAATATTGCGGCAATGTAATCAAGCATTAGTAATGCAGAGTTAACGTCTCCTTTTTCAAAATGGGTGACCCAGCCGTCCAGCGTTCGAATCCAATGGATTCCATTGTGACAGAAATTTGTGTTTGTATTTCTTTTTCTTCTTTTTTTTTCTTTTTACTTTCTGGATACATACGGAAAAATCGAGTCACTTAAGATTTTTCAATTTTTTTATTATTTTGCATTAAAGAAAAGTTTTTTTTTTAAACTTTTGAATCAGCTATTTCTAAACCTGTAGTGTTCATTTTTGTGTTAGTTTTCAACATCACATAGTCACAATAAAATTTATTTTATTCAATTTTGCTTTCCCCTATGTTTTAGTATCTAGTATTATATCTTCAAAAGAAGGTGTTGATGCGGTTACATGAAAATAATTTTATAGATAGGTAATAAACAAAAATAAAATCAAACCTAAATAATAAAAGAACCAAAGTAATTTAGATTGTTTAATAGAATGTTTCAAGCCAAACGTTCTCATTTCATATACTTTACTAAATATGCTAAGTATTACAACTCAGACATCCGGACTTAACTTTTAGCTTGCGTTGAAACAACATGTAATAAGTAATTGTTTTCCTGAAAATTTTCACGAAGTGGTAAAAGGTCGACTTCATTTCCTCTACTTATGTAAATTACGCATGCATAGAGCCTCGTGCTTTTAACGCCCGTCTAATTTTAAATTCCTGCATTTAGAATTGTCTTCCGTCCTATGCTTGTTTTAGATTCAGAGCGCCCGCCGACTTAGAAATTTTAATTCCGAACACAACTTCGGTTGGTGGTATTTCTTAGCTTTGTCACACACCCTTTGCTTTCATTTCCGACTGAGTCTTTTCGTTAGAACTTTGTATAAGTGGAATTTTCTGCCTACTGGATAAGCACACTAGCACAAAGCAACATAAGATCGTGTGGATTATGCTTTGAAGTGGTATGTTAGACATTTTTCGTCATTAGTAAACTGTTTTAAGCGTAACAAATCATAAATAAGTAACATTTTAAAAGTATGCATGGTACAAAGCTTTAAAATATAGTGAAAATGTCTTTTAGTAATGACATAATTTATAACTTGAAAAAATATTATGTGAATATTAGAGTATTAGAGAAGAAATATAAGACACTGATACTACTAAAATATTTACTAAATTTTAACACTCTGTAATAGAAGTTCTCAATCTCTTAGTTACCACGTATAGTATAAAGTGTAATGTCTGTGTTACATAATAGTAATTGTCACAAAGTAATTAAAAATAAAATTCGGGTGAAAATATTAGAGTAAATTCCCAGTAATTCGGGAAAAGGGAGACTCATAAAAATTTTAGTCCATTGATAGAAATGTAATGAATTTATTACGTTAAAAGCATATTATCTAAGTCGGAAGCACAGAATTGCCAGAAGTTATACACCGATAGCAACGTGTCTTTTTTTGATGTAGAGATAGACGACAATTGAGTTGAAAAAAGCAAACCTAGAATTATATTTATCACCATGGCTGAATTAGTTGGCATTTAATTTTAAAAGCAAACCTGGGTGGCAATTAAAAAATTCCTCGGGCAAAAATTAGTCACCCTTGGACGGACGTAGGATAGTTTTGTTATACTTATACAGATTGCGTTGCAGAAGTGTCACTATGTAAAAAGAGCCTGGAATGCTACTCCGTGCATATCACAGTAATCTGTATGATCATAGCAGTAACTTGAAATTAGCAAGTCTTTCTGAAGTAGGGGAATAGTGCATTAAGAGGGGTAAATATAGGGGTTTGTCAGGGTGGCAAAAAGTTGCTATTATGTTTGGGCTTTCCAACAGCCATACAGTGTCCGACGTCGCCCGGTTTATTCGTGTATAGATAACTATTCAACGTGTCTACAAGGAATGGTATATTCCTGGTAGGCATGAAGCACGGCTTGAAAACCATGGTTGATGAAAGATCTTAATCCAGAGGAACCAGAGACAAGTGTCACGTCTTGTCGATGAAAATCGGTTCCAAACCCGGCAAGAATTCTTATAGTCAATAAATGAAGGTTCACCCCAATCTGCTTCGGAGTGACCATTTCAATGAAAACTTCATGCAATAAATATTCGAAGAAGAGTACGTCTCAGCGCAGCAAATAAAGTTGCATGTCTATAGTGGACCAAAATACACCGAAAGTGAACGTGGAACTTGCAACGTATTCTTTTTCATTTCTTTTATTTTATGAATGTGCTCTCACATATCTATAAATGTTTCTATGAGTTATCTTTTGTTTTTAATAATTTCTTTGGCTACTTCATTTTTTGTTATATGTTTTGGAAATGTGCCATGCCAGGAAAACTTTATGGCCAAGAACTCTGCTAGCCAAGACCTCTTTCTGGTCAAGACCTCTGCTGTTTTGTTTTGTAAAAAAACGTAGTATTGCTTCAAAACTTTGCGGCAAAAAGCTGGATGCTTAAAAAGTTTTTATTTTCAACATTTGAAAAACCAATTCTGGAATTGTGGTATCAAACGAATTTCCATTATTTCTTTGAATAGATTATTATTATTTTGAAACTGAGTTTAACTTTATTTCTAACTGATTTCGAGACACCAGAAATGTATTCTCTCTTCCTGAGAAAATGGCGTGCTCAAAAAGAGTTTTAAATTCCCTTCTTGTCAGGTAATAAACGCCAAAATCTTGACTTATTCTAGCTAAAAAGAAGAAAAAATAGTTGTATTATATATATATAATAAATATTAAATAATATACACTTAAATAATATACTTACCATAAACAAATAAAATAATCTTGATAATAATATTATAATTCAGTTAAAGTTAAGTCAATCCATTGTTTACTAAACACGTATTTTTCCACTTTAAATTAAAAGCATCATACTAATAAAATACTCAAAGTAACGAGATACTTTTATCCACATATCCCAACATCAGAGTTGGACAAAATACATTGAAAAACCATTTTAGATACAAAATAAGAAATACATTGATTTTAGGACCTAAAATTCAAAAACATTAGTTTTAGAATATAAAATACAAAGTACAAAATACTTTTTTAAATTAAAAATTTCCAAATACAAAATATACTTATTTTCAAAATACATTTAAAACATAAAATGTATTTTGAAATGTAAAAAAAACATATTATATTGTGCATTAAATTGCATAACACAAATGGAAAGTGCTTTTGCAAAACTAATTAAACTTTTTAAATTATAAATTTCCAAAGCAAAGAAGCAAAACTGATAAGAAAAAGTAAATCAATCTATAGAAGAACACATTTTATATAGCAAACACAGAATTGTTAGAGGTAAAATATTAAATTAAAAATGTATAAGGAAGTATGAACATTTTTATGTATAATTCAGCGTCAAACGATTTTTCTTCTTTTTTCTAGAAACGAATTTCAGGATTAGACAAAACAGACAGGCATCTATTTCCCTGTTGCGAATCGCTGATCTGCGGTTTAAACATGATAGTTTGAAATCTGGAAAAAATGTATTTTAATTATTTTTAAAATACAAAATACTTGAAAAAAATTAAAAAATGCATCACAAAAATTCTTTCGCTTTATCGGTTTAAAATACAAAATACAAAATACAAATGTATTTTGAAAAAGTATTTCAAATACATGTATTTTCGATACTGCCCAACATTCTTTAAAAATGATGGATGACGTTATTATTTTTTTTTAAAAGGACGTTTAAATACCACCAGAGTCTAATATAGTTTTGTTCGTTTATTAATGATTAAATTGTCTATATTAATTTAATTACTCACTGTGAAGATTTTTTAGCTCACAGGCTATCAAAGCCTGAGAGCTTATGTGCCCGCCGGTTCTGTATGTACGTACGTACGTATGTATGTATGTATGTATGTATGTATGTACGTACGTAACGCGATAACTCTTGATTGAACTAACCGTTTTACTTTAAATTTTGTTTATAGGTTCCTTGTGATAAGGCGCTTCCCTGATTAGTTTTGGAGGTTCATTGGTTAAGCATAAAGGGGGGAAACGGGGGGCTAACCCCCCATAATTTAGATAAATGGGTTTTTCACGCAGAATTATCCCATTTTCTTCCAATTTTGTATATAGGTTCATTTTGATAATGCGCTTCTGTCAATAGTTTTGGGGGTTCATTGGTTAAGTATAAAGGGGGAAAGGGGGATACCCCCCTCCCTAATTTAGATAAATGAGTTTTTCATGCAGAATTATCCGATTTTCTTCAAATTTTGTATATAGGTTCATTGTGATGATGCGCTTCTCTGAATAGTTTTGGGGGTTCATTGGTAAAGTATAAAGGGGGAAAGGGGGGGCTAATCCCCCCTTAAATTAGATAAATGAGTTTTTCATGCAGAATTATCCCATTTTCTTCAAATTTTGTATATAGGTTCATTGTGATGATGCGCTTCTCTGAATAGTTTTGGGGGTTCATTGGTTAAGTATAAAGGGAGAAAGGGGGTGGGGCTAATCCCCCCTTAATTTAGATAAATGGGTTTTTCACGCAGAATTATCCCATTTTCTTCCAATTTTGTATATAGGTTCATTTTGATAATGCGCTTCTGTCAATAGTTTTGGGGGTTCATTGGTTAAGTATAAAGGGGGAAAGGGGGATACCCCCCCTCCCTAATTTAGATAAATGAGTTTTTCATGCAGAATTATCCGATTTTCTTCAAATTTTGTATATAGGTTCATTGTGATGATGCGCTTCTCTGAATAGTTTTGGGGGTTCATTGGTAAAGTATAAAGGGGGAAAGGGGGGGCTAATCCCCCCTTAAATTAGATAAATGAGTTTTTCATGCAGAATTATCCCATTTTCTTCAAATTTTGTATATAGGTTCATTGTGATGATGCGCTTCTCTGAATAGTTTTGGGGGTTCATTGGTTAAGTATAAAGGGGGAAAGGGGGGATAACCCCCCTAATTTTGATAAATGAGTTTTTCATGCAGAATTATCCGACTTTCTTCAAATTTTGTATATAGGTTCATTGTGATAATGCGCTTCTCTGAATAGTTTTGGGGGTTCATTGGTTAAGTATAAAGGGGGGCTAATCCCCCCCTTAATTTAGATAAATGGGTTTTTCATGTAGAATTATCCGATTTTCTTCAAATTTTGTATATAGGTTCATTTTGATAATGCGCTTCTGTCAATAGTTTTAGGGGTTCATTGGTTAAGTATAAAGGGGGAAAGGGGGGATAACCCCCCTAATTTTGATAAATGAGTTTTTCATGCAGAATTATCCGACTTTCTTCAAATTTTGTATATAGGTTCATTGTGATAATGCGCTTCTCTGAATAGTTTTGGGGGTTCCTTGGTTAAGTATAAAGGGGGAAAGGGGGGGGCTAATCCCCCTTTAATTTAGATAAATGGGTTTTTCATGCAGAATTATCCGATTTTCTTCAAATTTTGTATATATATTCATTGTAATTAGAGACTTCCCTGATTAGTTTAAGGGGTTCATTAGTTAACTATGAGGTGGGTAACGATGGGATGATCCCCCCCCCCTTAATATACTGTTGATTTCTTTATTTTTTGAAGGGCATATTTCAAATTCTTTGAAATAAGAGTATAATATACAATTAGTGTGAATAGCCTGTGAGCTCAATGCCCTCAGTTTAACTGGGCACTTTCCTTTTTATTATAATTTTTTTTATTGAAAATTATTTGTTATTTCTGGTACAAATATTTAAATTAGAAAGCTAATTAATGCATAATTGATATTTGGAATCTACAAGCACATTAGAAGATTACTATGCGCTTATTAATTGGTCCTTCTCATTATTTTTTCTAAAGATAAAAGAAATGTTTCAAGAATATTGGATATCCAGGATCTTAAATGAATTTTCATAAATGCTTCTACTATATTAGGGAACACTTTTGTATATTTTTATAGTGTATATACAAGAAAGTACTTTATATTTTATGATTATTTTTTTGTAATTCATTAACATCTAATTAAAGGTATTCGAACTATTCATTTTTAATATAATAATTTATTCTTATACTATAATATTTTATTATCATATGCCAATATAAAAAAACTTCATCGAAACATGCACTGTGTTATGCAATTTCGTCTAAAATACATTTCACTTTAATCAAAAAAGCATTCCACAGTTTGCATATCATTTCGAATTTCTCTGTAAACTGAAATTTTCAGTTTATAAATTTACATTACATCTTCCATAATATATTTTCAATCCAATTTAAAGCTAACGCAAACTATTTCCATGTAATTCACTTCGTGATATTTTATGTAAAGTTATTTTACATTCTACGTACGAGGAATGAGAGCAGAGCAGCGATATATATAAATGCTAAAATTTGTGAGTATTTCGAGCGCAATATTTAGTAATCAATTCCAATCAACTCTTCCATCAACTATTGATAATACAACCCATAATTTTATCGACACATTAGATATCGTCCGCTCATCTTACTACTAAGCTCTTCCTATTTGGTTATTCTCAATTATTAGGCAAGATATAACCGTTGAGGCGTTCAGTCTGAAATGCTTGGAGTAATGTTAGCCCAGAACAGTTCCCTATCGGAATATTCCAATATATATAACTAGGTACTTCGTATGCCCAGGGGTGAGAATGTGGATTTCCACTAATCTAAGGACCTAATTCTACCTATCATTGTAGACCAATTGCTTGGGGGACTGTAGTTACTGCGAGCTTTGATTTGTTGCCTCGTGTGTAGAGTTGTAGCATCTATTGTTAGATGGTATTCAGTTCTGTTAACATATTGGAAAGGGAAAGGGATCGGAGTACAAATTACAGTTATGTAGTCTCATGTTCATATAATAAATGTTAGACGATTACGTATGTTTAGCATATTTTGGATTATAATGTGATTTAGTTTGCAGCTTCAATTTCAATATTTAAAGGGGAAATTTTCCGATTTGTTTGCACTTTTTAGGGGGTTAAGGAGTTGCGAAATCACATGTAAAATTGCTGACATTGATGTATCTTTTTTCGGTAACTACTGAACCGATTTTAATATTTAATTTTTTTTGCAGTAGCTAAATTATAAGTTGATAGTTAAAATAAAAATTAAAAATGCAATAGTTATTAATTGGTCTTTGGTTCTTCTCATTTATTTGTCTGAAGATAAGAGAAAGGTTTCCAGATTCTTGTGTAGCCACATACAATAAACATCGTAGATTCTTTACAACTCATCATTCGCTGTTGCATTGTGACATGTCTCCAGGTGATGTTGCAATGAAGCCACCCTGTGACTCTTCTGTGACCCTCATTTGGAGACTCTATTGTAAAGTCGCCATCACCATTGCGTTGTGAGAAGTTTTCAAATGAAGTCACAATGAAGTCGTATGGTGACTCTCACGTGACCGACATTTGGAGACGCTACTGGTCACCATAAGCGTTGCTTTGTGATGAGTCATTCGATTACTTCATTTTGATGTCACTTGGGAAATCGTGACAAAGCAATTATCATGATGGAGTTTTCAAATCACAATCATATAAGAGGTAGAAGGAAACTAATTGTAACGTCACCTAGTGAATTGTCACAAAGCAATAGTCGCTGTGACTTGACAGTGGAGACTCAATATCTTCAAATGATAAACATATTGAAATAACATAAGTATTGCAATAATAATGCAATAATTATGTTTATTAAATGAAACAGACCTAGATTTCTTTAGTTTGCGGAGTTGCAAAATTATTGCATTTTTTATTTTATTTTAATTTTTTGTTTTCGGAAGTATTAATTTAAAGTTTAGCTACTGCGAAATTCACATAAAAAAGATTGAAATCGATTCAATAGCTCGCGAGAAAAAGGTACATCAATGTTAACTGTTTTACACGTGAATTCGCAATTTATTTCACCCTTTAAGTGATTAATAATTAAAATATCTTATATTTTAATCCTTTAAAATTAACTAAAAATTTTACAGTATGCAAAATTCTAGAAAAAAATTTCTATTATAGCGGACATTTTTATGAAAATTCAATGTGGACTTGTATTTACCCAATATTCCGGAAATGTTTTCCTTACTTTCAGTATCCATCTGGATAAAGACTAATAAAATAATCAGAAAAATAGTTTTACGAGGTTTACATAAGAATTTTTAAAATAAAAGGGATTCGTAGCTGTAAAATTCGAAAAATTTACTGGTATTCAAAAATTAAGGGACAACACACAAAATGCCGATGTTCGAACGCATAATTTTTATTGTGAATATTCAAAAGAAAGTGACATAAACGACAGGTGTAAAAAATAGGTTAAACCCTAGCAGCACAGCCATTCGTGTGACGTTACCATAACGTAAAAAATGTTACAGTCTTATAATGTACGAGAATGTGATATTTGATATTTTTCACTCATCTCATGATAAATATCAAGTGACTCTGCTGAAAAATCCCTGTGGCTGTTGCATTGTGACTATTCTGCAGGTGACGCTGCAATGAAGCCACCTTATGACTCTCTTGTGAACCTTATTTGAAGACTCCATTGCGAAGTCGCCATGATCATTTTATTGTGAGGAGTTATCAAATGACCTTACAATGAAGTCACATGGTGACTCTCAGGTGATCATTAGTGGGAGACTCTACTGGTCATCATGATCGTGGCTTTGTGTTAGGCCGTTATATCATTCGATGACTTCATTTTGATGCCACTTGGGGACGTCACAAAGCAACTATCATGATGGAGTCTCCAAATGACAATCACATGAAAGGAGCAAGGTGACTGAATTGTAACGCCACCTAGTAACTTCTCACAAAGCAACAGTCACACTGACTTGACAGTGGAAACTTGAAATGATGGTCACTTGAGAGATATAATGAGTTGAATGAAATATGTCATATTCCATTTTACCGTAGTGACTGTGACATTTGTGACCACATTTGTGACGTTAAGGTTATTTCACAAACACTGGCTGTGTTATTAAGTTAGTACTAATCTTCTATACCTGCCGTTTATATCATTTTCTTTTCAGTACTCATAATTAACTTTTTTGTTCGAAAATTACCCTTTTGTATTTGTTCCTCAATTTTTGGACGCCAGTATACGTGTTTGTTAATTTCGGAATCCGTTTGGTTTCTGAGATTTATGACTGGTTCTTCTAAAAATGATTTCTGAACGTTTCCCAAACGTTTCCCAAATCGTGGGTAATAATCGTATACTGGATTTTCGTAAAGGTTTAGTCTATATCAACATACTTTCATAATCTCAATTCAATATCAACCGGGCAAGACGCTACCATTGAAGCGTTCTGCCTAAAATGTTTGGGGTAGTGTCAGACCAGAACAGTTCCCTATCGGAGTTCCAATATAACTAGATATTTCGTTTGCCCTGGTGAATGTGGGTTTCCACTAATACAAGTGAAATCAATGGATTTGTACTTTTCATCTATTTCACAAGTGACAGAAATTTCTATTTAGTATTTTTCATTTATGGTTGCAAATTAATTGTTGCATTGTTCATTTGTATTAATAAATATTGCATTGTTATATACTCCTATTAAATTAGCAGACCTGTAACATTGTATCACATTTGTCGGTCTCATATTTTTATGTTAAAATATTGGGTCAAGATAAATCATACTAGATCCACCATGTTGTATCAAGGTAAAATTTTCAAATTGGAAAGGCTGGTATGTTGAATATAATATATATATATATATACACTAAACACACACACAGGCAGGCACAGACATGTATATATACATAAACTGGCATTTTCTACTTCCGCAATCAAATTTTGCATATATGCAATATTTAAAATCTATGAACGCCAAAAGTTACCAAAGCAAGCGATAAGAGGCCATGTTCAATGTGTTGTTTTGGTGCTGAAAAAAAGAAAGACAATACAAAACTGAAGACCTCTCGGTAGAAACTATCATAAAAACCTGACGCGATTTGTTGATGTAGGCTTTCAGGCCATTTTGTGCATCTGTATCAATAGACTCATATTCATTAGCTTTGCTCTAAATTTTCAGCTCTACCTAAAAATGTTGTAGGAGGCTATTTTTCTTTCTTTGATAACTGAAGATATCACTCTCCCTAGTTTTCTCAGCAGGATGGAACTCCTTTCCGATAGAGAGTAGTTGTTCACGATTGGATTAATGTTCAATTTCCTGTTTGTTGTATTCGCCAGCATGGGGCCACTGAATGGCTTATCAAATTCTTTGATCTTATTCCACTTAACTCTAGGATTATCTGGAGCAACTGATGTGTGCTCTGAGCATCTGCAACAAGCACAACTTTTAGTAGCAGATCTTGAAAGCCTGTATTCATTTTTCGCCCCATATTTTCATGCAAGTTTATACCGACAGGATTAAACGCCTTCAGTTTTTGCAAAACTAACACCCATTGAACACATCCTCGAACTCCCCAAGAAGGATCTTTTAGTGCTAACTTTACAAATTTTCGTGCGTCTTCTGTACCATTATAGATATGGATTTCTAAGAAAATAACGGTGCTATTTGATCTGCAACATGATACATGACACTTTTCCCACTCTAAATATTTGAGCAGGAAACATTATGGTGTGTTTCAAGATTGCCACCATACTTCAGAGATAGAGCTTAAAACATAGCTCTCCTCACACCTTCTTTACGGAGACATTCATGCATAATATTTTACTTTTTGTTTCGAAATTAAAATAGTGTCAGAAAACTTTTGACTCACCATGTAAATTAACCCTTTATATCCTGAATTAATTTTCCAGCTACTTTATAAGATGCTCAGAATCCTCGATTATTCCCACCAGTTATTTTTTTTTTTGTAAAGTTTTCCTTATCTAATCATAGCATTTTTGCGATTCAATTAGGTGAAAATTTCTCATTTGAAAAACCGGTGGTAACAGATTAAAAATTCTGTAAAAGACGCTCGTCGCGAAGGGGTTAAAGTGGTACTTATAAGTACCGTCAGGATAAAAAGGGTTAAATAATAAGACGTACCAGAAAATAAGTTATAAACGTACAAATAACAAACATTGTAATTTACAAACATATTTTATATACGGTTATTCCATCTGTTCTTAGAGTATTTTTTTCGAAGTGCGATAAGCCAAAGAATGTTTTCTGTTTTGTGAGTCTATGTGTACTTATATGTACGGTATATAACGAAAAAAAAAATAAATGCAAATCATACCTTATATATTAAAAGTCTCCAAATAAAGCTGTTTGCTGCTCGCACTGCTGTTTCGTATAGGAGACTAGCGGGCTTGTTTTTGAGTTGAGTAATGGTGATTCGACGCGTAAATTGCATCCATGGTTTGTTATTTAATAATTATGTTTTGTAAAGTTCATGTGCGGGTGCAACTTATTATTATGATATAGGAAGATCGCGATGAAGCAGCTTCAATTGTCAGTTAAAATTGAAGTATTTTGTATTGTGTTTAAATGTGATACATGTTTTGTGTTCTGTCTACAAATTAAATATATCTTCTTACAAGAACTGTTATCGTTAATTTATACTCCTAGACACCAGTAAACACTACACACATACACACATATATATATATGTGTGTGTTCTATAAGGAATAATTTGTTATAATTTATTGCAAAATGGTACATAATGAATGTTTCTATGACACAATTGTTAATTTTTTCAGATAGAAAAACTGCCTTGTAACGCAACAACTTTATGTGACTTACAATGCAACAATGCAATGTTTATAGAATTTTGTTGCACTTTCCTATATTACTTTATATAGCAGTTTCACATCTACTAAAGAAAGTGTATGCTTCAGCTTAAATAAACCAACATTTTTATTACACAGTTTTTGACAATTTCCTGGAATATTTTCACCAGTAGTAAGGATATTGCATCTGAAATCTTCTGAAATTATATTATTTTGAACATACTCTCATATGTCTAGATTTTATATTATATCAAGTAACTATGAAAAATGAGTTGCAAACATAGATAATTTTGCAACGGTTTTGTTGAATAAAATGTCATTAGCAATAAAATTAGCGGAAACATCTGAAATCGCAGATGTGTTAATAACATTTCGTATGGCATTCCAGTTTTCTTCTTCAATAAACCTGCAGATATTATTATACACCATGGCATTAATATTAGTCCAGGGGGACGCGAATGATAAGAACACATTTTCTGGATAATTTTAAATAGCATTGGAGAAACAAAAAAATTCTTTATGCAAGAGAAAAAAATATTTACTGGTTCTTACGTTTTTGAATGTATTCGGATATGCATTAAAGATCATGAATCAAATATATTTATAAATCAAATTAGGATATAATACTTTCGAAAGCTTCGGATAGAATACAATTTTTATTGTTTATGTTATCATTGGATTTTAAAACATTAATATGTAAATTAAGATTGCCCTATATTATTGAACTGATTGAAAAATATTATTCTACTGATAAAAATGCCTTTAAAAATTACGTAAATTCAGCCTGTTATTAAATTTTCTTAAGCTTTAAGAATAAGCTTTTTACTTTAAATAACTGCGAGGATAGTATGTAAATTGCTAATTTTGCTTATACTATTAATATGCAAATTATTATTGGAGCTTAAAGGACACGTGGAACAGAATGATTAACGAATATTAATGAAGTTTCTTAAAATGTGTCATGATTAAACTATAAATTTCGGAAATAATCCTTAATGAATCTTGTTATTGAAATAGCTACATTTTCAAGTGCTTTTCAAGTTGAGAGATGTGAAGGGACAAGTTTAATTCCCTCTTTCTTATTTAAAAGATAACGCTATTGCTATTTATTACTATTTTGAAACGGAATTTCTCGATCTTTTGATCTGTGCCGATCCCAGCAGTACAATGGCGGGAAAAATTAAAGGAACAATGATAAAAAATCATTTAACTTGAATGATTTTTCAGATAAAAATATGGAACCTTCTCAAGAACTTCATTTAGTCATGCCTGGAATATCTTCAGAATGCAGAATATTCTGTTTCTGTGAAAAATAAATTTAAATAATAATATAGAAAGTGCAGTAGGTAAAAGTTTATGTTACTTTTACAACTTTTAGAGATATGTAGAAAACTCTTATAACTCGTGTAAACCTTCCTGACACAAATGCAAGTTTTACAACTTTTAAAGCTGATTGACCTCTTTTTACTTTTTAACTTTAGGATGGATTTCAGTTTCAATGTAATTAAATTCTACACTCCATCTAAAGTCACGAAATGGACATTCTCTTATAATATTTTGGCCAATCTAACCTGTTCAAATGCACAGTTGGGAAACTACATCATCCATATAGATTTAGGAATTGACAAATGTTTATCGGATTTTTCATATTTTTTTATATTAACATTTACAACTATATCTTTTCCGTTTTGCATTTTTAATACAAAAAGGAAAAAAAAAACATGTACATGCCTTTGATTTCAGTTTCTCGTGTAAGCAACAATTTAGCTTTCCAAATAGAAACCTTCATTAAATTTTTCAGCAGGGCTGAAATTACGCTGGGAATTAATGATACTAACAAAGGATGTGAATTCTCACTTTGCTACACAGCGTACAACTAATAGAGCGAAAAATGTCCAGGCCGGGGATCGAACCCAGATAACTTGGTATAGCGCACAAAATACTTTACCATTTAAGCCACCAGGACGATATCCAATCTGGCATTTTTCACTCTTATGCGTTGGCAAGGCTACAACTTCGCAGCAGAAGATGGAAAGTCATACATGAGCACACAACTTTAGTGGCATACATGAGACGATCAAGTCTCAGCATCAGATAATATATTCCACTTAAATGGTAAAGCACCTGGTTGCGCTATACCAAGTTATCCGGGTTTGATCCCCGACCTGAACATTTTTCGATCTGTTGATTGTACGCTGTGTAGCAAAGTGAAAATTCATATCGTTTGTTAGTGTCATTAATTTCCGGCGTAGTTTCAGCCCTGTTGAAAAATTTAATTAGAATATATTCCCTGATGCTGGGATTTGTTCTTCTCATGTATGCCACTAAAGTTGTGTGCTCATGTATTACTTTCCATCTTATGCTGCGAAGTTGTAGCCTTGCCAACGTATAAGAGTGAAAAATGCCACACTGGATGTCGTCCTGATGGCTTAAATTGTAAAACACTTGGCGCGCTATACCAAGGTATCCAGGTTCGATCCCCGGCCTGGACATTTTTTGCTCTGTTGCTTGTACGCTGTTCAGCAAATTCAAAATTCACATCCTTTGTTAGTGTAGAAATCTTCAGCCTTCTACTCTGAGCAGCTGGGTATCATTCCCACACCTCGGACCGGACATGTCTAATTGAATTCTCTCATTTATTTAGCTGTCAGTGTTTTCGATATTAAAAACGCATGAACTGATGAAAGGTCATTTTAAAACTTTTTGTTAAATATTATACTGCTATTTGGTAAAAGTAAAACATTTTTTAATAAAGCGTATTTTTTTCATATATAGTATAGTTGCATAGTGTATATTTTACCATTCGTGAAAAAATCTGTGTTTCTTAATTCACATTTGAAGTAAACAATCGGGTTTTGTTTTAGCCATTATACAATAATTTAGCAAATTCTACAAAACGTATATTGTCTTTTTATCTAGTTATTTTATATCTGTATTAAAGAGTAATTTTTCACAGTTTTTTTAAAAAGAAAAGTTATAGAAACATCCATTTTAAATGGTTTATTTTTTAAATTATTTATGTACTCATATACATTTATAGAAAATACAGTTTAAATATGCAAATGTATATTCACATTCGCAATTGCATATAATTCGGACTCTACTAATGGCAAAAGGCAGATAGTGCATGAACATCTTTCAGACATATACTTTGATACCTTTTAATAATAGTCGTAATGCTATAGTTTAAATGGAAATTTTATTTTTCTTTCAAAATGAAACTTTTCCTAGATAAAATTTCCTTACATAAAAAGAGATGACTCTAGACTTTATTTTTTCCATATCAGGAATGGCCATCATCCGCTGAGTACGATGCTAAAAGCTTCCAAAAAGAGTATTTACTTCTTATCAATCTATTTCACAAGTTTAGAGAAAATTATATACTTTGATAGCCTCAATAAATGTATTAAGCAGAATGTAGAATTAATTTCCGTTCACTAAGACAGACTTTACCTCCTATGTTCCCGTAAAACACAACGTCTTTTAGTCAAATAACCTGTTTCTTAATTTAAGAGTGAGATATTGAATCCGTGTATTTCAAGGTTTCTTATAATGAAAAGGCAATTTTATTTTTTATTATCCTTTGTATATCCATATAATTACTACTATCTAAATTTGTATTTGTTTTCCGAATGAAAAAACCCGAAATAGGCACTAAAATTAAAATTTCTAAGTGTTTATGGTTTTATATGCATTTAAAAAAAATATTGAAAATATGCAAATGTATATATGCACATATGCAGTATACCATCAAGACTTAATTCATCGATATTCACAGCAGGATTTTTTTTTTGATTGTTGAAAACAATAGTTCTTTAGATCTAAACAATCAGTCAATCAATTAAACGTATGTATATCACAGCAACATAGTTTATTATTATTATTTTTTTTTGGAGACAGTTTATATTTTTCAGGTGTGTGTTTTTTCGTTCCATCGAGTATCGTGGGAGTGAGTTTCTTATTGATGAAAGTTCAACCAGTGCAACAGTGCTCATGCATGACATGGCGAAAAGATATTTAAAAAAATCGGTAATAGATTTCAGTAGCTCCCTGATAAACCTCAAGTACAAAGTCCATATATGTTTTTACTCCTCCTGCAGTAAAATATGAATGCTTATCGCCAGCTCCATTGCACGCACTTTGTGGAGCTCCCGGATGTAACTCTTGGTGTTGTAAATTTCCTTGTGCTATCTCGTCAAGATTTATGTAATTGTCGAAGTCATGTATGTGTTTCTGTGAATAAAATGTATATGGATCATTCGGGACGACAGCCTTGTAGCTATAGGTCTCAAAGCATCATTCCTTCAAATGTTCAAAATGAATGCTTATACGAGGGTTTTTTGAAAAGTAAAGATACAATGCCACATACTCATTCAAAAAACTTTTAATGGATAAAATGTCCATTACATATTACTTACTGGTATATGCCTTATTTTCGACATAGTTGCCGTTGTAAAGAATCTATTTTTGCTTGTATGTGCAGTTGCGTGAAAACCAATGTTTGGTTTCTGAGAGTTCTCGTATGAAAATTCTAAAAGAACGTTTCCTACATATTTTCTCACGTCGGCGTTCCTTTGAAATAGTGGCAATTCCGAAACTTCTTTTGAGAACCAAAGAGAACTTTAGAAGTATAACTGATAACATTGACAACCCAGGATAACGGTACTTGCTTTGCTGGTGGCCTGTCTTGAAAGTGAGACTTTGAGAAAAGAATCTCCGTGAGAAACCAAAAGTGCAAGTACTTTGTATCCCTTCTTTAGGAAGGAACCAATGGCGCACTCGTTTGAAGGTGATGTCATAGTACCCCACTAAGAGTGGCCCAAATTAGCCCCTCCTCGGTCCAAATACCCTCCCACTGTGAAAAAGCAAGAGAATTTTAATTAAGGGTTCATTTCGAGAAAGACAGAGAGAAGTATCAGACCTCTGCCGAGAATACAGGGTATGCCAAGTACACGGGAGGCTGGAAAAGATGCTGAGAGGCGTCAGACCTCTGTTCTAGAATACAGGGTTCGCCAAGTATCGAAGTGACTACACAATACGCTGAGGTGCCAGACCTCTGTTTGAAATAAAGGGTGCACCAAGTACCCGTGTAACTGCTTGAAAATCCGGCAGAAAGACGCCCCGAGGTGATAAAGAGACTTTTTGAGCTCTTTCACGACCCATGTTCTGAATAAAATGATTCTACTGAAACAAATCTGACTGTTAATTATCACGAACTTTATGGAAATTGATGTCTAATCTGCTCTGATTTAAAATATGTGATCAGTATGTTGAAGAACTCATAAATTGTATTCAAAACTTTAGATGGTAATGCCAAAATATTTCATCTACACAGAATATCTTTGTTTACTCAATAAAGTTATCTTTCAGATGTAAAGATTTATTTTCATCGCTGTCCTACAGCTACCAAAACATCACTTCTCGTATTATCTATGAAAGGGCATCACACCGTCATTGTCCAAGCATTTGTTAAGTCTGGGTACAACCTTTTGTATCCCACAGTCATAGAAGTTTACCACCTGTTATCGAAACCACATTTGAACTTCGATTTTGATCTCATCATTTTTGTGGAAGTTTTGCCCTGCAAGATGTTGCTTCAGGTAAATGAACAAGTGGTAGTCGCTGGGTGCAAGCTCTGGTCTGCAAGATGATTGGTCTAAATTGGTCTAAATTGGTCTCATTGGTTCCACCTCTAGAGAAAGTACAACATCATTGCGTTACATTTTGTCAATTCATAATGTTTCATAGACAGAAACAATTTCTTTGTTAATATCCGCTGGACGCTCACCTTTTGCATGAAGAAAACGTATGACAGAACGTGCTTCACATTTGGCGGTATTCTGAATTGACGCAGATATTATAAACACGTGCTACACGAAGCAGGATCACCGTACAGCTAATGAATGACTGCGAGGGAAAGGCCAAATTTTCAAGATGATATGTGTTGCCAATGTGTTCATGAAAACTTTTTCTTTCCTGCTGTCTGAGGCGTATCTTTACTTTTGGAAAATACCTCGTATATACGGTCATACCCCCTAGGTCACAGAAAAAAAAGTATGTATACGGATGTACTGCTAAAAAGGTTTTTTTTTTTTTTTTTAAAAAGCAGAATATTCCCATATATCGTACCTTAACAAAATACTATCTTTAAAAAAAGTAAAATGTTTCTGTTCATAATTTCCATCTTCAATACAGATAAACCAGAAACAATATGAGTTTACGAAACGAATTTTCAGAAGCATTAAAAAGTATCTTTAAAGGTCCTCTTTTGACTTGTTTAATTTATACACAAGTGACTCAACAGTGTACGTTTTTCTTTCAACTTTGATACATTCAAATTTCTACGAAGTGTTTTTCGTGTGTGTCTGAGTAGTGTGGGAGTGAGTTTCTTTTTGAAAAAAGTTGAGCCAGTGCAACAACTTGCAATTTTGTGAACAGCGCCCCTACATGTTAGAAATGTTGAAAACATGTTTTAAGACTTTCTAATAGATGGCACTAGCTCCCTGATAAACCTCGAGTACAAAGTACATATATGTTTTTACTCTTCATGCAGTAAAATATGAATATTTATATATATGTGCATTAGGGTGGAGTGAAAAAACGGAAGTTGGAATTTTAATTTCGGATAGCAGCTAAAAGTTGCCTTTTAGTACCTATAATATACGTGCAAAATTTTATGAATTTTGAAACACTCCTTCAGGGCTCTACCAGGACCTTTATATTTCCATTGTTTCACACAATAGGTTTTTACCATAAATTGTACATTTACAGTGTTTGTTTGTAATCTCGTTTTATATTTTTACATTTAAAATGTTTAGTATAACTTCCTTTATCATTTATAAATCTTAAGTCTTTACTTTAAAAAAAATTAAACGTTTTATTGAGTTTTACAAAATGTTTTTCTCATTTTTGGGGCAAAAATGAGTGCGAGTGACGGCAAACTGAAGTTTACTATTCCTAGAAGTGCAGTTGAATGTCCCATATTTTGTGCTCCTTCGAAAATAAATGAAGTTGTTTTGCGAACAATAGCAGACATTGTAAAATGTTACTTATATACAAAACAAGAATTAAAACAGTGTAGGAATTGTAAAGATCCATCAAAGTCATGGGCAATTCAAATCCTAAGATAGAAGATCGAAGAAATTTGGAAGAAAGCATCAATTCTTGTAGTTGAACAGATGATAGACAACGATATTTCTGAATACCAGAACCTTATTTGATTCCCCAAATCCAAAAGAATTGATAATTACATGAAGAAAGTTTGGTTTTTCGAAGCTGAAGCTGTAAGTAAACTTCTAGACATTTTGGCGTGCAAATGCAAGCCAATTCCAAAGTGTACTTGTGAAAAATCAAAGAAAGGGGCCTCTAAAACAACAGGAATATCTTCTTGACCAAAGGTCAACAAGAAAGTTGGTTATTGGCACAATCGATAAAACCGAGGCACGTAAATTGATATAAAGGGAATACAGGAAAACAAGGAACTCTATGAGGTTTGAAAAGTAGAGTTTGAAGTTTGCAGGTAATCAGGATAGTACAATTTTTATTTATCGTGACAGTGGTTATGATTAAAGAAGTAGTAGCTCTTCATCAGGGTGTAAGAATCCGTATCGCAAACATCTGCTTCTAAAGAAGAGCCACAAAGACAAATGAGAACACATCTACCTACGGTTTCAAGGGTCTCATATAGGGTTTCTGATAGATGCGTAGCAACAATAGCTTCTACAATTCTACAAGATGTTGGCATTGTAACAGAAAAAAAATCCTCACATATAATTGACAGAAGCAAAGTACGCAGAGAACAAAAGAAAACTAGAGAATGTGCTAAAAAAGATGATCTGAAAGATTTAGAACCAGGAGTCGAAAGTATACATTTTGATGGAAGAAAACATAAAACACTACATTAAGAGAAAATTAGAGATATATTACATCGAATAACTATAAGTGAAAACATGTATCTCTGGTTTAAGAGCTAAATGCACTGTATCAGGGACACATTACACCATCTTCTGGATCCGGAAATCATATTGCAGAAAGCATTTTAAAAAATACTGCACTGAAAATAACTTAAACTTTCACAAACTTGTGGCTGTAGGTTGTGACGAAACAGTTGTAAACATTGGGAGAAAGGATATCTTATGGTGATATAAGATATTTTTAAACAAAGATTGCCAAAAGATTGATAGATGAAAAGATTGAAAGTTTGATTTTGAAAGATGTGTGAAATTAGTTGCTGAAGCATCATTAGCAGTTGTAGGAGTAGATGCAAGGGACGGATATAAACGAGCAAAAATGAAATCACGAAAGATAATGCCTTTGATGAAAAGGCCAAAGATTTGATACCAAAGGCCAAAGTTTTGAGACTAATATCAATTAGAGTGAAATGTGAGATCGTTTTACAGTACATCTTATATATTCCTTTTATTGTATTCCTATATATTCAGAAAACTGTCTTTCCTACAAATTCAGAGAACTATCTAGAATGTATATTCAAAAAATAAAAGTGAGCTCCATAATAAATTATTTGCTTTTACTTATCTTCTTTGTGAACAACTCACATTTTAAGGTTATATTTACCTTCCAGTTTTCAAAACATGACAACCCTTGGATTGATCACAATTAATACTTTATTTAGTCATGTTTTATGGGTTATTTTACTAAAATCAGGGAAATTCTGTAAATAAAAATAATTTGAATACTTTACACTACATAGTGCATATCTTGGATTTTCACATATAAGGGGCATAATGTTTAAGAGGTGGTAGAGCCCTAAAGATGAATTCCAAATTAAATGCAAAATTGAACCTATATTCAGTGTGCCAATAGACTAATTTTGAGACCTCTCCGCAGAAAAAAATCCAAAAAGAAACATTCATGATTATTTACACTCCTTTGGTTTTTCACGTATAAAGTGCATAATCTATAAGAGCTGGTAGAGCCCTAAAGATGAATTCCAAATGAAATGAAAATTTAACCTAATATTCAGTGTGCAAAAAGGCAAATTTTGAGACCTATCCAAAGAAAAAATTCCAAAAAAATTTTTTTATGGTCATTTTCACTCCACCCTAATGTGCATGCTCCCTGGGTCACAAAAAACAAAAACGTATATTTACGGATGTAATGCTGAAAAGGTTAAAAAAAAGCATGCATACAGAATATTCTCAGATATCGTACCTTAACAAAATGCCATTTTTAAAATAAGTAAAAAGTTTCTGTTCATAACTTTCATCTTCAATACAGATGAACCAGAAACAATACGATTTGACGAAACGAGTTTTCAGAAGCGTTAAAAAGTATCTTTAAAAATCCTCTTTTAACTTGTTTAATTTATACACTAGTGACTCGAAAGTGTACGTTTTCTTTCAACTTTTGATACACTTAAATTTCTACGAAGTTCTACTTTCGTTACATTTCCACACATGAATTCACGCATTCAGTTCGATTTTGTCTAAGAAGTACTTAATTTTACTCTCATTGTTTTCGGTTACTTTAATTTTTCAAATAATTGAATTTGGAGTAAAAATTAAAAAAAAAAAAGGAAAAAGTTATTTTCGCCGAGCTTTTCAATTACTCAACTTATCTGATTAATGAGGAAGGAAATTAGAAATACTTTTAAGCATTTTCCAGACTTCTTGAATTTGCTCCATCACGTAACGCTGTACATTCAAATAGATTCTTAAAAGTATATAGAAATCTTTATTCAGAAAATGCAAAGATTTAATTATTTAGTGCCTCGTTTATCACTACAAGAGTACTTTAGTTTTAACTGAATAAGCACTCAAAATTCTAAAGAATACTTAAACCCATATATATTATGCTATGTGCTCAGGAGGCTTTCTACCCTAAGGTTATGTGAATGGGATACTAATGCACAATGGAACGCCAAACTGACAGCGCATAATGCTCTCAATATGAACTTGATTAATGGAACACCTAACAGTGTTGGAGCTATGCCATTCGGTATCAGAATATGCATTTCTCATGGAGTATCTCTTTAAAGACTCGAGTAGTTCTAACGTGGCGATTTAATCGAGAAATCGTTGGGTATAATTAGCGGGCATATTTAGAACTGATGTTGAATTAAATGGTCTGGATTTAAAAACGCGCGATTAAGTTTTCATTAATTTTATGGAAATGTGTTAGCGTAATGAATATTCGATTAGTTAGGAATGCTTGATTCATTGATATGTGAAAGTTCATGCATAGCATTTCCAATCATTATGTTTTCAATAATTCTAATGAATAAATATGTCTTTTCAATTTTATGAAATTTCTTTAGTAAACGACGAATACAGACAGGCACAACAGTAATTAAATCTTGGTGCAATATTGTTCTAGCTTTTACAATTTTGCGCTATTATTTGTTTTTATAGTTCACTGTTTTATTTCTTCCACATGCCGAAAAATATGGAGCTGAATTTAAAAATTTACCAAAAACGCATATTGGTTATATTAAGGCTTAATATTACTTCAATATTGCTTTCACTAAAAATACTTCCAATAAAATACAAATATCGATTAAACATTTACATTACATTAGAAATAATTGAAATGAAATAACAATATTTTAGAAATATTGGATTCGCACAGAAAATATAAGCAATGAAATGGCGAAAATATTTTTTGCCAATATTGGGGTAATATTAACAAAATGTAAACACGCGAATGTTGGGGCAATATTTCTTGAAAATATTGCAATATTTACTAAGATACAGCTAATATATAATGAATATTCACGAAGATATAGCCAGTATAAACAAGGTTGGCCCAAATTAATTTATTGATAAACTTTTAAACTCCAGGGAAGAAAAACGCGCAAAAGTTGTAAAGTCTTGGTGCAGTATTAGGCTAGTTTTTACTATTTTGTTCTATTATTAATTTTTTTAGCACAAGAGTTATTTTTCTTTCAATTACTAAAAAATGGAGCACTGAACGTATTAAACGTGCATCTTAAAATCTGTATTACTATGTTTATATTATAAAGTACTATAATGAATTAATTTTATTGATTCATAAATAGTAATCAATATTTATCAAATATTGGAGAACAATATTTATCAAATATTGGAGAAATGTTTAAAATCATTGAAAGTATTTTGAATGAAATGCCAATACTGGTTAAATATTTAGATTAAGTTTAGAAATATGTATGTTCTTCGGCAAAGTTAATAAATAAAACATTATATTATTATTTTCATTGAGATGCAAATGATTTCGCTGTACCATTTATTACGGTAAAAATAATTTAATCTAGAGAAGTAATAATACAATATTGGATAATGTTGAGTCTATTTTGGCTTATCACTAATACTATTTTTATGGCTATAGCATCAGTGAAATATTTGGATTTACCAAGAAATATTTCATATAAAATCTTACATTTTTGAAATATTGGCATCGCAATGTAAATATTTCCAGTATAATACCGTACATTCTATCCACAATATTAGTATTATTTGTGTATATATTTGCAATAAAAAGCCTTTAGATATATTACTATAGTGGCACCAGAAAAAGATGCGGCAATTTGCGACTACGATTATTTCTATGGATGTGTATTCTCATTCTCATAGGGTATAATGTTAAAACTTCGGCTATAAAGAGTTTTTAGTAATTTCTTTTTTGGTACCAGTAAAGAAGCATACATTAGAAATAATTGCGATTGCGCCTTATTTACTCATGATTAATTAAGAACGAAAAGATTTTCACAGAATTCAGATAGTTGTAATTCGAAAATTATTTATAATAAATTAAATGATAAAATATATAGAAATCTTCTGCAAATATACTTTATCAATTATTTTAATGTTAAAAGTAATAATGCCAGACGAAAAAAAGTTAAAAAAGATTTCTTTTTTTCCATAAATAGTCCATCTAGTAGGAGAAATTAACGGATGGAGACAGCATGCACTCAATGCGTAGCTTTGAAAACGTAAGAAGTGTTACTGTGTCTTGAACTTTCAAGAAAGAAAGAATTTAATTTTAAAATGTTAAAGGAATTTTCTGAATCATAATTTTCTTGTCATATTTTATCATTGTTATAAACATATTTAAAATAGTGAAAGGAAGTTGGTAGATTTGTGTGTCACTTTCAGCACCGTCAATTGCTTTTTTCAAAATGTAGCTTCTTGTAGAGTTAAAAAAAAGCAGAATTTAGAACTAATAAGTGCGCAGTCTGCAAAAATAGATAATGAGTTTGGATCCCATGGTCACAATCTATAGGAATACGACATATCTCACACTACTATTATACCGGAAGTAATGGCTGTGTGCCTCTGTCAAATAATTTTCTTTGGATCGTTAGCCAGGCTTCCTCCACACACAGATGCGGTGGCCATCTACTTGAACACTGAAGTGGAATTCATAATTAAACACTAAGGGATGCCAGTCTGCAACCAACCATGCCACTTGGGCCACGCCCCATTCAAAGTATCGTGGTCGATATTGATGTGATAAAGGAAAGTATCTTACAAGACGGCTTGAAAGTATCTCTGCGTCAAACGTGCCCCGTGAAAGAGTCAACAGGTGGTAACTAATGATGTCGTTGGAACAATCTGAGCATGTCGCACAATCAGCCGCGTTTTAGCCAGTCTCACATTTTTCAATCCGTTTCGCATTTGTGCAACTTGGCCGTCTAGAGTTTACTCCCACGCGTACCTTACCGCAACCTTTGCCAACCAGCATCTTTGCACATGTGTCGTCTATTACCACGACATACGTTTATGACTTTTAAAACGTCACAGGAGTGGATAATCTTTACACGAGGATTGGCACAAAACGATGGGCTTTGTACCAATCGCAGTGTAAAGATGACCCACTCCATGTGACGTTTTAAACGTCATGAACCGGCCGTGTATAACGTAGGTCGCGCTATTACTTGACATGACCAAATCTACTTTCTAAGCTTCTGGAGTGTTTCGTTTTTTTATAGAGTGTATTAAAAACTATTCGTATTTTAAGTAATTCAATGAAGTGATTATTTAAATGATTCAATAGGCATATTGTGCGCATCTTCTAAATTGTGATGAGTTTAAAAATTATTATATATATATAAGTAAATATATGTATCTGAAAAAGTAAAACTGCAACAACTTCTCAAAAATGTAATTTTCAAAAATATTCAATGGGATTTTTCGATAATACTTTTACTATATTTTATTGAAATCATTACTAGAATCTTTTAGATTCATTTTACACTAGATGGAACCCGTCAAAATTTGACGGCAAACAACTTGATAGTACCATAAAAATAAAATTTATAGTTGCTTTAACTTGGCAAATTTCATAGTGGGGAGCATAATATGACTAAGCGGTCACAGACCTTTCCATCGATATATCACATGAGGGGTGTGTGCAAAATTTAGAAAAGTACCCCCTTGAGGGGTCAAAGATGGGGGATGGACATGGGAGATGCATAATATGATTAAGTGGTCACAGACCTTTCCAATGATATATAACATGAGGTTGTGTGCAAAATTTAGAAAGTACCCCATGTGGGGGGGGGGGGCAAAATGGGGAGATGGACATCGGAGATGTATAATATGATTAAGCGGTCACAGACCTTTCCAACAATATATGACATGAAGGGTATCATCAAAATTTAGAAAAGTACCCTTTGGGGGGGGGGGGAAGTGGGAAGATGGACATCGGAGATGCATATGATTAAGTGGTCACAGACATTTCCAATGATATATAACATGAGGGTTGTGTGCAAAATTTAGTCCCCTTCGGGTGGGGGGCAAAGTGGGGAGATGGATATCGGAGATGCATAATATGATTAAGCGGTCACAGACCTTTCTAACAATATATGACATGAAGGGTATCATCAAAATTTAGAAAAGTACCCTTTGGGGGGGGGGAAGTGGGGAGATGGACATCGGAGATGCATAATATGATTAAGCGATCACAGACCTTTCCAACAATATATGACATGAGGGGTGTCATCAAAATTTAAAAAGTACCCCTTCGGGGGTGGGGGGGGCAAAGTGGGGAGATGGACATCAGAGATGCATAATATGATTAAGCGATCACAGACCTTTCCAACAATATATGACATGAGGGGTGTCAACAAAATTTAGAAAAGTGGCGGGATGGACCCCGGAGATGCATAACATGAATAAGCGGTCAAAGACTTTTCCAGCGATATATCACATGAGGGGTGGGTGCAAAATTTAGAAAAGTGTCCCACTTTGGGGGGGTGGGGGGTGGGGGGTGGGGAGTGGGATGGACCCCAGAGATGCATAACATGAAAAAAAGGTCACAGGCCTTTCAACTTGCAACTTTTTTCTCGAAGGCATTTGACAATATTAAATTTTTTTTTACCCAAGACAATTTAATGCTATTAATTTTTTTGCGTAATTCGTCAAACGTTCATGGAAAAAATCATGAAATTCGCTAATCAATAGTTGATAAATTATAAAATTCAACAATCGATAGCAGTAAAATTGATCAGTCGATAACGGAAAAATCACGAAATTCATCAAATGGTCTCCCGTAAAAAAAATTGTCCTGCACACTGATGTGATGATCAAAAGGGTTTTGAAGTATAGGACAAAATTAGCACTTGCCAAACAGCGAGTAATACTGAAAATTTGGCAATGGACTTTATTGCCACCACTGGTCAAACATAACAGTCACACTCACCAATTACAATGAGTGAATTGAAAAAAGATTTTTTTCTCTGCTGTCGCTCGGCAAATTTCGAAACCATTTGGCGAATTTCAAGATTTTATCCCCGAAATTGACGGATTGTGATTTTTTTCTCGAAGCCATTCGACGATATTTGAAAAATTTCCCCCACAAAACCAGTTGATGAATTTTGCGATTTTTCCATTGTCGATTAATGAATTTTGCGATTCTTCCGCTATCGATTGACGAATTTCGCGATTTATCGACTATCGATTAACGAATTTCATGATTTTTTCCATGAACGAACAAATTGCGCACTTTCTTTCCGCTAATGTTTGACACATTTTGCCCTTTACAATTCAGCCAATGAGTTGAACGTTGTTTCTTTTCAGAAATGTCAGGAATGAAACAATGATTCTTTAGGATGAATTTCCTTCGTTCGATGCCCCATGGAAGAATGTGTGCGATGCAGCAACGGGCGTTACAGACTTTTTAGGGTACCTGCAGACTAAAAACATCTAACCAATCTTCGCGGGGGAAAAAATCACAGATTTTGTCAAATGATTGAGGAAAAAACACTAATTTCATCAAAGGATCATGGGAAAATATGACTTTCGCTAAAAGACCACAGAAAAAACATGAATTATGCAAAAGGATCGCGAAAGATAAGCAAATTTTGTCAAAGAATCACAAAAAAGGAAATTTCACCAAAAGATTACGCTTTTTTACTGAATTTCGTCTAAAAATTGCAGAATGAAATGTATTTTATCAACGAATCGCTGGAAAATGCGAATTTCGTTAAAGGATCGCGAGAAAAATGCGAAATTCTTCAAAGGATCGCTGAAAAAACACGAATTTCGTCAAAGAATTGCTGAAAAACAATGAATCTCGTCAATCAAAAGCAGTTGAGAAAACGCGAATATTGTCAAAGAGTTGCGAAAAAAGCAAATTTCGCCAAAGGATCATGGAAAAAACACGAATTTTGTCAAAAGATCGCAGGAAAAACACAAAATACTTCGTAGCATCGCTGAAAAAATGTGAATCTCAACAAAAAGAAGGAAGAAAAATGCAAAATTTGTTAAAGGATTGCACAAAAAATGTGAATTTTGTGAAAGGTTCATGGAAAAATGCAACTGTCTTTATTAAAAACAGCACACACATAAACATCTATACAAACCTGCAGAAAAATGATTAATTTCATCGGTCAGTTGCGGAAAAATAATGAATTTTGTCGAATAAATGCAGAAAAAACGCGAAGGGAAAAAAGAAAGTCAGAAAATCCTGCATTTGGCCGGTTTTTTCCATATTTTTAATCGCCAGTTTTTCAATTTTTATCTCCGAGTGGCGACTGATTTTCATCTTTAGGTGGCAATAAAGTCAATCGCCAATTTTGAGTATTACTCGCTGACTGGCGAGTGCTAATTTTGACCTATATCACAAATACTGTATTTAGATACACTATAATGACAAAATGGTTATCGGATCAATAGATATGGAAAAGTGTGTAGTGTATTCTGCATTCACTACTCAGCCAATTGCCGGTCCCCAATCTAGCTTTAATTCAAGGTGAGTGTTTTATTTATTTGAATTATTCTGTAAAAATTTCAAACATTTTAAAGCAGCTATGAATTTTATTTTTATGGTACTATCAAGTTGTTTGCTGTCAAATTTTGACGGGTTACATCTAGTTACATATTAAAATGTGTACAGAATGATATAAAAATTTTTAAAAAACTGAAATTTTACACTTATATCTTAATTGTAAGTTTCATTGTTTACATCTGAAACAATGTGCAGATTTTAAGAATCTCATTCATTCACACTATCATGACAAAATCATCAAAATACACTGGTAAAGCATCTAATGCATATGAATGCATATTTCGAACTGGTTTGCTTTATTCTTTGGGGGTTCGTCAAAACTTGACGGCAAACAACTTGATAGTACCATGAAAATAAAATTCATACCGACCGATTGTTGAATTTCAAGATATTTTCCTGCAACTAATCAATAAATTTCACAATACTTTATTGTGATACCATGTTATTTATGAACTCTATACGTATCTGTATGCATGTCAACACAAACACATTCAGAGAGGTTTCCATTTACTGACAGAACACAAATTAATAATATACGATTGTGATTATCTGACATTTATTCCTCACAAAATGCACATTTAATAAAGTTAAATTTAAGAAATGTAAACAATGCATTTTTAATGAGGGAAATAGTATTTAATGATGGAACCACAGAAAAATATTCATAACCGCTTCAAAATGTTAAAATTTTTAATAAAATACTTTTTATCAATAATTCAAATAAATAAAAAACACATCACAATTCCAAATCCAAGCTGGGGACTGGCAATTGGCAGATGCACTCACAGAACCTAACCTCATCCGAAGCTCTTTCTACTTTATCAGCACACTACCAACAAATGATACGTTAATGTACTATCTAACATTGGTAGTACATGGATTTTTTTTACTCAGCAGTTTTTTTTAAACACTGGTCAGTAACAAATTTACAAATACTTGATAAAAAAAATTGCAAAATTCATCAAATGATTTTGAAATAAATAGCAAAATTTGTCAAACGGTGTTGGGAAAGAAATCGGGACATTCATCAAATGGTCTCGGGAAAGAAATCAGCAAATTGTCTCAGTTAATAAATCGCTAAATTTGTCAAGGAATCATGGAAATAAATAGCAGATTTTGTCAATCGATCATGAAAAATATAGTGAATATCGAAAAATTATTGCGTAAAAAAATGCCTTTCATTTTAAATATATAGATTGGCGACACAGCAAGTTTCTAAATTTGTCCCTGCTGGTGAGTTTTTTTTTTTTTTTTTTGTGCAACTGCTGGTCAAATTTTGCAATTTTTCTCCACGCAGCAAACTGAAGAACACACATGATCCTTCACATGATCGACTGAAAATTTCATGTAATTTTTGTGCCACCAAATTGCTAAATTTACAATCCCCCCCCCCCCACGAGTGAGTGGTGTTTTGGAAGTTTGGATTACAATAAATATTTGGTACTTTTTCATTTTATCATTATTTATTCTGGTTTGTTGAATTCTTTGGATTCACCATATAATGTTTGCTAAATTATACTGGATGGAAACTATTTATAGTACGATCAGTTCTTTTTTTCTGGAAATATATTTGCAGTCTGGCTTATTTAGGAACTCTTAGAATTAAACATAATAGAAATTTGTAAGATGCTGAAACAGCCTTTTGTATATTTTAGTATTGGGTTATATTTAGCATTGGGTTATATTTAGTATTGCGGGCGAGTACATGCAGAGTATTTTATACATTGATTCTCTAACATCGTCTATCAATAGACAACAACAAAAAGTGGCAACTCATTTTCAAACAGCCCAATGTTAACTATTAAAACATCTGAAATATCATATATAAAAAAAATGAAATTTGTTTTTCCAAATGAAAATAAACCCCTTCAATAAAAAACGAAAAAAAATACTTATAAAAACTCATAAGCAAAATAGTACTCAGTAGCAAAAAATACACCAAGCATGCAACAATTACATTACGCGCACTAAATAATTTCGCGAACAAAAAGAATTAAGAGATATCCAAAGAATTCAATCATGTACACAGAAATAGATATATATTTCTATGTTCATGAACTAAATAAAACAAAATAAATAAAGATAAAATGAAAAAATACCTGATAATTGTAATCCAAAGTTCTTGCCTAGAACGATCAAACAGTAGTTCGTTTTGTAAACATTCTCAAATACGTCTCTAGAGAGGAAATAGCCCTCAGCTCATTGGCCGGTCCTATTTTGACGCATGCGTATTGGGTCGAATATTTATGGAAAATTTGACAGGATTAGCAAACTGCTTTAAATAGATTGATATTATATAGCTATGTGAAAAAAATCTTTAAAAAATAACTTCATTTTAATTTTATTAGTCTGTGGTTAATGCGTATTGTTTGAAACTTACGTTAGTTATAGAATGTATTGATTCTGTAAGTGTCATCATCGAATTTCGGGTATTTTCTCAAGTCACAATGTTTTCCTTTGAACTATCCTAAAAATGCATTGTGCAGCAAAATCGAATTATTTGGTTAAGGAGAGCATAAACCTTTATTTATTGCAAACATATTAACATTTATTATTATTATTTAATTGGAAAACCTTTAATTTCAAAGGCTGTGCCAATTTCGTTTGTTTTGGAGCCTAAATCCTTAACACTTCTCAATTGGAATACAACACAATCTTTCTTAATTCTTCAAAGTTTCTTCAATTTTGATGGATGATGGCCATCATTTAGTTCAAATAATATGTTTTCAATTGGATCTAGCTGCTGTTTACTATGTGGGTGATGGCCGAACATCAATTCTGTTTCGTTTGAACCAGCTTTCCGGAATGCTTCCGATAGTTATTTTGTTGCTAGTTACATTTCAGTTGCATGTTCTCTTCTGTTCATGGTAACGTTGTTGGTAACACTGTGATATCCCCATAAAACTATATGAAAAGCTATACTGATCATGACATCCGCTATATGAAAAACTGGGCCCAAGCCATACCACACACACAACTATAACATCCAACTTCAGCAGTTTTCTTTTCATATTTCAGATTATATGCATGACCTTTAGCTCGATGAACAAACTGTTCCCATCAATTAAAAATAAATTTAGTTTCGCTTCATTATCCCAGAGTCACTTTACTGCTTTTTCACTTTTCATTCTTTTTCTGATATGGTAAAGTTTGGCAAAATGCGCAACCTTTTCTATATGAATTTTCTTTAAAAATAGAGCTTTCTTTGGTTTTAGGGAATATAGTTGTAGTTCTTATTTCCAATGTGCATAAAATTATTTTCTTACTACATGAAGACCAGTTTAAACTTGTGGCAGCCCATTCGTTAAGCACTCTAGCTGCTTTTACTGTGGACAGTTTCACACTAGCTCAACCTACTATGTATCTAAGTATCTAGGGCAACACATTCGTGCAGACACTCAAGCTGCTTCTGCTGTGAATAATTTCGCATAAGCTCAAACTATACTCCATATCTGAGCATAAACGCACTGTATCATCACATGACAGGCGCTTATTGAGTTTTCGACACCCACTTCGATGTCTACGACTTTCGATACGAACTTTCAGATGCTGAATCCGTAGAGTTTACAATATGCAAGACCTTTCGGATGTGACACGGCTTTTAGTTTTTTCTATGAATGGCAGCAGTTTAAACGACTTGTATTTAAGCTTGGATGTTATGAAGACAGAGCTCTCAACAACTTTAACAAAAAGCTATATTTTTAGTGAATGCTTCCAGTGCGAAGCGTAGTATGTTTTTAATTCTACGATTCTCCATTTTATGTTTATTAGGTTAACCCATTTTCGGACAAAGGTGCGTAAACGCACCATATCAATAAATATTTTCTTATTAACACTGTGACGTATATTTTTCGCTAATTTTATTTTTCTGCTATTTTTAAGGGTTCTGGAGACATCTATAAAATATTAGTAATTCAATTGAAGTAATCACTTTCTGTTGAGAAATTTTCAAAATACGCTGGTTTTTTACTTGAAACGGTTATTGACAAATTCGACTTTTTGAAAATGTAATAATTATTCCACTTGAGATTAATCATATGTTTTTATAATGGAGTAAAGTTGCAAGTTGTGTAAATAAAATAAAAATAAAACAAATGCCATGAAAAAACTTAAATTTTTTTTATTTAAATTTAATAATAAATTAATAATAATAAATTAATAATAGTAACGTCCAATTAAATAAAATATTATTTTTCATGCACGAAACTTTTTTGATGTCTTAATGAATGTAATTTAAGCAAATTTTTATGCAAATAATACCACATTTTATAAAAATTCTATGCTTGGCCGAAAATGGGTTAATAAAGTCTGTTAGTTTAATCTACATCACTCTGGTCTTTTTTACCAACCTTACACACGGAACTAGACTAAGCTGTAGAGATAATTCGGGGACAACGCCTTTACATGCTCCATCTTTACAACTCAAGTTCTTGGACAAAAGCTGTTCAAGTTTCTAGCAGTCAAAAATGGTTTCTCTTTTGATTTTCGGATTATTTTCCACTTCAAGTCATTTTCGAAGAACTCCTGACTAGAGAAGGTCCCCAATTGCCAGACCGGGACTTTTTCGAGAGTGGTGTCGTTGGAAAGCTTTTACCGTGGGGGTCAAGAAAATGTATACCACTACCCGTCCGAATGCAACTGCTGAAGAGTTATAGGCAGCTGCATTTCTGTCATTTATTGATTTCTCGAGGTCGCTAGCTATGCAGGAAAGACACTCTGTGTGGTAGAAAAGACAGTTTACAGCACAGTTATGTAACCTGTTGTTGCCAGTTTGAAGTTGGTGAAGGTTAATGTTCCCTCTAGTAAGAAACAGAAGATTGTGACCACATTTTCACAATCATATATAACTGATTGGACTGCACTGGCTTGGAGTATGCTTTAAAGAACATCACGAACTAACTCCTCCTTTAATCTTACGTGATGAAAAGAGGGCATTGGCATGGCGTATGGGGGCAATTTCCGAGGCGCTCAACCATGGAGAATTTTTGCAGTACCTGTGGCTATCGTTCCAGGCTACGCCCCCCTGTGACATGCGAAGTCGGGCCTGTTCTGAAGATGTCGTTAGCGAGTCTTCAGGTTATAATGCTATTGCCGACTAAACGAAGATTACAAAACTCCTTAGTTTGCAACTGCTAGAATATTTTGGGGAATCCGAGGAAATGGAGCCAACGACTGAAGAGAAGGCCATTAGTCAGCGACTGTTCAAAACAGTGAAGGGGATGATCGAAAACGAATTTTTCCAGTCGCTCGCTATTTTGTATGAGAGCAGCATCGACGAAAATGAACTGACAAGTAATTTGGAAATAAATACTGACCCCAATTTCAAATATGAAGAACCTGCGAAATAAAGCGGACAGGAAGTGAAGGAGTATCCGTAGAAATAATGGCGAAAGCAGTAGAAATGTATAAGAAGGCAAAGAAAAATAAACTAAAGGCTGTGCAACATATATGTAGGCAGGTAAAAGACCACAAGATGATTCAACGGTGGCTGCAATACGTAGGGAAAGGTGGGAACATGCAGAGCAAAATGAAGTTATTTTCCAAACACGTGTGGTCGCAATTTTATCATCATCGCAGACAGTTAAAAGCCACCGTTCATGAGAGGGACCTAAATATGTGGGCCATTGACCAATAATTGGGAGCTTGGAATTCTCGGATTCACAGTAAGCTCACACTTCATCAAGAATTTCAAACAGGTACATAAAATAACAAGTCGAAAGCTGACGCAAATCGTAACAAAAAGAGATTTGTTTCTCGAAGTGTCTTAGCAACCTGTGATCGACGAATTCCGTGAAAACGTGAAAAAAAAATGATTGAGCAGCGAAAGTCTTCACTGTCCAACGTCCTGAACACCGATCAAAGTGGCTTCCAATACGAGATTGTATCTAACAGAACTCTCGATATGGAGGGATCTAAAGACGTGCGTGCATGGGTAATCAGTATAAACAAAACGACTCATTCCTATACCGTGCAAATGTGTATTAACGCCTCTGGAAAATTTATGGCACCTTTACTACTTGTGACACAGGAATGTGGGGAATTTGGTCCCAAAGTTATGGAAAAAATGCAAGGAATATCATCTCTAAATTTGCTCATTACATGCTCCAAGTCAGGAAAGAGCACAAAACAAATAACTGCGGCAGACTTCGATAAAATAAAAGAGTCGATTGGTTTTCAGAAAACAATCATGGTGCTGGATAGTTGGAGTGCCCAAACGGATCTACGTTTATGCATTGATAAATTTGGATTGAATGTGGAGCCTGTTTTTCTCCCACCGGGCACGACAAAATTTCTTCATCCGTTAGACCTTTATTTCTTTCAACAATACTACTTAATAAAGAGAATAGTGGAATATTCCAAAACTTACCAGAGTGTTTGTGGAGATGTCAACATGATTACTAGAGAAAGCATAATAAAATTGCATAAGTTGGTCTATAACCATTTCTCCTCGCCCACCTTCGATGGTATGCGTCGGTGTGCCTTTCAAAAGGATTTAATTAGAGACACGGATCACGTCTTTAGATCAGTTAAACAGGCATGCTTTAACTTAACTAATAACACCTGTGACAACTGCGAAACAGCCCCTTTCATTGTGTGTACCTGGTGTTGGAAACACTCGTGCTTCAGCCATTTCTATTCAAAAATGCACTACCATCCCCGAAGTTACTTTTTCCACCAAGCATAAACTGTCTTCTCTGTAATCTCTGTAATCCGTAAACTCTCTTTTCTACCACACAGAGTGTCTTTCCTGCATAGCTATTTACCGGCAGAAATCAATAAATGACAGAAATACATCGGCCTATAACTCTTCACCAGTTGCATTCGGACTGGTAGTTGTATACATTTCCTTGATCCCCATGGTACGAGCTTTCCAACGACACCACCTTCGACAAATCCCGATCTGGCAGTTGGGAACATTCCCTAGTACGTTCAGGCACCGTTTTTGCATCTATTGCTCTAAAAAAATTCTTTGAGTAACATCCAACATGTTTTATATTTTTTCTGATTGATATTCAATTGCTGTGCACCTTTAAAATAGTTATTAACTGCGCGTTATTGCAATGTTTTTTCCTAACTATTTCTTTCTATATTAATCACGCAGCAAAGTTAATATTGTGCTGAGTAATTTACCAGTTCAATGCAAAGAATAGCATATTTTATAAAATATTTACTTAAAAACAAAATTGATAAATAATACATTATTTTTAAACTGCTTCTATTTTTTTTTTAGTTCAATGTATTTTTGGTATAATTTAGAAAAATATATGTATAATACGAAAAAACATCAATAAATCTGTGTTGATATTTACAGAATGAATAAATTAATATAAATGGAACAAAATAAAGAAATATGTAATTAATGAAATGATCGTAATACACACACACACACACACACACACACATATATATATATAGATACAAATATTTCAATATTTCATTAATTCACTTCCCCTCCCTCAAATCTGTATTATCTTATATTGGCCATATTTTTTTATTTTCTTCTATTTTTTACAGAATATTATTCAAACAATATTCATTTCATCATCATTAAATCAACAGTGTTCATTTTTCAATTTAAATTTTATTCTCCTATTTGTTTATTATGTTTCTGTGTTGTCTTTTACGGTTATATATATATATATATATATATATATCATGAGAGACGGTAGTTTCTCGAGTGACGCAGCGAAAAAACGAAAACCGAAAGCCCAAAACCGAAGATTTCCGTCACTCTATATATACACCTAGTTTGAGTTCAAAGGAAAAGCGAAAAGCCGACATTTAATATCTCAGCAAATATGAGGCATAACATTTTGATTTTTTCACAGCTGTCTTATATCTCCGGTCTAACTCTATCCTGAAATTTATAGATTTCTACATGCAGTAGATTTTAAGATCTGGAAACTCATTTTTAAGTAAAATGGGAAGTTTTTCTCTCTGCATGTAATGGTGTCATGGTGTAAAACGCTATTCTCGATATCTGGCCGGACGATTTATTTAAAATTAATATATGATACTAATCGGTTTTAGATGAAGCGAATCCCCTGATCCGCTTAAATAGGAAAACTCTAGTTTTTTAAATAACCTGGTTTAAAAATTATTATTATCTTAAGCATATTGCGTAGATTTTTTACGCAGTTCCTCCGCGCATGGTAATAGAATACCTCAGGTAGGGGAACGGCGTGTTTGGCCGGAGCGCCATCTATTGTCAGTAATTGAAGTTCAGCAAATCGATTTTTTTTTTTTTTTTTTTTTTCTTGAGCTTTATTTAAAAAGAAATTTTGTTATGTTTTTTTACGAGTTTTTTAGTTAACAGAACAGAAAACGCACTATTTTAAGAGTTTGTAAAATATTTATGTTAAATTTTACAAATTGTAAATAATATATATATATTTTTTCCCACTGTATGATTAAAAAAGAACAAAAAATATTCACTCTTATTCAAAACAAGTCTGGAACTCAGATATATATTTTTTTCTTTTAAATTTTATTGTACTTTGATACCCGGAATTTATCACGTAATTCTCGTAAATATTTTATAGAATAACTTTTTTTTTTCTAATTAAAATAAATGATGCAATGATTTTATATGCTTTTATTTATTTTTTTAAATAAATAAAATATGAAAAGCAGGACTTTCAGTTTAAGAATTCGTTAAATATTCATAATAAATTTTACAAACAGTAAATAACTAAAAATTATTATTATTATATATATACATTCTGTTTCCCAGCTGTATTATTTAAAATGAGCAAAAAATATCAATTCCTATTCAAAGCAAGTAATTGGAATAAGGTAAATTTTTATTAGCATTAATTTTATTGTACTCAAACTATTTAAAGAGCGTAAGACAGTAGCTAGATTTAAAAAATATATATGCCTACTGCAAATGTAAAATAAATTTGAAACTTGTAGCAATTGGGTGATTGCACGCTAATTGGGCCCTCGGTCCCCAAATTTAGCATGTAATTTTCAGTTAGAGCTGATATTTTATACTAACAGAGTAGGTTAATAATAAATATCTACCCTATATATATAAAATCCTAATGAAACGAATTTGTGAAACGATTTTATGAAACGAATTTATGAAACGATTTTATGAAACGACTGATTAAACGACTGACTATGTTTCAGGGCTATTTTTAATAAAATATTAAACGCTTGATGGTGAAATTATTACCAATTGTCCATAAAAATCCGTGGATGTCAAAACTGGTAATAGAATTTTGAAATTGGAATTAGTTTTCGAGATATTAATTTTTTTCTAATTTTAATGACATTTCTGTAATGATGGCAACTAATTACTCAGTTTTTTGTGACAAAAAAGGGAAAAAATTGAAAAGCATCCCGATAGGGATTATTGATTTCTTTTTATTTGTCAAATTGAAATTGAATTTACCTTTTATTTCAATCGATAATGAAGACAAAATTGTGATTAAATTATGTTTTTCAGGAAAATTTGAAAAAAAAAAATCACATTTCTATCATCAGGATTCAATCGTCTGTCAGCATTTAATTTAATTTATAAACTGGAAATATTTTGAATAAATTCGTCCAAATGACGTCATTTATGTAAACGCAAAAGAAAGGGGGGAAAAGGAATTAATAGTAATTATTATTTATTGATATCATTTTGCTATTTTTTTGTAAAATTTAATTAAACGAATTTATAAAATCACTAATTCGGATATTTGAAACAAATATATAAAATAATAATTGCCCAACTGAACGGAAGGAGAATAAAATATCCTGCTTGGTTTTTTCCGCCAAGCTTTTTAAAAAAGCGTCAAGACCCCTATAGTAGAAAAGCACCAAAAGTTCATTGGGTTTGTTTTCATAACTTTTGGCAACAAATCTATGTATATTAACGAATCTATCCGTTTTTGAAGATCGAATTACGCCAAACCTAAAAGCAAAGGATCCTATAGTGGAAAAGTACCCGATTTTCTTATGGACAATATTCAAATGACATAACATGGTGTAAAAGTTTCGCGGATAGCAAATTTATTTAAATAATTCATCTATTGATGCCGAATAAATGCAGGCATGCATGCACAAAATATTTAATTAATTTTGTATGATAAATAATTATTAGAAAATTCGTATATACATATTAATTAAAATAAATAATTTACATATTTAAAATAACATGAAAATATGCATGATGGTGCACTAAAATAGAGAGAAAATTAAAACCTGTTACTGAAAATGTCTATAACATAGTACTTTTCAATACCGTGGTTCTTAATGTTATTCAAAAGCAGATGGAATTTTTCTCATCCTTAAACGCAAAGGAAGAATAGGATACAAATCGTTGTTATAAAAGTCCGAGAGGTAGCCACAATTTAAACCTAACCATTTTATACAAGCTGGTTTTCAAGTTGTAATTGATTTTACTTATCAATCCCGAAAACTGTCGTCAGTTGTCGCAACAGCTGTGTATGAGGCTATGATAATCGAAAAATGCCCCATTAAAACGTTAAAAGCATGGCAACCCAATTACAGATTTACCAATATTTTAAAAATAAAGCACGCTGTCATGTTTTTAGAGGACTCGAAGTCTGAGCGGGGGTTGGCGAGCGTAGCTTGCAGGGGGTAGGCCCCCTAGTATTTATCTAAATATTTATTTACATAATTCCATCTATTCTTTGAGACATTGGAAATGCTCAAATTTTTGTGACCATAAAGGAAAGGGGACCCTGGAAAAGAGAAATAGGGTTTCATATATTGCTGGATTATTGTAATTTTATTCTTATATTAAATGTAATATAAATACAAATACAACAAGTTTTTACTGTAAATTAATACACATGTATAATATGAATCATTTTCTACATTTAAGACTTGTTGTCAATAACTTCCTATTTGAAATATAGTTTTTTTTTTTTTAAATCAAAACATAACTTGATTGTCTATGTATTTATTGCATATGATCAAGATATTTTGATAAATTAAAAAACTTTTGTGCCTATGTGTGTATATTTAAATAAAGATTACACAAGAAAAATTATATATCTTTATTTAAGAAACAAACATTTATTTAACAAAGACAAATACAAAAAAAAAAAAAAAAAAAAAAAAAAAAAGAAAAGAAAAAAGAAAAGTGCCCAGTTAAACTGATAGCATTGAGCTCACAGGCTATTCACACTAATTGTATATTATACTCTTATTTCAAAGAATAATACCCCTCGAAAAATGAAGAGATCGACAGAAATCAAGACGGGGGGGGGGGGGTATTGGCCCGCCGTTTCCCCCCTTTATACTTAACCAATGAACCCCCAAAACTAATCAGGGAAGCGTCTTACCACAATGAATCTATATACAAAATTTGAAGCAAATTGTGTAATTCTGCATGAAAAACCCATTGATATAAATAAAGGGGGGGGGTTAGTACCCCGCTCCCCCCTTTATAATTAACCAATGAACCCCCAAAACTAATCAGAGAAGTATTATCACTATAAACCTATAACCAAAATGTGAAGCAAAACGGATATTTCTATCAAGATTTATCGCATTACGTAATACATACATACATACGTACATACAGAACCGGCGCACATTAATTCTCAGGCTTTGACAGCCTGTGAGCTAAAAATATAATTTCAAGAATTATTCGGATATAAACATTTAAAAATTACAACATTCATCTTAGATTTAAAAAAAAAAAAAAAAAAAAACCTATATGTATATATATATAATTCCAAAAAGACGCACAAAGGCTATCCATTTTATTCAGTTAATTTATCTGATGTACCCACCCCCCCCCCCTTTTTTTTGCCCCGGAAAGGGTGGATTCATTTTTTGAATTGATGAAAAGATAAATTGAAGGCCCGCTAGCGGGCGAAACCACTAAGTTTTATTCTTATAAATTTATACCTTATGCTTAATTTCGACTGAATGAAATTTTTATCAGTAACCGCACAAAAGTAATGATATCAGTACAAAAACCCTTAACGGGTTAAAAGTTGTGACGCAGCACTTTCTTTTGGCTCTAAGAATTTTAAATATGGGTCTTAAAAGTAATGATATCAAATTTGAGTGACGCTATGTTAATAATTTTTTTTTAAATCATCATTTTCTTTTTAGTTTTATTTATATTCACAGGTGCAATTATTATCTTAACATGAAAACATATATAAAATTTATTCGCTGATGCTTTTTCATTCAGATCTCTCAGGAATTCAAAATATGGGTTTTAAAAGAAATGATATCAAAATTTGAGTGCACCTTGACGTGAATTTAATAGGATTGTTTTAAAATTCAATTTAAATTATTTTTCGTTTGTCTTCTAAAGTATATTTACACATACAAACAATACTTTTAATTTTTCAATACACTGTTAAATATATTACTTTCACTGAGACTATATTATGTATTCAAATGTATTTATTTCAATAAACTGATTTATGTTTTGTGCCACGCTATCCAAAATCATAAGTAAAATTTATGTAAATGATTATTTTGCGTCATAGTATCCAAACAAAGGAAAATGTATGCAAGTGGATAATATGACGCAAAATAATCATTTACATAAATTAAGCAGTATATCGATTCTAAAGACGTTTCATTTCAATCCTAAAGTTATTTTTCTCTAGAACAATGCAAGACTTTTCACAGCTCGTGTAACAAAACTAAAATTGGAGAAATTTCGATAGTCAACACTAGATCACCCATAGTCCGAACTTACTACCTTGTGACTATCATTTGTTGGATCCCCTTAAAAAAGCATTAGGAAGAAAAACATTTTTCATCAGATGGAGAAGTCAAAAGATTTTGGCACATATGGCTTCATACACGTCCTATGCTTATTTTATTGCAAAAGAATAGAAAAACTCCCAATATGTTGGACAATATTTGTATATGCTAAAAAAGCTGTATAAAAAAAAACACTGGTATAATTTTGGTAAATAATAGTTCAAAAATAATCTATTTAAAAAAATCTCTTTTATTTTTTGATTCACCCTCATATTTCAATGCGTTAGGATATATTCTGGTGCTATCAACTGTCAACTTTGTGAAATAACATTTATACTGACTTCCCTATTAATACATTGATATGCCTAGATTTTAAATACATTTCTATGCATTTAGCACCATTTTTCAAAATTAATGATTTACACCACTAAGATTTTAAGAACTTACACTAGTCACGCGACGACATTCCCATGTAATGTTAAACCAACAAAGGCTCAGTTATGTACTGCAGTTGAAAAAAAAATCAATTTAAATTTCAAAAGACGTTTTAATTGTTTTTTATTTTCCTTGAAAATAGTAAGTATCTATAAATGTCAAATAAAACATATTTCATGAACCAAGATCCAGCAGATTTATTAAAATACATTGGAAGCATATTTTATTCCAGAAATACAGATTTATTAAAACCAATCCTAATTTACTTATGATAAATTACATGGAGTGCAATAATGCAATTCCTACTTCTTGAATATTCCAAAATTCAGAGCGGATATTTACTTCTACTTTAATCTCACATATTAATCTGTTTACCTCACGCTCCAAATTCATACATCAGTTTAAAGCATCAGCATTTTCTCCAACGCCAGCAAATTAAAGAATCATAGTATATCTACTACATCAGGCTGTTTTCCAGGAAATATTGAATTGGTCAAGCATAGGGGTACCGATTTAATGACCACTGAACCTTGGGGGGGAGGGGGGAGAAAGTATCGGTCAGTGATAATTAGAACTCCAGACAGTGGATGTTCCGAAAAGCCTTTGCAAGTTGATGGGGAAATCAGTTATAACGGAGTTTGGCAACATCCCATTATGTAACTCGGAGAATTTATGAACCGTAAGAAGCAAGTTTACATAGTAAGCGTAGTGAATTAAATTTTCAAATGTAAAACTCAAATATGAATAACATAGTTAGCTCCGTATGCCCGAACAGATGCGGAAAATTTTACTGAATGAATTTATTAAAGTGTAGGTTTATTAGAAACAAGCTTAGTTATATTAGTGAATTAAAAATGAAAATTAATAATGTTGAGGCAAGCAATTTCAGTCATCATAAAAAATGCACTACTTTTCCTAATTAAAAGTTTCTTTCCTATTTCATTAAGGCTTTTGTTAAATCGTGTAATATTAATGAATGCATAGCAGCGAAATAATTCATGGAAAATTTTTAATAAATTAACAAAAAAGGGTGGCTTACTGAAGAAAAAATACTTCACATACCAGTTATTATTTAACTTTACAAAATTGCCAGTTAAAACATCTATAATAGCTCAATAAAAAATCTGAAAGAAAAATCAAATGTTGAGAAAAAATATTTTTTTAGACGAAGAAAATACATACGCCAATACTCAATGGCATTACTAGAAATTTATAATATTTATTTGCCAACACAATTACATAATAACATGTGCCTACGAGCCATATGTTTGCCAACAGCATACGATGCTGTACAGCATTGGATCCCATTATTACACCGAAATAAGCAGCATTGGCGTGGTCAATACTTTGGTAGGTGACTCCTCAGAAAGCTGTGCTGTCGATACCTCAAACTGACATGAAAATCAGTAATCTAGATAATTCTTTATCTGGGAGGTTGGTTCCGAACCAGGAGATTTACCCCCTTCCAAAAAGGATTTAAAACAAATATAAAAAGCCAAGAAAGGAATCTGCCTCTGTGGTGCTTTGTTAAATGAAAGCTTCGTCTTTTTGCCCCGAGCCTTCGGAACCTTGCCTACTGTTTCAGTCATTAACCGGATATTTGTAACAACTATGCGACATAATAAACCTATTAATTTCTTTTGTTGAGCAGATTTTTGAATGCGGTATGGCTGTTATCTGTAATTGAAGGAATGAGTCAAGTGAAGAAAGTCATGAACCACTGGGTGAAGAACATATGTATTATTCTCAGAGTTACCATCTGACAGTACAACAAAGTATTTTTTATGGAAATGTACGTTTTGCTTTTTAAATGTATTGTGTGACAGGACGAACTGCCATTTCTGAATGAAAAAGTAAGCATTCAAGGGTCAAGCAATAGTGGTAATACAGCAATATTGATTTTCTAGATTCGAAATTCAGTATTTTTGTTTTCAATAGTATCTAAATACAGTAATTTTTATTTTTTAATGTGAAAGAATTTTACATTGAATTCAGGTTTTTTTTCTGATTTCTCCTCATGATATCTTTTGCATGTTTTATTTAGCAATTTTTGTGCAAACAAACGTATACTACATGAAAATTACAAAAATTGACGTCAGAGGTATTGCATTTCAAACGCTGCGAATAAAATTTCAAATCATATGTATGAAAATTTTTATACATTATTTTAGAGGGAAAAAGGTTAATCCGGAAAATAAAAAAAATTGATGAAATTTACAAAAGATGTTTAATATAAAATTTATTTATTTATATTTTTATGTTTTGCAGTGCTGAGATAGAATGGGAATGATATTTTTGATTATCAGAATTATATTACTATTTTAAGATGCAAATAAATAAATAAATAAATAAATAAATAAATAAAATGACTGTTATTAACGCATACACAGGGTATCCCAAAATGATATCAGAAATATCAATTTCAATAATTCTGTAACTACAATAAATACTAAGGTGAAGGAAGATTGTAAGTTTTGTAAGTAATTTAAAAAACTGCTCAGATTTTAGTCAATCGACGGCGCTTTACTAACTCAATCTGTAATCATGCTCAAACTTAAATTTAATAAAAAGCGAAACAGTATGAAAACTGAGAATCTTGATTTCACTTTACACGTCAGCTTGAACATTTTCACATGTTAAAGTAGTGCAGCACCAATTATTGGCTAAAATTTTAACCATTTTTTGAATTACTATATACAAAGTTTCTTTATAAATATGTCACTTGTTTCAACTTTATGTTTATTACAATTATTAAATTACTGGATTTTAAACTTCTTTTTTGGAACACTTTCTAAATTTAGAAAATATATCCATTTAACAATTCTAACAAATTGAATTTCAAGGAACAATACCAAAATTTCTGCATCTGTTTTGCTAACTATTTGGAATATTCTATATAATTTAAAACAGCATTGCAGTGCAAATATCAATTAATTGAAACTAACATTATGTATAGTTCACTACAGAATATATTCTATTTTCTGTATCCTTTCTAAATAATAACAGAAATTTGAGGCTTCGAGTAATGTTCAAAGCTGAGTAGACACCTATCAGATATATATTTATAATTCTATCTGTTTTTAATGCATCATGTGTTATCAAATAGGTGAAAGGGATTTCATCCCTTTCTGGAATAACGCAGTGACAGAATGGTTTTCAGCGAGAATAATCATCGGGAGTTCTGGATTATAAGAGTTAACCATTAAATTTTAATAGTATCAAATAACTATTTTATGAGGTATAAGAACGACGCAGTACAGCATTTAATGAAAAAGAGATAATAGGTCAAAAACATATTTCATTTCATTTCACGCTTTTCGTGATTATGGTTTGTCTGCATTAAATAATTAAATCATCTTGTTATTGTTATTTCAATGCATTCTGTGTTGAAAATTTACTTTTTCTATTTTTAGGTGAGTTCGTAATTATATAAATACGTAGCACCTATAGTCGTCGTCTGGTCCGTCCATCTGTCCGTCCATCCGTCCGCATATAACAGCGCGAAAACTACCCAACCGAATGGTTCGATAATTAATATATATATAATCGTTGGAGAATTTTGTCGAGTCATTTTAAATTTTATGAATATCGAATCAAAACTTAAAAAGATATTAATAAAAGTTTTCTTAATTCTATTAAACCCTATCATACGTAATCTATATAATAAAAGCGCAAGTCATGCGACTGAGGAAAAAAAATACGGGTTAACCACATCTTTTTTCATATGCCAAGCGGCCATTTTTATTCAAAATTATTTTTTTTTACTAAAATTGCTTAAAAGTTACATTTTAAAAAAAGATTTTTCAAAAAATTATTTGCTTTAGAGATGAGTTACATTAAAAAATGTATAGATTCTGAGATAACTTCAGTGTAAATTAGGTTAACAGACGAATATCTCAATCCATTAAAGTAAATAAACAAAAGAGATTCATTCATCGTGAGTCATAGAAATATTAAACCATGGAGATAATCATTCGAAAAGCAAGATCTCCATGGTGAATTTTGAAGCCCTGTCTCTGGTCGAAAAAAAAATCGCATATGTAAACATGGCATACGTAATGCCAAAAAAAAAAAAAAAAAAAAAAAAAAAAAATGCTTGTTCATTTTGTTCATAGCAGCCGGTATAATTTATTGCACAGAAATAATAACGACGATTATTTTATATTGTAAAACTAGTTATAGCACTAACGTGCTTCATTTGTCGCGTTTAATGTACAAGTTCCAACTTGTTTAAAATTTGTTTGGAATGCATTAACGCCGTTCTCAAAAAAGTATTTTCTACCCGCTGAACAAAGCGAACATTCTGACACAATAACGAATTCACGTTTAACCCGTCAGAATGAAATAATTCCGTTCCTACAATATTGATATGATTGAATGTCACCAGAATTTACGAAATAATTCATTTTAAAATAAATAAATGTTTTTTTTTTTAAATTTTTATAGATTTCTTAGGTGTTAAATTACACAGTAAAAAAAGTTTTATATTATTATTGCAAAACTGTCTACTTATGGATCATATACAGGGCACCACAAAAGTTCTCGAGTAACATTTCTGTTTATTGAAAATTCCAGAAGGGGATTATTAAACTGTGCTACGCGTTTCCTAATTCAACTAAAATTAAGCATTCTATATAATATATATACAAGTATATAGATCCTATACAGGGCTGCACAAAATAACTCGGATATTTTTTTCCCGAATATTGTTGGTAATTCTTGAAATTGTGTTTTTAAATATGGTATGTCTTCCACCGTATTAAACGTTAAAGATCGTAAAATTATTTTGGAATTGTTGGAAAGTGTTACATAATCTATGCTTTACGCATGATTTTTCGTTCTTGTTAAATCATCATACGGTTATCAAATAGATGAAATAGAGATCTTTTGTAATAACACAGTGACGAATATACTTTAAATGTTTTATTATAATACTTGGCTATACTGAATTTCCAGAATTTGCTATCAAATTTTCATGCAATCAAATAATTATCTTATCAGGTTATGGAAAAAAAAGTAGTACAATCTGAATAACTGTAGTAATTATATTTCCCTTTAATTATTTGTGATTATATTACTGTTTATATTGCTAATTATATTGTTATTATATTACTTATATACCTCTCATTATTTGTGTTTATATATTTGTGATTATATTCCTTTTTATTATTAGTCATTATATTTTTTCTCAAATTTCACACATTACATGACTATGTACTCTTTTTTCAGTTAATACTTAAAGTATATTTTATATACACACAAAAAATAATCTTGTGAAATTTATAATATATTCAATAAAAATATAACTATTGTTAATATTGTTCGCTAAAGTAGACATTCTCTTTGTACCTTTTTTAAATATTTATTTACCTATTTATTTATAATTAAGAATATTTATTTATTTACTTATTTTATTTAAAATGCATTAAAATAAACACTTTCTTGCATAATCCTGCTTTGTTTTATAAGCAATTCCAAATAGTCCAGGTATTCAAAATACACTGTAAAAAATAAAGACTTCTTAATCTTTCTTAATCAACGAAAATATAACACAACCACGAGCGAAACGATACAAAAACCTCATCGGAGTTACTACCGATTCAAACAAGCGAAACTTTTCTTAAGAAATTTCAGAAACAAATATATTTTTGAGATTTAAAAAAAGTATTTACAAAAACAAAGTTTCTTTTGCTGCCACTGATTTTCGGAAACCGAGTTCCGAGTCGTATTCGTAGTGTATTAATCAGTTTTATCAATATAGGTTTATAGGTTTTGCGGCTGCTATCCATTCTCAAGTAAACATGTTCAACAAACATTTTCTTTTACAGAAAAACATGATAAAAATTTAACATGATAAAAATTCAAGAAATAATGCTATTAAAAATGAACTTATCGTTGCTGTCAATTTTCATGTACACATTTCCATGTTCAACAAATATTTTCTTTTACAGACAAACATGATAAAAAATCAGCACTAACATTAATATTAAAATGAATATTATTTTGTTACTATTGCATGTATAAATTTCATTACGCAGCTGAAAATGTTTATTTGAGAATTAATAGAATCCAAAAAACCGATATTGCGGTTTTAGAAAAACTAATTACTACACAATAAAAACTCCCCAGAAACGTTTCCGAAAATCAGTGGCAGCAAAAGAAACTTTGTTTTTATAAATGCAAATATTAAAAATTAGTTTTTATAATACTCTAAAATATATTAGTTTCTGAGATTTCTAAAGATAAAGAATGCTTTTCGGAATCACGAGTAACTCGGAAGAGTTAATTGTATATGTATACGTGATTATATTATATTTTCATAGATTATGAAACATTTGTCTTTTTTTTTTTTTTACAGTGTATTTTAAATACGTAGAGTATTTGGAATAGCTTATAAATCAAACATAAGATTGTTCATGAAAACACAATTTTTATATTAACACATTTTAAATTAAATTAAACTAGCATTACGCATAACAATATAGTACAGGGTGGTCATATAGTCTTTCCATGAAAACAGAATTTTTATACACTGAAAAAAAAAAGTGTTGCGTGGCAGCGTATTACTGCTTATTGTACTGTTTATTACTGTTAACTTTACGGTATAATACTGGCAGCTGGGATGGCAGTACTATACTGTAAAATCAACACTTTTTTTTTGCAGTGTATTACTACATTTTAAATAAAATGAAACTTGCATTACGCATAAGAATATAGTACAGGGTAGTCATGTAGTCTTTCCCTAATTAGAAAAAAATATTACGAAATAACCATTGAATGTAATAAAAATTTTAGAGCATGTAAAATTTTTATTATGGAAAAGTCGGGTTCTTAAGTTTTTTCAGACCAGTCTCTACGGTCGTTTGTGAGTTCCTTGATGACAAATTTCCTGGAAGATGTATCGGACGGAATGGATCAACTCCTCCAGATTTTTTTTCTTCTGGGGTACATACAGATCAGAGTGTTTGCAACACCACTAAAATATATTGAAACACTCAATGTCAGGATAACAGATGCTGTTTCTAATGTGGCAGCCCAAATGTTGGGCAATTCGGGGCGAGAAATGGAATACCGCCTGGACTTTCATCGAGCTACCAAGGGTAAGCGCATCGAATTTTTCTGACGTAAGTACTTGTATTAAAAACTTCATAAATGTCTTTACAATATATTGAAATAAGCATATGCCTAATTATATTAGTTTTTATGCAATAAATTATTGTAATCAGGGAAAGACTTTATGACCACCTTATATATTCTACAGAATATATTTTCTTTGTTTTCTACACCAACACAGAACATTTACGAATTGAAGTAACATTCAAATGTGGGTGCACACCTACAGCCAATAGATTTGTTACTTTATCTATTTTTCATGCATCGAATTGTTATTATATACAAGATAATGAGATTTCAGCTCTTTCTCTATACAACAACAGGAATATTTTCAATGCGAGTAATCATTTCGAATTCTCGGTTATCAGATTTTGGCATTAAAATTTTATCATGGAGCGCAAGAACAATATAATGCAACATATAGTGAAACAATTCGTAGTTCAAAATTCTATTTCATTTTTGTTTTACACATTTCATGATTAGATTCATGTTATTAAAAAAATAAATAAATAGAAAACACCTTGTTATTGATATTTTAGTGTGCTGTATGAAGACAAAGTAATTTTTTTTTGTAAATTTAAAATGCATTAACATAAAAGTAAGATTTTAGTGAACAAAACAAAAATTTCTGAATGGGTTTTAACAATTATTCGAATTATTCTACATATTTTAAATAACATTGAAGTGCAATTATCAATTAAATGAAACTAGCATTACAAACCTTTCATTTTTTTAAAAAAATAAACTGAAACCAGAAATTTTATTAAATTAAAAAAAAAGTAAAACATGGTAATAAATAACCACAAAGGAAATATATACATAATTCATTAAATATTTTTACTGGTTGAAATTATATTTTTTTAATTACTTTTTGTATTAACAAAGTGACATACATGTTTGCAATGGGAGTAATCATTGTAAATTCTGAATTATCAGAATTTGCAATCAAATGTTAATGCAATCGAGTAATTATTTTATGAGGATCTGGAACAATTTTTTACGGAGACTTTTTTTTATGGATCAATTTCAAACTAGTAATCATTTTTCAAACTAGAAATCATTTAGTGCTTGAAATGCGCATAAAAATATCAGGTATTATAAATCGGATTCCAAGGAGACGAATAACGTTTTTTTTTATTTTCCTACAAAAAAAAAAAAAAAAATAAATAAATCTAAAAATGCTGTCAGAGCTGGCATTTTAAACTGATTTTTCGGGTATGAGCACAGTGAAAAGATCATTACACAACAGATGCTGTACCATATTTAACATAAAAATAATCCTATTTCAAAAGTAATGAATCTATAATCCCTTAGAAAATTGTTGATAAGACATAAAAAGTCTTATTAATTTCATTTTCCACCGTAAACATTTCATTTGACAATTTTCTACCTGTTTTATAACCTATTTAAAAAATCCTATATACTTAAAATAACTTTCTTTTGCAACTTATTAATTAAATAAAACTATACTTACGCATTGTTTCCTACAAAATACATTCTGTTTGTACCTTTTCTAAATCATCACAGAAAATTTGCGAATTGAAGCAATATTCAAATCCGACTGGACACCTATCGGCAGTAGATTTGTTACTTTATCTATTTTTCATGCATCACATGGTTATTATACATAAGAGAATAATGATATTTCATACTATTCTGTTTTAACAGGGTGACAGAAATATTTTCAATGGGAGTAATCATTGCGAACTCTGAATTATTAGAATCTGCTATCAAATTTTAATGCAACCCAATAATGATTTGATGAGATGCAAGGATAAAGTTATGCCGTATGTAATGAAAATAAATGATAGCTCGAAACTGTATTTCATTTCACACATTTCATTACTATAGATAATTTTCATAAAGCTCTTAAAAGCTGTTTTGCTAATGAACATTTTAGTTTGTTGTTTTCGAGTAACATTAGCTTAAATTTAAAAACGAAGATATAAGAAAGCTACATTTTCCTCCCGGTAGAGGTCGGAAGGACTTTTTTCTAATGTATATGTCCCATCGTTTTGCGCAAGTGTATTTCCATATGAAATTTCCACTTAAAATGTGTCTTAAATTTTGAAATTTAAAGATTTTGTGATTTGTTTATATATTCGAAAGGTCATTTAAGTAAATTTCCTGTACATATTAGAACGAAAGTTACAACAGTTTCCATAATCTGTCAACTTTCTGTAATAATGAAAGAAATATTTAAATGAATTTATTTCAGTTTTACACGAATAAATCCATTATTTGTTTTTTATTTGTATATTTTGGAAATAGGAATTTTTTACTTCTCCGTTTTTATATTGGAATGTGTGATTATTCAAGATTTTCAGTTCTGTTGTAGTTAAAATTGTTTTTTCCTTTGAAATTAATGTCATTAATGGAAATTTGATCATGAAAAAGTTTGATACTACTCTGTTATTGCTGACAAAAAAAAAAAAAAAAAAAAAAAAAAAAGATAAAAGTATCAATATATATATATAATAATAATAATAATAATAAGGAAGAAAAGAAAAATAGAGTAGCATTTTAAAAGCTGTTTCTTTTCATTTTTTACTCTTGAAAAGATTATTTAAAAATCTATATTTTTCATTACGTTAAATTTTCTTTAGCATCCATTTAATATATATATATATATATATATATATATATATATATATATATATATATATATATATATATATATATATATATATATATATATATATATTTGTAATAATGTTCTTTTTTGAAAGTATTGAGACATCTTAAAATGAGTGGCCCTTGTTAAATTAACTTCTTGAGTGATACTTATTCCCATGAAATTATCTAAACAGTCTCAAACATTTGTTTGCATTAGAAACATAACTATAGCACTTATATATTTTTATTAATTTCAAATGAGGATATTCTAAATGATACAAATGCATGATATTTTTCATGATTTACTCCTGAAAATCCTGTTCTATTTTTTTACTTTCACTGTGTAAGAGGTTGTAAAGTCTGTATGTACATTTCGAAAATGTATCAAAGGTAGTTAGATGTATTATTTCAATTGTACCAAATTAAATAACTCGTGGACAGCACGTACTTTCAACTGAATATGTTCTATTTGGCACTTACTTGATGTGTTACTGTGATTAATAGAGACACTTAAATCCAGAAGAATATCCAGAATATATCACATTATTATCCCATGTTTCCATTTTTAGTACGTCTTATGATCCTTGTACTCCAGAGTAAATGTTATTAGTTGTGATTGATTACACAAGTTTGGAGAATGTTTTCACAACAACCATGAAATCTACAATGATATCTACGATGAAATCCCAAGATGTGAGTAATATTTATCCGTATTTGAAAACCCTAGATGTCGAAAATATGTATCCGTGTGTCATTGTAAGTGGAAATTTCACAATAAGTGTCTTCAGAAATATTTATTATAACAAACTGTGAAAACAGATTATTTTGGAATCTCTAGAGTTTTTATATACAATAACAATAAAATCGTTTTATATGAGTTAAGAAAAGAGAGAAAAAAGTGCTTTAGAAACAAAACCACTGATGTAATAATTAATAGCATGCTGCAATTTTATAAATTAGACTTTGGTTAAGTTGATATACTTAGTATTCAAGATTTTTTATTTGATATTTAAAAATTTATAAAACAACAGTCCAAAGATTTCTTAGAAGACTGAACGCCAAGTTACAAATGTAACTTTTATAAAATGGTAAGTTTATTCTTTTTTCTCTCTCATTATTATAGATTTATAGCAATAATCGTATTATCTTTAATTTTTGATGCATTAAGATAAAAAATTTATCATTTGATTTATCAAAAATGTTTTATATGGAAATAAAATTAGAAAAATCTTATTAAAAATTTATTAAAGGATTTTGAAAAAAAAAAATAAATAATGGAATTTATTTAAGATTTATTATTAATTTCAAATTGTATTTATGATTTTTTTGGTGTTGATAAATATATAAAATGAAGTATTTGTACTTTGTTTTGAAAAAGAGAAAAGCTAAGTTGAATTAAAATTTTAAATACAGCATTTTTTATGTGTATGTATGTAATGATATTTTTCGATCTCAAACTTTAGATCTTTCCATAAAAAAAAGAAAAAAAAAACTTTTTGTCATACTTGTGACGTACGCACGCGAGCACACACGCACACACACACGCACACGCACACACACACGCACACACACGCACACAAACACACGCGCACACAAACACAGGCGCACATGCGCACACACGCACACACAAGCTTGTATTATACATTTATGGCTATTTTGTAACGAATAAATTGAATAATAAGTACGTTGCCTCAATCGGTATGCAATGGAAAGTTGCATTGGAGATAAAATTAATGTTTGCATTTTCATCATTTCTATGTCCGACTATTCTAGAATAACTGAGATAATATTGTATCCAGTTTCGTAATATAATACGAATAGGAACATTTTCCGATGATAAACTGAATGGTTCTTCATTGCCCGATAATGTTCATAGCTGGTAAATTGGTTGTTCTAATGATTTTACAGTGAATTTCCGTAAAGGGGAAAATTATGAAACTGCAAATACAGACACAAAATTAAAGATTTCATAAACTTTTAGAAATGCAAATATGAATTTTATAAATAATTATACATATATCAAACATACAATTTCTGAAATTTAGTAGAAGTTACTTAATCTGAAATTGAAATTGAAATTATTATGCGAACAATAAAAGTTACATGCCAGAAACTTTTATTTTTAATTAATTTTAATAAATTTCAAATTATATAAACAAATTTAAAGATCATCTTTGAAAAAAAATCATGTATACCCTTTTTTAATTGATTTTAATAAATTGGAATTTTCAAATCATATGGGGAAAAAAAAGAAACTTGCTAATCAATGAACGCATTTATAAACAAAATAAAACAATGAAACAAATTAATAAAATGCGTCCTGGTAACGTTAAGTCATTTCACCTTTTTTTACGATATCATTTAACGTAATTTGGTCCATGTATGGAATTCTGTAATAAATTTTTTACTCACTTCCATATGTGCTAGAGTTCTAGAAACTATGTACAGTTGTGTGTTCTCGATGACAATACTATATTTTCATATTTCTATAACTTAATTATCAATTAATAGGTTAATCTTAATTAAATTTCGTTTATATGTTGAAAAAACAACTTAGAAATCCTACGTAGTGTAGAAAATTTTCCAGCATGAATTGTTTTAGTCTCCAACTATGTGACTTTACCATAAATATTTGATTGTTATAACACAAAATACAATTTGCATCAATATAAAAAAGTTTTTTTTTCTTTCTTGATACCATATATTAAAAATAAATTGAGCAAAAATATTTTTTATAACAATCCATTATATTAAAATCTTTAATTTATGGTTTTTACATGGTTATGTGACGTAATATAAAGAACATCAAATTTCATTTATAAAACCAAAATTTAAAATTTGACGTATTTCAACTTTATTAATAAAAGTGTATATATTAAAAAAAATTTTTACTTTTATTTTTAATATAAGATGATTACGGAGTTTTTGAAAAATATTTTTCTATTCAATTTTATTCAACATTATTATCCCTACTGTATTCTTATTTAAAAAAGGGGGAAAATCTTAATTTTCCCCGTAATTTAGCTATTACAGTACCACCGAGTTCTTAAAGTCACATTTATTATGAAAACAGTAAGGCATCAAGAATGTTTCGAATTAATTCAATTATTCTTTCTATTTTTCTTTATCTATTCTCTAGGTATTATTTATTGTAACGGAAATACTCTATTATTCGAACGTTTTCACAATACTGAAACCTGCTACAAAAATAAGTGAATAAATAAACAAACAAACAAACAAATAAATAAAACCTCTTTATAACAGGACCCAACCAGTATTATGAAATGGAAACAGGCATTGTTTATGGGGCAATATGTTACATGACCCATTCGAGTCTTGTTTTATTTTTAACACTTACCAGCATAGTGGAAAAGTATTTTATGATTTTGGTTTTTCTGGCCGTCTGTCAGTCTGTCTGTACTCTAACTCATATAAGTATTGTGGGATTGCCATGTAACTGATATAGGTTATTGAGGTTTACTATGGCATGTTCCCTATTGAAAATGAAGCGTATAGCATTTATAGTTCGTGACAGTAGAACAGGGGGACTCAAAGGAGCAGGGACACTCAAAAGACTTCCGCTACATTATGGTCTATGGGGAAAAATAATTTGCGATTTATTTTAATGGTGTTAAACTATTTCGAACATACTGAAATTGATATACGTCACTGAGGTGCACTAAAAGATTCTTATAATAGAATGTGGTTTGCATAGCATTTATCGTTCTTTTACAGGGACACAAAAGAATTCGGTTACTGTACTGTCTATGAGCGATAATTGCTGGAAGTGCATTTTGAGTTTCGGTTTCCGTTATTAAATGTACTATTTTTCATTACTTCGTGTGTACACTCTGAAAATAAATTTCGTCGAAAAATGCAAAAAATACAGTCAGCAAGTTGCTGGAACACCTCTGTGATTGGAAGAGATTTTTGAAGAAATTTCTGTCTTGTGACTGGGGAATTTTAGGAAAATTTGACCTTCTTTTCTTGAATTTTACGTGTTTTCAAGGAAAAAAAAACGTACGTAAAAATTCCGTTTCTGATACGGAAAAGTAACACGCAGCACAGTTGCCGGTACACCCCTGTGGTTTGAAGAAATTGCAGACTTTGATTGGAGAATTTCAGGTATATTTTATGTTAGATAGGTGAGTTTTCCGTATTTTGGGGGAAGCGAAGCAAATCAAAGCGGAAATTTTCGTGTTTTAACGAAAAAAGGCAACGGAAAAATTTGTTCAATTCACGGATTTTTTTTTAGAGTGTATAAATTGTATAGATCATCTATAGGGCTGCGCAAAAGAATTCAAGTACATTCCCGTTTATTGACGGAAAATGCTGAAGAGGAGTTTTCACCTGTGTTATGCATTTCTTAACTGAATTAAATTTTAGCTTACTGTGTAACGTATATATAAATCTTTAGTTCATATACAGGATTGCATGGTAATAAATGGCTGAAATTGGGTTTTCAAATATGTTATGCAATTTTCAAATTGTTTACTCAGATATCATCTTTCACCTTATTAAATGGAGAAGAATTGTTACAGAGTTATGAATGTATCGGAAAGTGTTTCATAATGTATTCTTGGCGCATGATTTGTCTTTCTTTTTTATATTTGTATACCAAAAATAATACAAGAAGGTATTTCTCGAGATGCTAAAAATGTAATGCAATAAAACATTATACATATTGTAAACTAGAGTTTCTTGGAAAAATTAGTGTAAACTTTGTTACAATAAATGTTTTCCTTATCAAATGGTTTTTAATTATGTGTTTGCCAATTTTATTATTCCATTCTGTACATAATATTAATATTAATGAATTTTAATTCCTCTAACATGTAACATTGGACAAAAAATAAAACTTATAGGGATTTATTCTTATTTTTTTGAGTAAAATGAAATAGTCAGTTTAATGTTTAAGAAAGTAATTATTGCATGAGAAATTCTTTTTCGATTTCCACAGATAAATATATCTGCAGAAAAAAGACATTTTCTTTTTAAAGGAAATGATGAGATAAGGTGTGATATCTTAGTCATTTCATTGCATTAATGGATTACAAGTTTCTCTTCTAATCACAAATCGATAAAAATTAAAAAGATAATATTTTAAGTCCTGCAATGTTATTTAAATCCACAGCAGAGGAAACAGTTTTTAAGCTCTTGGGATGATAAACTCGAAAAATGTTTTCAGTGACTTGCTATATTCCGTTACATTCGAACGTCGAAGCAAAATATTTTGCGTTCATAAGTGCCTATGACTAGATGCACGCTCATCATATTGTGTGTGCATATGTGTTCAGCCAACGATCAAATTAAAGCATAATACAATTTCTAGAATGTCTTCAAGGACCTTCTGAAAGAAAAGTAACATAAAGTCTTGTTTTCTTGTCAAAAATCTGCCGAAAATCTTACATAACCACTCGGTCATACGAAACTGAACACTTGCACTTCGGCACCAAACCCTTCATGTTAAAATGACTGAGGCTGTTAATGATACTTATTTGTGAAAACTACTCAGACATTAACACACCACAATAAGAAATTAGATAAGACAAATGCAAGAAAACATACTGTTGAAGAGAAATATGCATGGCTCAGTTATATTATTTATTTAAGATTTTTTTATTCTTTAATTTCCCTTCTAATTGCTGCCCATTCCAACATAACCCTTTTGCTGGGACAAGTTGATCAAAATTAAAGCTTAGAATTAAATACATAAAGGTTTCTCTGGGGTTGGCTAATAGAATAAATTAATTTACTAAGATAATAATAATAAAAGGAATCCTTAGAGATTAAATTTTGGATATGTTCCCCCATCGCGTTGTGTAATTTCGTAGTAGCCCATTACCCTTTTTGAGAATGATCATTCTTGCCCTTAGCTGACTTTTAAAGTGGAAATCTAAATAAACAAACACATACTAGATAATTTAAATGAGAAGACTCTAAATAATTAACACTATTATTTATTTACAATATTTACAGTTATTTCAAGAAAATAAAAAGATTTATCAGAACACATCTGATTTAATTTCCTAACAAAATTTCTCCTATAATATTGTCATTAACACTTTGATCCTTGCAAAGGATACTTATATTTGTTTGTATTTATATTTAAATTGATCTTTGACAACATTATTTGTTTACAATTAAAATACTGACTTCCATTTGTGACTAAGGTCACACTACCAGCTTCTCTTATAATATTTTGATAAAATCAAATAAACTGGGGAATTACTTAGGTCAGAGTCATATTTACCTATACACATTGATTGAAGAAGGTTTCTCTTTGTATCAGAGCACACTTTCCGCTAACTAAATAGCGCTGCACTTATTGAAAATGTTCATTTCACAAAACTTAGCGCAACTTCACCACTCTCCATATATGTTGTTCGGGTTCGCTGCTTTCTTACCATCAGAATTGCCACTCACTCTATTTTCCTCTTTCGGACCGCACAAAATTCATCGCGTCATTTTATTTCACCTCTCACTTTCGCTTCTGATATCGATGTGTGTTCTGTTTTCATTCTTTTTCACAACTGCTTTTTCATGACCACGGTGGGCCGTACTTTGTTCTGCCCAAAATTTGCATGACAGTGCTTTAAGCCCATCCTTCTTTTTTTTCATTGGGTAGTTGATCTCCCGTTTTAACTGAAATTTGCATAACAGAGGGTCAGTTTCACCTCCTCCTTACCGACCCCAACCAATGGCTATGCATCAGTTGTTGCTGTAGCGTGTTGTTTTTTTTCTCGGAACGACGTGTGTGTTCTTTGATATTATCTCCCAGACCAACTTAAATCAAAGTTCTTCTTATTTGACTTTTATGGCTTAAAATTGTCGCCAGCGAGTCTCTGGTCATAAATTTGCCATCCTAAATCTTTCAACTGAGGCGACTTATGGGAAAGTCCCGATAATGTACTTTCCTTACATTACATACATTGAAATATCTCCTCTTGAGTATTAAAGTATACTATGACGTAACATGTCATGCTTTATCTGCATTAAATTTCGCAAGCTATGTTTTTTCCACTGAAGAATCTTGCCAGAATCTTCAAAACTTCTAATGTCACCTACAATATCTTATACATAGAATTTGGTTGCTATATGGCAAAAATAATTATATGTACAGTTCTGGAAAAAAAATACTTTTAATAATTCTTCAAATAACCGTATAAAAAGACGTAAGCACCAATCGAAAAAGAATAATGTCTACTTTTAAATGCTATTCATAAATTTTGTTTGGGGGTCGTCTAAAAAAATTCCACGAATGTCGCTTTTTCAAACAGTAACGACCATTATTGACGCCATAATTGAGTTCTTTGGATCCAGGTAGCTAGAAAAAGGTATAGTATATGTACTTTTTCTTAAAATTTTAGAAGACTTATAAAGAAAAAAAATTGTGTTATTGGTTCAACCGTAAATTTCGGAAAATAAAATTGAGATTTAACAAGTTGAAGTACCGAAAGCACTCAGTTAGTCACCAATAAAATTATACAGAAATACTAAATAGATAGTAAACTTATTTTACATGAAAGAAAATACTAGAATTTTTTTCTGGCAGCAGTTTTTATTTTTTTTTCTGTGGATCCTTTGCTATTATAAGACGTTCTCTTTAGACAATATAAAAGTAAAATTTATCTATATCTCGAAAACTAAATGATTGAAATGAGTTGTAAATTCACACACCCATGTTTTTGACGATTGTCGTTCGTTTTATGGAAAAATTAATCTAGGTCATAATTTGTAAATTTTTTAACCTGAATTTAATAATAATATTCATAATAAAAAATATTTTAGAATCTAAAAAATGTTTAAAATACGTTTAGGGCTATTCATTGTATAAAAAAAAAAATCAATCAGATGTTTTTTTTGTAAAGATATAAATTAAAGTCTGTCACGTAAATTTAATATTAGTATCCTCAAATTTTGAGAATTAAGATAAAGTATATAAACTATAATCTTTTACGAACTGTCTCTATCCAAGGAACTCGGGGATCTTGATGTCAAAAATGGGAATTACTGTTTGGAAATTCCCTGTTGTTAAATTTTTAATATTTAGACAAACCTCAAAACTTATGTATAGTTTTAATTAGTAGACATTATTCCCAGTCAATTGGTAACTATAGAAAAAAATCATGTACGCTAATGGCGCCCGGTGCAAGTAAAATCCATCGTGGGTGCAAAGTCCTCCAAGTTCGATGTGAATTATACTTCTGGAGGTGCCTAGTCAGGTGAAGGTTTCGTTACCTGATCAAGGTTCTAAATTACGAGACCAACTCGAGTAGTGATGGCATGACGTATGGGTGTGCGATGCAGCGGTGGAATTAGTAAATACTTCAGCATTTCACATCCATCCGACATGACTTCTCTGCACTCTGCAGTGCTGAACCATCTCATCCAAACATCAATTAGCAACCGGCCAACTAAGGAAAAACAACCTAGGCAACAAGATGCACTGAAGCCACGTCGGTATACAGATTTATCAAACAGATCTTCACCATGCGGAGATCAGGCGAATCCTCGCCCCGTTGCCAGGCATCAACCCAGTAAGCTGGGCAAAAGCCCAGCAGGTAGTGGCCTGGTCAGCGGTCTAAAAAAAAACTATAGAAAAAAAAAACTACGGATTTTCATACGATTACTTTTAGGAGAATTAGTAGGGAGCAATCACCTTTTTTTTTCCAAGATTGCAGTTCACCTATTAAAAGTTTACTTTCAATATCAACAACATGAATTATTTTTCTATTATCTTCTTCCTTGATCAAATAATGTTATGAAATGAGATTCTGCAGATTGGAATAGACAAATCAAATCAACCATATCTCTGAATCTTTGTAATGTGTTGTGTGATTAAATGAATGATATATCTTTCCTCTATTCTTCCGAATCAATTTTATCTACGTATCACAACATTTATATTTATGTTCAAACTTTTTATCGCTACAGATAGAAGAATCATTTCCAAATGTTTGACTGGTTAAATATCTTTTGAAAGAAATTATGATGTAGAGATCATATATATTTGTAATTTTATTCAAAATTTATAATTTCTTAATTTTTCAAAAAGTTAATTTATATCTTTATTTAAATTCTATTCATTCTAAAGCAAAGTCATATCTATTCCACGATAAATGCTATTTAATCATGTACGCGTAATCTTTCATTTATTCTGCAGCTTTCGTTAACCGCATAAAAGTATTTCTCTTCTAAATTAAGAATGTGACGACGGTTATTTCGCATATACATTGATACACTAGTATTCTTTTAGTAGATATATCCGCTCCGCAAATCTATTAAAATTCACTTATGTTGTGCATCGCGGTGCCTTTATTCTACAAGCCTTCGATTGTCTGTTCCATCTGGAATGCAAATCTAGATTCTTTTCAACTGCTTGTTTGCATTTTGTTATTAATAACACTTTATTCATCCTAATGTATAACTTCCGCTTTCCCAGGATAAGCTGCAGGGTTGCTCCGTTAAAACCTATATTTTGATAACGCGCCTAACTTTGCATCTCTGTTCTCTATCTCCCACGCAAAATTAACATTGATATATTCTAAACCGTCTTAAAATTCCGAATGGCGATAAAAATTAATGCACGTGTAATCTGGCGATATTGGGATGACTTCTGACACACATGTACATCTCGGAAAGTAGATCAGACTTCTCTTAACCTCCGCTAAAAGAGGTTGTTGCTATTGATGTAAAAAGACCACCTCCCAAACTTTACCATCATAGTCAAGTCCCTAATAAATAAAAACCTTGCAAGGAGCTATGGATTCTTCTCTATTCTTGTTGTTATTGCGACAACTACTTCTATTACGGTGATTTTTTAAGTACATTACGATCACATAGTATCAACCCGTACTCCAGCCATTAACCCCTCCATAGAAAATTGGCACCGTGAATCAAGAAGTCAGTATATTGGACGGTTCTTGACATTTTGGGAGGTGGTCAGTATTTTTGGTCAGTATTTTTGGTCAGTATTTTTGGTCAGTATTTTTGTCAGTGTTTTTGCTCAGCGTCTCTACTTCAGCAGCATCTGTCCTTCAGTGTCTCTGGCCCTGTATTGCTCGTCAGCATTTCTGATTCAGCGTTCCTGATTCATATTTCTATCCCGTGGTTCCTTCAGACGGAAAAGATATTTTTGGACTTATTTTTAATGGATAAAAGTGCATTTATGGACTCTGCAAATGCTATTTTAAAAAATAGAATCAGTGAATAGACTGTATTGAATTATTATATACATTTCTCAGCCGATACAGCATCAGTGTGCTCGGAAGAACTAATTTATACTGACTGTGTACCGGATATATATCACAAGAATAGTAGACATTTTCATAAAAAAAAAAAAAAAAAATTCTGCGACTTCAAACGCTTGCGTAAAATATTTTCTCAACAGTTCTTTTTATCGTAAAGACTTTTAGAGACATTTGAAAAATCTGCTATAGTTTACTGAACAAATGCATCTAAAGAACATCTCATGTTCGGTGATTCATCAATTATTTTTCATTTACATTCATGTTGGTGTTTTGTTCGTCAGAAAATTGTTCTTCTCTGAAAAGATATTTCTAAGTGAAGTTTCATTTCACCCAGCTTATTTTCAGGGTCAAATCGCATGAACATTCATTAGGACTATCGGTCTGGAGAAACTCATTTGTTCAGCATTCTTCAAAACTTTGACCTCCGAAATAGCGATGGATTTTTATCGAGTAAGACTCACATAATGATTTAGCTAAGTGTTGCTACGTTAGCGCACACTCGCCGATTACTTTTAAAATCTTCGTATTATTTTTAAATAGTACGGATATCTATTTATCTATAGACAGAAAAAGCACGGTGTTTTATTTTTTTTTATTATTTAAGTTTATTTCGTGTGTGTGAACGCAAATGGATATTTTTTTTAATTCACAGGTATGTTTTTATCCATTTTTATTATTTATTCCTTCCTGGATAAAAAAAATAATAATTAAAAAAAAAGAAAGAAATATACTTCATTGTCATGCATGGCATTATTTTTCTATTTGTTTTTAAAGGCTGTAAAGCTGTAATAATATGTTGTTATTATAAAGGATAGCTATATCTTAAAAAAAATTATGAAAAGAAGAAATTATTTTAATGGGATATGTAAAATATATTTAATGGTTAAATTAGACAGATTTTCTATCTTTTTTCTCTCTTAAAGTTATAGTAACTTTTTTTATCAGGTCATCGCTTTAAATTGATACCATGCATGCGCTCACTAATTGTATATATTTGTGTTTATATATTTTTCCCATCGACCTATAATAGGTTGAGTGATTGATACCTTTCTCATTTACAAAATAAATATATATGGATATAAATGATTGTGACCGATTGAGAAGTTAAATGGAAAAGATGGTGAATTACGTAGACAACATAAATAATATTAATGTGCCATAATTAATAATTAGAAAATTCTGATAGTTTTTGTAAATGGTTAAACTATAACGCTAGGGTAAAAAAATTGAACTGTTATAAAAAAAAATGAAAATTTATTCTATTAATATTAAGATGAAGAAATATATTTTTATTCATAGGTGATTCACGGTATCAGGTATAAAAGATTTGACCTTTCCATGTATTATTTCTGTTATAATTATGCAGTGACTATTGAATATATTATTTTATATACATATCCATCGTATTTTTCTTTCAATTTTTATATATAAAACTTAATTAAATTTTTTTATAATTTTTTAATTTTTCTAAATTTATGGTTTTGGCTCAGGCTACAACTTGCCATTGGTATGTATATAACGTCTCCATTTTTTAAATTATTTTGAATGATAAAATATTATATTTCAGGTAATATGGCTACCCTTTTTGTTGTCAAAAAATTGCGATAAGTTAATTACAGGTCTATAATATGACATTTTAAACTTGTTTGGTCTGGAATTTTTCTTTAAAATTTAACTGTCTCATTTTTCTCATTTGAAGTCACCGGCACTATAGCATGTGCTTGTGGAAGATTAATGTAGTAGTTAAGAAGAAACAATTTTTTATATGTGTATTGCCTTATTATATTTTGGTAAGTTAAGTGTAATATAAGTTTTGTACAGTTTTTGAACTTAATGCATAATGGATACTTTAATTTTCTGCGATGCTATCATGAATATATATTTTTTACAATCTATTAACAACTGCAGTGTTTACATTATTTCTAAATTTTCAGATATTTATATGTCTATACATCTTTCTCGTGCCAAACATTACAAAAAAAATTTAAACAAAATAAAATATATAGATAATTTCAATAGTTATTTTAGGTTATATTGCCATACATCAAATTTTTATAATCTTATGCCAAATTTTTCAATTTTTAAATAATTTTTTCAATACAAATTTTCCTATATATAGATAACTTTCACGTATTTCTTTTAACCTCGATTACAATTTTTAAGTGTGCATGTCGTGTCTTGGCCCTCTCTAATGTTTTGATTTTTTAAAAGAGTTTTACAAGCTGAATCCCATATTCTAATTTAGCTGTACATTTGTATATTCTTGTCAATGAGACTATACTTTAGGTGAGTGGAATACAAGATTCCATCATTTTTATGATTTCTAGATTTAATTTTTCACTTTAAACGTTTTGATATACTCACACTTTCCTCTTAATAATATTTGTGGATATTAATTTTTTACAATTGTGTTTCGGAATCTTTTTTCATTCATTGCTCTAAGGCGCCACGAGCAAGGAATGATTCAAAATTATCATTTTTTTTCCTCATTTGTTTTCTTATAGTGATTTAATCCCAAACATTAATAGGACTCCATTTGGGAATCTAAAATGATTTGTTTGCCTTTCTCTTTCACTTTAAATTTTTTTTAAACGTAGATATTCTTTATCATTTAATTATGAGCCATATTTACAATCTTCATTGCAGCTTGTGCAAATGCACTCTTTTTTTTGGTTAATATATCTTGAACAGTATTTTTATTTATTACAGTATTGTTTTCTTTTTAAATGTTTTTACTTTATTGAACTTTTCATCGTCATACTTCCTGCAAGGTATGTTTTGTGTGGATCCCCAGTTTTTCCCAGTTGATGACCGTGTACGGTAAAATAATTTTTTTTACATAGCGGGTCTTGTGTGGAATTATGGTTTCCATGCTTCGGATTCTTGTGTCTTTCTAAATTTGTCAACGATTTCATTCAACAAGAAGTATTCTGGGAGTATTCGCCGTTATTCGAATTACATAGTTGTACAATGGATCTTTTTTGTTTTCTTCTCCTTCGAGTTCTGGTGGATATTTGCGCAATTCTTTTTGTCGTACATTCTTGCACGCAGACGTATGTTTCACAGTTTTACAAAATTTTTCTCATGCAAAGAGTTTACAAAAGTTTTTCACTTATATGTTCTACATGTGTGATTGTCGTTTCAACATACATTTTTCTATGACTAAATTTATCCTATACACATTTCACACTTTTTTTTCTCTTTAGAAAATTCTTTTTTTGCATACATTTGTCTGGATAAAGTTTTCACCGTATTTTTCGGCTCATCGGTATATCAATTCACTGTCTTCTTGTAACTTTTGTATTTTTTTCTCAGTTTGACCATACTTCTTGTGAATTATGCTATATATTTATAGTGTACAGTCCAGCGGTAACTTTTTTTTCTCTTCTTTAGTTCATTTTTTTCACGTCATGGAGTTCTGATTCCCTTGTTTTCAGAAACATAACTTATTGTGGGCTGATACCTCGTTATCAGATTATTGTTTTGGTGAGTCTGATTCTTTGTTTTCAGATATATAACTTATGGTGCGCTGGTACCTTGTTACCAGATTTTTTTTTTCGCCTCTCACTTTTATATTACATACATATACACTTTTGTTGTACTTAATATTGCTAGGCACAAATAGCTATTTTGGGTACACGCTTCAGACCGTTGGATTTCTTTAAATGTATTTTCTTTTTCACAGGTTAACAGTAAACATTTATGTTTATTTGATATTTTAATAGTTGGATAAATTTTATTTTAACTTATTTTCTAAGTACATTCTAAGTTCATTCAAGACACACATGTTATTCAAATATATTTTCCAACACTTATATTTCTATTATCTGTGTCACTTTTCAAGTTATATGTTAAAAGGTCACTTGCTGCTATTCACACTTCTATATTACGTATTACTGATAAATCTTTCAATATGCAATACAATTTAATTGTAATGTTTTGGATTTATCATTTCACCTATCAATCTCATTTTTTAAATAATTATATGTACTGGTGTACTTTCTCTTTCAATATAGCATGGTTACAATATATCGTATTTCAGGTATATATTTTTACAATTTATTTTCATACTTTCTGATTTTTTTTAATTCACAAGTTATTACATTTTGCTACTAATAATTACATATTTATTTTATATTTGTTTTTCTTTCATCGTTGACACAAACAAGCACACACCATGGTAACGGCATGTACAAGAAAACATATACAGTTTTAAACATGTCGAACATGATTTTTTTCTTTTCTTTCTGTCCCCTTTTCTCATTTTTATGAAAATTTAGGTATGGGTTTGGTAAATATCATGTGCTTTTGCGTGAAGTTGATTAGTGCTTCACACCACACACACATTTTTTCCCTTTACAGATCGGTCATATGAAAATTTCAAGGTTTCTTCATATGGTGGACGATAGGTCTGTATCTTCAATTTCTAACACACGTACTGGTTGAATTCACTTAAGAGCTTGATGTGCTTACCTTTAATTTCACTTTATATATTTTTAGTCATTTAAATAAATTAAAATAAAATTGTCATCAAAGTTCACATACCTCTTCAATTTTTCTAATTTTTTCATTTTTATTACATTTTTATGTAGTATTGTTGTGATTTTGGAATTTTTACGTCAAAATTACATCCTCATACACCAGTCATATGTTGTTGATAGGAACTTTCTAATAAAAAAAAGTCAAATATTATTATTGATTGGCATCTACAATACTTTTATAGCAATTCTATCTTGGCCTCAGTCTCTTAAATATTATATTTTTGGCATAATGATTAAGTTATAAGTAAACATTCAGCAGTGTTTGGCAACATAATTATATGTTGCATTTAAGAAAGTCTTCATAGTAGATGATAGTATCCAGAGAAATATTTATTATTATTAATAAACAGTATCCATATTAATTTTCATTTCAATGTAAATATGCTTTTATGTTATTTTATATCACTGTGTTTTTCAATATTTGAATTTATATTAAGATTTTACAAGTTATTTGAAAATATATTACTTTCGTACTGATTAGAAACTTTTCATCAGTATTACAATGTATATTATCATGATAAATATTGCAATAATAATAATAAAAAAAAAACATCATCTTCAAGAACCTGCAGGTAAATATTTCATGATGACGTATAATGATGATTACGTAATGTTTTTGATATTATGCATATGCTATTAATATTATTATTGCTAGCTTTACTTTTATGTGCACTTAAAAAAAATATATATATTGAATTATTATTGGCCATTTCCTTACTCCGTCTGTAGGACGTGTGATTAAGAAAAAAAAAATATGATTGTCTGCATTTTTGAAATCATTATAGATATTGTGGAAAAGAATAAATAGGCAGACATATGACATGCAAATGTCTTATATAGGTATACCATGCACGAATATTGTGCTAAACTTTATGTTATTGAGTACTCATTTATGTGTTTATTTTCTATTTTTGATGTATGGTGGTCTTCGTGTTTTAGTGCTTTGTTGTGTATTGTACATTTTCTATGTTTTAATAGTTGGTGCACATGTGTGTCAGCCCGGTGTCTAGTTTTTTTCTTGCGAAAGGGGAGATATATATATGATGTAGAGATCATATATATTTGTAATTTTATTCAAAATTTATAATTTCTTAATTTTTCAAAAAGTTAATTTATATCTTTATTTAAATTCTATTCATTCTAAAGCAAAGTCATATCTATTCCACGATAAATGCTATTTAATCATGTACGCGTAATCTTTCATTTATTCTGCAGCTTTCGTTAACCGCATAAAAGTATTTCTCTTCTAAATTAAGAATGTGACGACGGTTATTTCGCATATACATTGATACACTAGTATTCTTTTAGTAGATATATCCGCTCCACAAATCTATTAAAATTCACTTATGTTGTGCATCGCGGTGCCTTTATTCTACAAGCCTTCGATTGTCTGTTCCATCTGGAATGCAAATCTAGATTCTTTTCAACTGCTTGTTTGCATTTTGTTATTAATAACACTTTATTCATCCTAATGTATAACTTCCGCTTTCCAAGGATAAGCTGCAGGGTTGCTCCGTTAAAACCTATATTTTGATAACGCGCCTAACTTTGCATCTCTGTTCTCTATCTCCCACGCAAAATTAACATTGATATATTCTAAACCGTCTTAAAATTCCGAATGACGATAAAAATTAATGCACGTGTAATCTGGCGATATTGGGATGACTTCTGACACACATGTACATCTCGGAAAGTAGATCAGACTTCTCTTAACCTCCGCTAAAAGAGGTTGTTGCTATTGATGTAAAAAGACCACCTCCCAAACTTTACCATCATAGTCAAGTCCCTAATAAATAAAAACCTTGCAAGGAGCTATGGATTCTTCTCTATTCTTGTTTACATTTATGCTGACTTCTTACAGGAAACGTTCCCGTGGAGTTATTGCGACAACTACTTCTATTACGGTGATTTTTTAAGTACATTACGATCACATAGTATCAACCCGTACTCCAGCCATTAACCACACCATAGAAATAATACTTATCATCATATGAATCAAAATAAATCAGTCTCATTTTTTTTTAAAAGAGAAATATTTTACACCCTATCTTTAATCACAATATTTCTTTTGTAAAATTTGAAGTTTGAGCTAGAGTATCAACAGCAAATTTTCTTCTAAGTTAGAAATAGCTGCGTATTGTGTAATAAATAGTGATATAATGTTTATAAGTGGTCGACTATCGTAAGGAATTATGGAATATAATACAATTAAAAAAAATCTTTTTTTAAATTAGAAATAAGGCAGTTTCATATAAAAATAAGCTAACGTCTCTTCGTTGCAAATTTTTAATTTTTTTAATAAATTAATTTTTTTTTAAATTAAATTAATTTTTTTATTTTTTACATTCTATATTTAATTTTTTTTGTAAAATTTTGAATCTAAGCAACAGTATCAAAAGTAAATTTCTCTTTTCATTCTAAAAAAGAGATAGCTGCATTTTTTGTAATAAATCCCGTAAATAGCAACAGTGTTATAGTAATAAGCGGTCGACGATAATGCAACGTAAGAGATTATGCATTTTAGCACAATTAAAAAAATTATTAAAAATGTTATTTAAATTAATAAGGCAATTTCATATCAAAATAAACCAGTTTCAGCTTCCCGAGGAGAAACATTTTGCATCCCAAACTTAATCACAGTATTCCTTTTGTTCACTTTCGAATTTGAACTAGAGTATCAACAATAAATTTCTCCTTCCATTTTATATAAGTGATGGCTGCGTATTTTGCAATAAATCCCATCAATAGTAACAGTGTAATAGTAATAAGTGGTCGAAAAGAATGTCACGTAAGGAGTTATAAGCTATAGTATAGTGCAGTTAAAAAATGTCTCTTTGATTTAGAATAGTTTAAAGTGAATACATTGTGGCGATTACTACTGTTCCAGCCGGGCTATTTGTTGTGTGTTTTCTGAAATTTTAATTAGTTTTTCCCTGTATAGAAAACCAAAACATTTTTAAGGCAATTTTACATAAAAATAAATCAGATTCACTTTACCGTAGAAAAAAAAATTACATTCTGTATCTAAGTAGAGTACTTCTTTTGGAAAATTTCGAATCCGAGCGGCAGTATCAAAAGCAAATTTCTCCTTTTGTTCTATGAAAGAGGTAGCTGATATTACAGTTTTTTTCGAAATAAATCTAGTCAATAGTAACGATAGTAATAAGAGTGAGAAGAAATAGTAATAACAATGTGATAGTAATAAAAGATAATGCAACATAAGGAATTTTCAACTATAAGGAATTTTCAACTGTAGAACAATTTAAAAACTTCTTTTTGATCAGAAGTAAGTAAAAAAAACCCAGCTTCAGTTTACTGCAGAATTTTTTTTTAACATTCTATATTTAATCACAGTACTTCTTTTGTAAAATTTCAAATCTGACTGTCAGTATTAAACGCAAGTTTCTTATTTCATTCAAAGAAAGCGATAGCTGCGTTTTTATAATAAAACCTTCCATAGTAACAGTGTGATAGTACTAAGTGTTCGATGATAATGCAACGTACTAAGAATTCAACTACAAATACAAATAAAGAGTAATAATAAAAAAAATCTTTCGAATAATATGATAGCTTCACATAAAAATATACAAGTTTCAGTTTTTTTAGGAGAAAAATTTTGCATTTCATATTTAATCACAGTATTTCTTTTGTAAAATTTAGAATTTGAGCCAGAGTGTCAACAGCAAATTTCTCCTTTAATTTTATGTAAGAGTATATTGTAAGAGTTATGTGCGTATTTTGTAATGAACCCCATCAATAGTAACAAGTGGACGAAGATAGTGTAACGGAAGGATTATCAACTGTAGTACAATTAGATTTTGTTTTAAATTAGAAATAAGGAAATTTCATATAAGAAAACCTTTTCACTTTGCTTCAGAAAAAATAATTACATTCTATATTTAATATTTTGTAAAATTTCGAATCTGAGCGACAATATCAAAAGTAAATTTCTCATTTTTTTTTCTAAAATATAAGGCTGGGTATTTTGTAATAAATCCTGTTAACAGTAACGGCGTAACAGTAATAAGTGTTCGGCGTTTGTGAAACGTAAGGAATTATCAACTACAATACTATTAGCAAATTCCTCTTTCGATTAGAAATAAGACATTTTCGCATTCTGTAATAAACTTGGTCAGTAGTAACAGCATTCTCACAATAATTGGCCTGTGATAGTGAGATATAAGGAACTAGATTACTAAATCATTCCTTTAAGTGTGACTCTATAGGAGAATTGTGATTCGGCATAGTTTATAACATAACAGGCATTTCTAGTGTTTTATTAATTAGATATTGCACACTAGATAGAACGGATAAATTAATTCAGCATGTAAAGTGTAGAACTGCAAAGCTTTCCCATCTTGGCAGAAATTATTTGGATTTAGAGTAGCTTAAAGTAAATACATTGTGGTCATTACTACTATTGCTACTGCCAGGATATTTGTTGTGTGTTTCTTGAAATTGTAATAAAAGTTTTTTGCCGGTATATAAAAACCAAAAATATTTTTAAACAATTAAAAGATTGATGATCTATTTTAATTTCTATGTTTAAAAAATAATAATATTGGTATTAAAAATTTTATTGCCATATCCATCTTGTTCTTACATAGTAATTTTATTTTTTTTAATTCTAAAGCAAGCTTATCCAATCTTTCAGTAAGATTCAATTAAACCTCTACAGGTTCTAAGTTTAATTTTCAGCAGGATTATCCAATCCTCAGCTTATGGTACATAATGAAAGATGCCATTAATAACATAATTCGAAAAATGCCACAATATTATCTCATTTTAGCTGTAATAGCGGTAAATATTTCCCCATCTGGCGGATTTTTTTTATTCAGAAATTCCGAATTCTTGCTAAAAATTTGAATTGTTATTTTTTGCTTTATATATTGATGTCATTATATAAAGAAAAAAAAATAACAATTCAGAATTTCTGATCAGATTGATACAGCATGTCCCTAAACCTAAAGGGACTTTGTGCCATAAAAACCCATTCAATTAACCAACCTGATCAGAACTCTGAATTTCTAAATAAACATTCCACGACATTTGTCAATAAAACTAAATAAAATTACTCTTCAAATATTTCTGGTGAGAATTCGAAATTTCTGAATAAAAAATCCGCCAGATTTGGGAACACTAATAGCAATACACACACGTCTGCAAGATACACACACATACATCTCACTGTGTTAATCATAAACGCCCTACGATAGAGGTGGCCCATCTGAAAAAAATTAAAAAAAAAAAACAAAAACAAATCATAGTAAATTTAGCATTACATTTCCTGAGATTGTGAGAATGACAGAGTTGGGGAGAGGAAGTTATTTTAGAAACTTTTGCTGAAAAAACGAGCCAAAAATCTTAATAACTGCTGTAATAAAAGCGGCATGCAAATATTAATTATTTTAAGGCAAAGTAACTTTAGAGATTGATTTTTGTTTTAAAGAAATCTCGAAAAATAAAACATTCGAAGGGCGTCAAGAGAACCTTCAAAAGAAACCATGAAAAGAACCAAAGAACGGGTGCCACGTTGGACAGTTCTGACCTAAATGATAAATTGTCTAAATGAATGTAAACTGCTATCAATTAACTTATAACATTATATAAAGATTAAGTTAGTATTGAAGTCATTATATTATGAACTTCAAATTGCTCATTACAAAGTAATTTCCATTTCAATTTTAATTTGCATTTGTAGCAGTATAGAGCAAATATTTCATTACTGTAATTGGTGAATGACTGAAATATTATATTCCTTTTTATTGATAGTCGAACTAAAGATATCATACTTCAATAAAGTTCATAATATTATAAATATCACATGGTATTATTAAAAAAAATTATGAATTCTATATTTTGGGCGTTTAAATTTCCAAAAATTTCGTCTCTATGATGATATCGAAAAAACAAAGAAAAAAGCTGTTCTCAACAATCAACTGCTTGTCAAAGCTGTTTTCGATCAAACTATGAAAAAACTTTATTTCTAATTAGTGTCAATGATAATTTCAGCGTTTTCGCAGGTCATGCAGCACCGTAATTTTATCTTATCTTAAACTGAAATAGAGTTTTACTCTAAATAAAAATATAATATAAAAATAATTAGGCTATTTCTAGTGGATTCATTTATAAATTCAGTGTTGTATACTATTGTTGAACAGATGGTACATTACATATACATATAAATGTATATTTCCGATTTAAATTTTATAAATATCACAACTCTCAATAATCAACTGTTTGTCAAAATCTGCCGTTTTCGACGGAAAAATGACTGTAACCAATTTTGTTTCTAATTAGTGTCAATGATACTTTTAGTAGGTCAACACCGTAACAGAATCACATCGTATACCGAAATATATTATAAACAAAAAAAATAAACTGAGAAAAATAAATATTTAAATCAGACTATGTCAACTGAAGCATTAATAAACCCAGTATTGAATTAATACTGAGTGAATATTCTTTACTACTGAATGTGCGTGAGCGTATGCTAGCGTGTCAAATTTGCAACTTTGTCTCCATCTATCCAAAATCCATTCTTTCAGAAACTATGTCCTCCAAAGCAGCATGAATGGTAACTTGATCCAATATCTCAAGATGACTTCAACTTTTCATTACCTTCAGCATAAGTACACACATTCATCCATCATAACCTAAAGAGGACTTATGAATGAAACATTTGAAAATGCTTCTAGCATTATAAACCATGAATGCTGGAATAACTCAATTCTGTAACATGACATGACTTCATTTTGACGAAAAGAGTAAAGGGAAGTGGAGTATTAATTTGATATCTAATGCAGTTTTCCACTGACCAATTACAGAGGGTTCTGAGTTACTGGTTATTAATTTAAAATCACATGACTGTAAGAAAAGTTCGGATGAAAGAGTATTTACGTTACAATAAAAATTACTCGGAGAATGGAAAAAGAAAAATAGGAAGAATGATCGAATTAATTCAAAACGTTCTTAATGTCTTATTGTTTGCAAAATAGATGCAGCATTAAGGATTCTGCGGTATTTTAGTAGCTAAGCTACGAAGAAAATAAAACTCAAGAATAAAGTGAACAAACTATAGCTTAATAAAATCAAAAGAAAAATATTATTCTGATTGTTTTAGAGAACTTCGTTGCCATTTCATATTTAAAAATAATTGAATGACCAGAAGTTTATTAATTTTAGTAATTCACGGTTTTATCTTTTATTAGCTGTTACCCGTGACTTCGTTCACGTAACATTTAAAGAAAATTAATGCATTAATTAAGCAACATATACAATTAACAAGCTTTTTATCATATTTTGTAGTAGATAATATTTCTGATAATCACAATTTGCGTATTTTTATTTATATATATATGATCATTTAAATTTATTTCGTGAGCTTGAAATTTCACACTCTTTCACTAATTTTAAATGTGGAACTGATTTTTTTCTTTGTTATTCTATTTTAGCATTTCTGTTTATTCTATTTTACATTTATTCCGTTCATAGAAATTGATTTAAGTTTTCGTGTCAAAGAATATTTTTCAAAGTAATTATATTGGTAAACATTTTAGAGGAAATTTGTTAATTAACTTGGCACTTTAGATGTGATTTTCATTTGATTAAAATAATCTAAAAATCACCATAAATCACGTTTCTTTTCCAAAACAGTTTATGATATAATATTATTATATTATATTTAAAGTTATATGGTATTTAAAAAAGAAATTTAAACGTTGTGGAGCATAAATAAAATAAATAATAATAATTAAAAATAAATAAAATAAGTAGAAAAATACCTTTAACCCTCATATATTTCTGTTATTTGTATTTCACATAGCCACACTTTTAACAGCTGTAGTTCTACCAATAAAATCAAAATGTTTATCACGCTTCAGAAGCTTTCAAAGCCTAAATGCTTATTTGCTAAGCAATATAGTTGCTTAATTATTTGAATGGCGAAAACAATCTGAAAAGAGCACCCCAGTTATGGACCATTTTCATATTAATTGTTGTGTAGTAGTTTAGGATTATAAGAGTTTTGAAATTTGACAGGAATGTATTCCAATGAGGGACAGAAATTAATCTTCAGATATATTTTTAACTATAGAATAGATATTTTAAAATTATAAGGAATTATATAAGTATCAGAGAAAGATAACTAATAATATCTAGATTTTTAATTGGCTTTTCTATTGCACTTTTCCATAATCATGGTGCCTTTACAAAATAGGAGGGGGGATTTTCTTGTTAATTAGTGGCGTCAACTTTCTTTAAAGTTCACGTGAACGATGTCAAATGCAAATTTCTATTCTCCAATGAAAACTACTCATGCTAACAACTTCTACATCAACTTTAATATATTTTTTAAATTTTATAAAAAAATACTATTCTGGAAGATTGTACGGTAAAAGCATGCCAAACTTATGCTTTGGCGACCAATACATTCTGTGGAAATTACTCTAGTTTGTGTAATTGCTATAAAATACTAATATTTTCTGAATGAAAACCGGTAGCATAATTTAAAATATGACGACACTTTAATCAGGGATAGATTTTCCTATGAACCGATACTTGTCTAGTTAAACAGAGTATTACACTTCATGAATCATTTACAAATATGTATTTATATTTATAGATAATGTGCATGTTTGTCAACTTAACTTAGACAAAACGTTCAGCTAAATTTCTTGAAGTTTCGCTAAGTTTATCGTAATTTTCAAGAAGTTAAGATACATTGTGTTATGTGTAGCAAATGATACATTATGAATTACTAACTCTGCAAGAATTGTTACATTTAGCCTGCAATTAGTTGAGAAAAACGCCTTTAATTGAGTGCGTGAAGTCACATGCACATTATCTATTTAAAACATGAAAGCGTTTAAAGAAATACAATAATACTGTACTCATAGAAAATTTTTAAAAATTAATATTTTTAAATACTAAATGTAACTAAGAAATAATATTTACAATGCAATTTAAACAGAATTTATTAAAATTGCGTTTTGAAATTATGTGATTTTTGATGCAAAACATTATTTCTCAAAAATATATTGTTCTTTTAAGAATTGGATAATAATTTCGAAGCTGGTGAAATGAAAATGTCGCCACTTGTCGAACTTATAAAAAATATATTAGTTTTTAAAATTAAAATGAATGTTTTACATTGAAAAATTACGTTTTTTTTTCGATAAACCATTTTACTTTTAATCCGGTTTGTTTTAGCACCCATCATTAAAAAATAACTAATGGAAAATACTGTTGTTGTTTGAATAAATTGTTTTCTTTAAATCCAATTTCTATCAATAGTGGGCAGTTATTGGTCGACCTAAATCCAAGAAGCTTCTATCCAAGCGCCATCTATATGCCTCCTTGGTTGAAGCTCAAGCTGAAAAAAGTTACGATGTAATGATTTCTAAATGTCAATATTTGACAGACGATTTTTGATTATGAAGAATAAATTGAATCATGAAGTTTGAATTCGCAAAAATATGTTTTTATTTCTTGGAAAATTTACTTTAATATTAACAAACCAGTGGAAACAATTTACCTTTGTAAAATTAGGAGTTTATTAAGTTATTTACTAATATTTCCAAACACATTTAAAAAATGTACTATGTCATTTAAACACACTTATAAGTAATCTTTGTAATTTGCGAATTTTAGTTCGATCAAATGAGACTTATTCTTAAACATGAATATGTATGCATCTGCATGAAATGTCATATGCATCATATATGGTTATAATGTCATATTGTTATTATAATTTTGCTAGACATCTTGGTCGCTTGGTGGTTTATCCTCCAGAAACGCTATAACAAAGAAGTGCTTAAATAAATAATGAAAAAAAAGTATAATTCTCATATATTATTATGTTTCACACAAAATAAATAAATAAATAAATAAATAAATAAATAAATAATAAAAAAAATAAAGATAAATAAATAATAAAAATAAAATAAATAAAATATTTTACCAAATATCTTCCAAAATAATTTTACAAAGCATTACCGTTTAATAAGCTGAAAGATAAAATCTAAGTAAACAATTTGGAAAACGCATAACATATTTAAAAACGTAATTTCAGGAATTTCCAATATATATTTCCAACATATTCAATATTCGGAAAACTATCCGAATACTTTTATTCAGCCCTGTATATGATCTATAGATTTGTATATCTACTACATAGGATGCTAAATTTTAGTTTAGTTAGGAAACGCGTAGCACAGTTTAAAATTCTCGTTCTGGAGTTTCTGTCAATAAACGGAAATGTGTTCACGAACTTTTGTGCTGCCCTGTATATGATGTACAGAATTTATACACACCAAGTAATAGACAAAAAGTGAGTTAAATTTAAAATTGCGTTCAGCAACTTAAAACGCACTTCCAGGAATTATTGCTAACAGACAGCAGAGAATTATTTTGTGTGTCCCTGTAAATGAACAATGACTGCTATACACACACTATTCTGTAGTAAGCCTCTTGTAATGTACCTTAGTGATACATATAAATTTCAATGCGTTAAAAATAGTGAAACATTATTTAATTAAACCGCAAACGATTTTTCTCCATAGACGTAATGTAACGGAATTCTTTTGATTGTCCCTGTAAAGTAACTATGAGTGCTATGTCATGGCTTCCTGCGATCTCTATACGGCTGTCCAAACCGCGATGAAAACGCGAATAGGAAGAACTTAAGTTTTCTCCCGCTGCGACGATTTGGCGCTGGCGTCATGCACGAAGGGAACTAAGTTAAAGGGCTGGTTCATTAGATAAACATTATAACGTGAGGTTGCATTTAGCGCTTAAAAAATTATTTTGTACTTACAAAAAAAGAAAAACAAACGCCGAATTATTTATATTACATGTTTTTGTAACAAAAAAATCCTTGGAGTATTTTCTTAACCTGAAAAAAAAATTGAACACAGATATTTTTACAAGCTGAGCATGCAGTTGAAAAAAACTGATAATGCTTCTATAATATACAAATATGCGTTTTGATCGTTTTTAAAATGCGTTTAAAAAATAAATGTTTTGAATTTATAATATTTGTTTGAAATTGTTGGACTGCCCCCCCCCCTGGAAGAGCGTTAAAAGTAGCATCGGTTCTCGCTACAAACTACAGTTTTTTTTTTTTTTATCGTGCTACTCTCTACACTACAAACTACTGTAAAAAGTAGCGATTACTGTAGTTTCGCTACTTGTAGTGTACTATCTCCGATCCCTGATTCTTAAATATATCTGAAAAACTTCCCATTCCAATTCGATATTACAGTTACATTTCATTAAACAATATGATAAAGAGGTTATCTGATGTGTAAGTAATCAGAAAATGCAAAGACGATCTCCTTTGAAAATATTTTATAGTAATGTAAATGTTTAGAAATGTAATCTTATTTTCTATAAAACTCTGTAATTAAAACACACATTTCATTTGACAATATTACAATTTATTCCCAAAATAATTACAAACAAAAATAATAAAAATGAATTATGTTTTTCCTATATGCTTGATACTATAAATTAAATATAGGGTAGTTGTGCCAGTAATGGACCTCCTTCCAGTAATGGGTCACTTTCAAAGTTTTTGATTTATGAAAAAATAACCAATAAAAATTTAGCCTTTTATATATTTTTTTCATAATTCTTCCTTGCTTGTTTTATAATCTGGATTATTGTTGACACTCTTAATCAAACTATTCAGGAAGCAGAAAATAATGTTTCACAGTTCCACAGATTTTCTGTGAAAACCTTAATGAACATTCTAAGAGCTGGCTTCACTTAAACAATTGATATCTTTTTTCATTTTCTTTAAAAAATTGCATGTTTTTTTGTAGACAATAATAGAAAACTTTGAAGTTTACATACTAATGGCAATTTACAAAATTTCATTAATTTTTCAGGTTTTAGGACCATGGTCCGTTACTGGAATGCTTAATTAGTCAATTTCCAGTAATGGACACCCCAACCCATATGGACATTATTGAAAAAGCAATTTCAGTAATGTTCATAGTGCATATATATATATATATATATATTTAATTTGACTGAAAAGCTAAGTAATCAAATTTAATTTTTAAATTTCACATACCAAAATGTAATAATATATATTTTCATATAAATAGCTGTTTTTATTAATTTCACGTAATTAATAATTTTTTAAGATTGTTATCAAATTATTTTTTTGTAAACCGTACCTTGCTTTTCATAATATGGCAATCAACACCCATCAGGAAACAGAGAATAATCTTTAAGGGCATGGGAAATTGAGGGGCTCATGGGGTTCAAACTCCTCCCCATTTCAAAAAAGACAATTTTTTAAGTGACACAAGTTCTTAAAAATCTATTATTTTCTGTCTTAAATGTTTCATTATTCATATCTGACAAAAGAACTACATACATAAAAAAAATCCCTATAATATTAAATTTATAGTAGCAATGAAAGTAGTAAATCTGCAGATCAGGGGGCTCAAATGTCAGTTCTGATATTTTATTTTGAAATAATTTTATTTAGTATTTAAAAAACATTCAATCTACACTTTCATTTATTTGATATATTTTATACAAATTGCTAAAAGTAATATATAAAGCAGTTTTAGGAAGTTTAACTGATAAGAATAAAAATAAATATGATTACATGCACTGGTACTCCAAGACACTTTTCTAAAAAATCTTTTTTTTTTTTTTTAACTAACCCTTCTAAATCCCCCAATGACTTAATAATTATAATTTGATAAATATAATTCTTTGAAATTTAGTATTTCAAGCCTTCTATCTAAAATAATTAAAATGTCAATCTTGTGATTGTGACAATAATTAATTTAAACAGTGAATTATTCTCATAAATATTTTATTAATTATTGATATTTTAATTGTTAAATTTATTTGAAAATGACTTTTTATTTCATTAATATGCTTACATTAAATTCTGGTTTTAAATACAATCATAAAATCAATTGCCTATTATTTTTTGTGGGGTGTCCATTACTGGAACAGAGAGTGACCCGTTACTGGAAGAGAGGGTGTCCATTACTGGAATTTAGGGTGTTTTGATTTATTTCTGTTATTTACAATTAAATTTTTATTTACATTGGGAAATGTGACTATGAGCATGATTAAATATTGTTGATAGATTAATATAATATTAAAAAAAAGTGGACTATAATAATTATGACTATTAATTAAAAAATAATTTTTAAAGAAATTCCTTAAGGGTATCCATTACTGGCACATCTACCCTATATTTACATTATGCCAAAAATAGAGTATATAAGAATAATGGCATTTCTAGAAATTTTTGTTTTATTTATTTATTTTATTTATTTTATTTTATTTTATTTATTTATTTATTTATTTTATTTTATTTATTTATTTATTTTATTTTATTTTATTTTATTTTTTATTTTTTTGGGGGGGGGGGGGGGGTAGAGGTACAGAAAATAAAAACACAGAGTCATAAAAACACTTATTTATATATATAATTTGTTTATTAACACAAGAAAACACACTTTCTCGGATTAAAAATTGTAAAAAAATATATACCTCGTTATTTTTAATTAAAAAATTTCACACACCTTTAAGTAACTTATCTAATCAATATATTTATTTACATTCTACAGAAAAAAAATAAATACATATATAATATTTTTTTTAAATTTGAAACAGGGAATTTTAAACTCACGAATGTTACACTGGAAAAGTACTAAATTAAAAGATTAAATTAAATTTATGTTATTTACATGAAATTTAATATTCTACAGATTACTGGGTTAATTCGGAAACGCGTATAGCGAAAAATAAATTAGTATATAGTTATATATTTTTGGACAGTATAAAAATTAAAGGGCTTTAGCATATGTTTACAATGGAAAATATACTGGTAACGCGTGCATGAGGGCAGCGCTCGTAGTGGAGGAAAGATTAACTACGGCTTTTCGCGCTTTCCTATTGTTCGGCGTTTCGTTTGGACAGCCGTATAGAGATCGCAGGAAGCCATGGCTATGCACACCATATTCCATATTAAGCTTCTTGTAATGCACCTTAGTAATATATATCAATTACAATGTGTTTGAAATTGTGTAACATCATTAAATTAAACTGCAAATGATTTTTCCCCATAGGCCGTAATGTAACGGAATTCTTTTGAGTGTCCCTGTAAAAAAACTATAAGTGCTACACATTTCAGTTGAAATAGGGAACATGCTATAGAGAGCGACAATAACATATAAAAATTGCAGAGCAATTCGAGCATATTTACGGGAGTTAGAGCACGGACAGACGGCAGACGGCCAGACAAACCGAAGTCATAAACACTTTTCAACTAGGTTGGAAAGTGTTAAAAAGAGTCCAATTTTAGGATTTCATATGGTGATTTTCTGACTTATTTATTAACTTTATTCTATTTGATCCTAATGTTCTTTTCTTTACGAAGCATTACATTTTAGTTTTTTTCTTACAAAATCGAACACATTTTAACGCCTTTTTTAATTGCATTTTAATATGAAATAGCTATTCTATGACGCTTTTTGTTTCCACTATCTTCGCTATCCACTATCTACAATCTTCGCTTAATTTACTCGCAGATTTCAGCGATTAAATAAGTCGAAGATTATTATAGAAAACAAAAGTGGTTACAAAAATACGTAAAAATTCGCAACTACGTAAACTAGCGGTTTATTGCATCTGATTAAGCGTCAAATTTCCAATTAAAATATATCTTTAAAGTCAAATTTGGATAAAATACAGGGTCATGAAAAATCGAAGAGTGTGGAAAATAGGATTCCAAATATCTCGGCAACTCATTATCCGATCGACTTCATGCTTTATGCAAAATTTATGTTTTTTTTTTATTGTCTTTTATATTCATTTCTTAAAATAAACAATTTCGAAAATTTTTATATACCTTTTATCAGAACGAATATTTCGAGAGTCCGAAAAAAATAGTTCCGGTTAATCGAGGTTATTGAAATGAAATAGGCTTTTTCCCATTATTACATACTAAGTACATACCAAAATGCAAGTCTCTATCTCAATTTTTTCGGGAGATAGAGCGTTTACAGACACACACACAGACACACAGACACACAGACACACAGACACACATACACACAGACGGACGGCAAATTTTTTTTTCTAAAAATATGTTTTTCGGAATCTTCAGTGTCTGAAACGTGTAAATCCGTCAAAAAAAAAAAAAAATTTCGATTTTCAAAACGATTACAAGAGTTACCCTATACTACGTATGATGGGTAAGTAAAAGGAGTATATCTATGATCGGCGAACAATGCGATAAAAATATTATCAATTTAATTTCAGATTTACGCATTTTCGCATTATAATCTGTATAATAATACCTTTTTCTGAATGTACCTTTGCATATTTTTTCAACGAATATAGTATATGTATAAGTTCTTGAATGGAATGCGCTTGTAATTGGTATTTATTTGGCTTCATTTATTAAATAAAATTTCTGTTTTGAAACAGACTTCTTTTAGACGTGGCTTATACGCCAGAAATTAAGGTATATTGTTTCAAAAGAAAAAAAAAAGACATTTTAAGGGGCGATGCTGATTTAACACCCGTTAAATTCTATAATTTTTGTAGGTTTATGGAAAAAAAATGACATTTTATTTTCAAGCCGAAATCACCATCAGATTACACAGTGGCGCAGGCAGGATACCTATCTCGGAGGGATTTTGATCCTTTTTTACTCATAAAATGAACAATTTCTTTGTGTTACATGTCCATAAGGCAGTCCAGTTGGAAAATTACAACTCATAAGGTAGTGTTTAGTAAATAGCATGACTCATAAAAAACCGACGTAAAAAAAGCACGAACAACTATAATAAATATAGTATTTTACGTGTTTAAAGGTTTTATAAAAGACTATATCATTTACTCTTCAGAGAAAAAAAAAGAGCAGTAGCAGTAAATTACGCACGACTTGGCTGCTATTGCTCCTAACTTTTCTTTCATTAATTTTGTGTTGAAATATGGGCTTCTATTATGAAGCCTTTTCCATTTTAAAATTAAATTTAAAAAAGTGCATAAGATTAAAAAAATAATAATAGAGATAAATTTAATGATGCCCACAATGCCAATCAGTTTGAAAAACACCATTTTGAGAAAAACGCATTTAATAGTTTCGGAAGAGATATTTGTTAGAACTATAGATAAATCATGTTCTCACCACACCAATCAGAATCTATGCTAGAATTACACAGAAGACCTTCCTCTTGAATGGATTCTTATGGGACAAATTTGGTTTTTTGAAGGTTTTACAGAGACAATGTACACTTTATTGTGTACATTGAAACCACATTTACATAAAATTGAAGCGTAAATGTACACTTTATTGTGCTTCACAAAAAACATTAAGTTCGATATTAGAAAGTAACATGATAATCTTCAAAACAAGTACTGTTTTAATTTGATTGTAACTTTTTTAATGAAAATGTACGCCTTCATGTTTTTAAATATCAAACAAACTAAAAAAAAATCCAATACAACAACAACAGCAAAGAACAACTAGAAAACTGATGAAATTGTAATCTTAGTTTCAGATTTATTCTACATTAAACTAGAACCAGCATAACAATACTTTTTAAAATTGAAGCGTGAAAAGAAATGTTTGAGTCGCTTCAAAAATTAAACAATAGCATAAATTGGTCTACACTAAATGAATTACGCATTATTAACGAGTTTTTTCTTTTGAATATACATAATTTATACTAAACACTGCTTCTCAATATAAATATCGGAAACATATCGAGGAAATTATACTAGTTCAATTTCAGTATTATTGCGTGTCAGAACCATCACAGCATTGATTTTTTTATTTTTACAAATAAAATGTGGAAATCAATTTTTAAGCTATTTTAGAAATTAAAAACATTGCCATAGTATGAGTTAAACGGAGTTGACGTATTTTATGCTGAAAGCTTTTTTTTTTATGTAAATAACACATTTTGCAAGACAACCACACAGGAAGGTCATTCCATTTGAGTTATTTAATAATTTATGGACCCAATTTCTGTAAGTGCGAATATACTGAAATGTATTACGCATTAAATATGGCTACTCATATTCCCGTTTCCACCAGAACGTAGATTATAATAGTGATTACAAAATGGTTCTCTGACGAATATATGCAGAGAAGTCTATCCATTAATTGTGCTCCTGCGTGGTAAGCGCTGCATAAATTACCTTGATATGCACCGCTAACAAATTATCAAGCCATATTATACGTGAATACTGCCTTTGATAAAGCTTTCATATTGGACCTTTTTAATCATTAATTAATTTCCATGTTCAACTAATGTTTTATTACGTTACAAGTAAACGTAAAAAAGCGTAAAAAAAAAAAAAAAAACAACTGAAAACATTAATAAGGGATGAAATATATTACATACTATGTTCTACAATGTATATTTTAATCTTATGGTTCTGGTATTTTATTTTGTAATATGGAAATGAACTGGAAAGGGAAATATTTAGCATTTTCAGTATTCCCTTGAGTTTGTAAAGTCTTGATCAGTATTTGTAGAACAAACTGATTTAGAAAAATATATTTGACTTAAAAATACATAAAAATAGGGAACTTGTGTACAAATATTTGATACACAGTAAAAAGTTTCAGCTTAATGTTGAAAAATTTAATAATGAAAAGAAAAAACATCAGAACATTGTTCATTTGTTTTTTCAAAACTCCTGAACCCAATCGCGTCCGTCGGTCTAATCGTTCGAAATTTTCCGTGGATTTCTTTGAACCTTGGGTAACGTTGCGTAAATACGGGTTAGGTTCCCTTAAAAAGATTCTCTCAGAGGGCATCCCTCCCTCGGCCTATATCCCTCGAGTAGATAATCGGTCGTACAAAACAACACCAACACCAACACCAAAACTCCTGATTATGGTAAAAATGATAAAAACTTTTCACATGACTTATCGCATGACAATAAATAACAGCCAATGAAAATAAATAATTCTATGCACTCTAAATATGCCGCTTTAAAGCACGATGCCATCTAGTGGTTAGAACCACTTAACCATACGCCCCACCAGCATCTGAGAAACTGGTAAACGGGAGCTGTAAAGGGGTTCAAACCCATGTCGCACATGTCGGCCAAACGGACTTGTTCGTGATTTTCTTCAAACCTGCGTAAACGCTGCGTAAATACAGGCTAGGTTCTCTTAGAAAGATCCCCTCCCATGGAGAGCACTCCCCACTCCACCTGTATTCCTCGCATGATAGTGATTTCGGTCTGAATAGCTACCGTTTGCAAAAGATAGCTGCAGCCCCTTTATGCTTTATCATTTTACCTGTTTATTATTCACCAATTTACCATGTTATGTTTCAACGTTTTACCAGTTTCTGGTTCAATCGGACCACCGAATTTTGCTGCAAGGTTTTACTATCTTATAATGGCAACTGTTTAGGCATCATGCTTCGGTGAAATATTGAATCATATTGTGCCGAATAGCTTAAATAGCTTAGCTTTGGCCAGCATTAGACATACCAAATTTTCAATAGATACATTTGTAAAAGTTTTAATATAAATTTTTTTCTTATTAATGGATTTACAAACATCATCAACTTCAGTACTTTCATATTAATTTTGAAATCAATTGAAAAACATCATTATTTTACTTCTTTTTAAAAATCTCTTCTACGGACATTATTATTATGGTTTATTTTAGATTTCTGCAATATTTTTGAATAATTATTTTAAAGTAATCCTTAAAGTCCCCTATTATTATTGGACTAAGCTCTTCGAAGTTGAATAATTTCAAACATTCGATAATTCGAATGCGATATTCCCCAGTCTTTTTAAAAATAACCCAGGACAGTTTTATTGTAAATAGTATTAAAATATGTTTGTCAGTTGAATTTCCGATCACTTCTTTGGATAAGTCCAAGATTTTGCAATTTCAGTATGTTATGATTTTACAATGTGTGTGTTCTCAGTAAATGTTTAATTAACTGACTGTCATATAGTATATAACTGCCTGTCTTATATATATATTGAGCCAAGCTTTTACTAAATTTCAAATGAAGAAAGAAAAGCAGAATTTATTTTGCTAACACTAATTGCGAATGAAACAAATGTCATTTTGCAAGTTTTAGATTTTAATATAAATTCTAATATTTTATTACTTTCTCCTATACACATAATATGAAAGAATTGTACTCTTGAAAATTTTCGACTTCAAGTTTTTGATGGATTTACACGTTTCAAGATTCACACATAGATATACTCGAATACGCATCTTACGAATCTCTCGTGCTTTGAATTCATTGTTTGGCTATCTTTATATAATATTCACATTTTACAATTATTTAGGAGTGAAAAACTGCATTCCCTAGTAACAAAAGGTGATCGGTCTTAATCTAAATCCAATGGAAGGATGAACATGAATGTGATTTTACTATTTTTTAACAATGCCTGTCAGTCGGGCGTTTGTGTGTTACACAAATGCTGTTGCTCCTCTAACTCAAGAACTAATGCACGGAATTTTATGTAACTTCATTTTCAGTTAGACCTTGACATAAATTGGCACTGATTAGCTTTTCGTGTGTAACAGATGGTGTTATTTCTCATCATTTCCGTTTAAGCTATACCTTGGTATCTACGGGATGGAATTACACCAAATTTCATCTGTGAGATGCTCGTTATGGGAAACTAATCTGTTTCAATTTTTGTTTTGATTACTTAACATGTAGCATTGTTGTAATATGCTTGGGGAATCTGTCGTAATCGGGACCATAGCTAATTGGAGCATTTTAAGCGTAGTGTGGCGTTTAATTAACTTAATTATTGGGCCCTCCGTGGCCGAGTGGTTAAGGCACAACTCCACTAATCGTTTGGGAGTGTAGAAGAAAGCGCCGAGTAAGTTCGATTCCCGGTGACTACGTTATTCCCGGCTATGTTATTCAGTCATGTCTATTTCTTTGTGTCTATCCAGTCTTCATCTCTACGAAGGCTTGTAAGAGTGCATTGGTGTCAAGGAAACAAGTCTGATGTATGTCCTCAAGTAAATAAATAAACAACATCATTGATTAACTATATTTGGAACGCTTATACCCTTGTAGACATATTGTTGAAAGATTTGCTGCTGTTCGAGGTTTTGGTTGTGGTCGAGATTATAGAATATTAGCCAATGACTTTAGAGGGGGTACTGTTTATGATAAAGATCATATACATACATTTATTATCCTAAATTTATAGTTTCCTTATGTTTCCTAAAGGTTAATTTATTTTTACTCAAACCCTTTCTATTTTAAGGATTAAAAGTAATTTCATTTCATTAAATATATTAGAGAATATTTTCTTTCATTTTATGCCCGGTCTTTACCTAACCTCAAAAGCGCAACTTCCTTTCCAGTATATAAATGTAACTGCAATTATTCACTAAGTACGTTAGATATTTTGAATTATCCTTTTAACTTTATTCTCTGTCAGGAAAATTTAATGATAACTATAAAATAGTTTTTACATCTGCGCTATTGTACAAGCATAACATTAACTTGCTTGTTTAATGTAAGTGCAGTTTTTGATTACTTTCCTACTGCAAAAATTCTATTATCTCATCAAATGTATTCATGTCCAGAAAATTACATCTGCCCTGATTCTCATAACATACATTGGGTTGCCTGACAAAATTACAAGAAATAGCTGTAAGTCGCCTTACATAGAAATCCTTTCATTTCTTCCCCCATCTAAATTAATATGCCAGATGCCTAACTGCCATAAAATTCTTGCTGGCGAAATTGTCCGATGCACATGTATTCTTGGCGCTGTAATTAAAGTGTTGGCGCACAAATGTACCGCAAAATCAGATTAGATCATCTTTGCTACTCGATCTAATAACATCAACTTTTTATTAAGTATGGATGCCACCCCTCATCCATCGTTATATGTCGTAATAAAAATAGTTTCTATGGATTTGACTTCTCCTTGCCTTGAACTTTTAACATCTTCCGGATGAGAACTCTGGAGTCTTGCCTGTGCCAACGCATGCTAATATTACTTTGGACTGCTTTACGATCTTCGGTATTTTGGTTGGAATATAAATCTAATTTCCAGAAACTCAACGATTCCTGTTCTCCTGCTCAGATCCAGAATTTCCCTCATCGCACTAATAATTTCTTCTTGACAAAATCAACAATAATTCTTTATCATAGAACTCCAATTCTTCACCACACTGTTTTACGGTGCTTTTTCAGTTCACTGATCATTGTAACTCCATTTAAATTCAAATAATTGCATCACATTTTCATGATAGTTGGTGTTTAACTGCGCTTTTTAAATGAATATATTAGAATAATATAGAAGGAAATTTTGTGATTGTCATAGTATAGAATTTTTTAATGCATGAATATTTTGTTAAGTTAAATATACTTTACGATACTATATTTCTAATGAAATTCAAAATTGCTGCCTGAAATACATTTGGGAACAGTATATCAATCGGAATTCTCGTAAAAGTTGCTTCATAGATGAAAACACGTATAATATAGAGAAAGAGGAAGAATCAAGATTATAACATCGGACGGAAATTCAATAACTGATTGTGATTCCGATCCAGGCAATGTATATTTAATCGAACAATTCTATTCTCCTGTAGAGTTTAGAAGAGAAACTCTGTCAGTAACATTCAAATCGAATCGTGAAAGTGGGTGAATTTTCCTTACATATGCGTTCTCATTACTATAGGAATAGATGCTTTGTGAGACGGAAGCCTAATGTGCCGTTCCATGACAATTAGGGCAAATCACCTGGTTACATTTGCGATCGACTTTTGTTCGTAGCCGGCATACTTGTCGAATTTAATATTGGCCGAGCAGTGGATCAGCAATTATTTGGTAGAGGGGACGCTGACAAATTGTAGAGACTAAATTTGAAGTAATGTAAGAATAAAACACCAGTAATTGTAAAGCACCACACACCTTTCTTGAAATCTAAGTACATTTGAAGAATGCTTCTGTTTCAATGAAATGCAATATATTCATTGCATTTAATTAAAATTTTCTGACATATATGAGATTTGTTTCATATGTCTCGGTGTATAGTGTGAGTCAAAAGTTTCATTATTGCTATGTATTGTATAATAATGGAACATTATGGATTCTAAGTAAATAGCTTAAAATAAGAAACAAGACATGTTATCTGAGAAGAAACAAGACATGTTATCTGAGAAGGGGCTTGACATGTTATCTAATAAGAAACAAGACATGCTATCTGAGAAGGGACAAGACATGTTATCTAATAAGAAACAAGACATGTTATCTGAGAAAGTTAATAAATAGCCGTAAAAATGGCCATTTATCACTAGTAGCAATAGTTGGTAGGTCCAGGAAAGGCCTTTTATCGGTATCCAAAGAAGCGTTAATGTAAAATGATCGCAAACCCATTCTGTAAGATGAAGTTTCATCCCAAACTGATTTGAAATGTTTCACAAAGATGTCCATAATTGAAAATTGGCAAGATAAAATTTGGTCTAAAATGCCGTAAGTTGCTGATGATATTTTTATGCAGTAATGCAATATTATAAAGAAATGTAATAGTTTAGATCTGACTTTATGATGGAATATTCTTAATACCAGAGAGTGTGTTAGAAACTAATCTAAAGTATATCAATATGTAGACACTTGATAAGTTTTGGAGGAGATCGATTGCTGGCCAATTAAATATGGATAGGTAGATGCTGCTAGGGATTGCGTAGTGTGTTTTTGTGCACACCATTATTTTCGTATCAGAGATGTGGTGATTCGCAAGAATTGAACTACGAGTATTAAGTCCATTATTTGTGTGGTAACATGCTCTGACAACTTTCTGTTTTATATACCTCCCACCGTACCTCGAGACTAATAATTCTCTGTTGTGAAAATAATAGTGTAGACACTCTAGAACAAATTGTTGCTTGTAATCTTATCATCTAACTTGTCTCCTCTCTTCTATTTATTTCGGATCCATAACCTTATAGTGTCACAAAACATATCGGAAGTAATGGAACTTTTAGATCATAAAAAAAAAATAAAAAATAAAATTTGGTTTCCAGCTTTCTATGTAAAACTTATTCGAACGTCTATCAATCCACTCAATTTATTTTGTACATATTTTTTATAACTTATTAAAAATTGTTTTTATTAACTTACTTTTAACACATTATATTATTGCCTCTAACACATATGGAAACTGACCGTCATTTCAAATTCTCGTAAAGATTTATTTCACAGATGAAAGGATGTAATACACAAGAAGAAAGTAGAGTTAACATTATTATTTCGGATGCAAACTCAATAACCGATTATGATTCCTAATCCAAGTCAGTTCCATTATCTGGTAGTGTTTGGAAGAAAAGCTTTATCAGTAACGTTCAGATAGAATCGTGAAAGAGCAGGAAGTTTTTTTTATAAATATGACGAGTCAGAAGTCTGATATGCTGTTCCATGAGGAATAAGTCTAACATTCTGTTCCATTTAGGGCACACTGTCTTGTTTGAATCCTGGTCGGCTTTTGTTCGTTGCTTTTTGTTGATCGTCCAATATAATACGACTAAATGGAGGATTAACGGTTTTTTTTTTCTGCAGAGGGTACTTTAAGAAACTGTAGAAACTGGATTTGATAGCTTCTAAAATCCTTAAGAATATAGTAATTGTAACGTATTCATATCTTTTGAGAAGCCGTTGCACATTTGTAAAGTGCTTAATTCCATGAATTGTCAAATATTCTTTGAAATCAATTTTAAATGTTTGACATATGTGAAATCTGTTTAAGTTCTTCTGAAATTATGTATCAGATACTACAGAAGACATACAGTACTGTATCCAATTAATTACCTTTTGCATCATGCTGAAATGGGAGATGAAGGTGTAGTATATATTGGTCATTCAAAATATATGTCATAGGAATCAAAATAGGGCTAATGGTATATGCTTATAATGATTATTATATAATGAACGTAATGTTAAAGCAAGACTATTTTCTTATGTGTATAGAACTATATTCGCAACTCTGTAACTTCATTTGTAGCTTTAGCTTCTGTAATAACTCTAGTGACAAAGCAAAACGATTTGTTTTCGCTAAACTTGGAGATTATTGATAATATTGGCATGAAATTGCCTCAGCCTTCGGGTACATTTTGTTAATTTAGTATCAGTATTGGAAAGAAATATTTCGTCATTTTATAATGTCCACATTTGGAATGTAATGTTGGTATTTCTATAATTATAGAATTCACTGCAAATATTTCCAACGTGAATCCAATATTTAACCTCTGTTGCTATTTCAGTTAAAATATTTCAGATGAATGGTCCAATATTGGGCCTTAATGTAACCAAACTAATCAGTACAACTTTCCTACTTCGAATATGCTTGTTCCATTTTATGTAAAGCTCCATTTTAATCCCTAATACAATAACGTGCCACAAGAATTTTTGTTTGTCATACGGCTATTCTTATATTGTATCTTGTTTATAATGTTATTTTCAGAAGATGGATCATTTTCTTTAAACAGCGAAATTCCTGTCCCCGCTTCAGAAATAATGTATAAACTTTTATAAAAATGAAACAGAATGCTAGAATACGTTAATCACATGTTTTTATGTTTGTATACACATATTGTTTATCAATATAAGCCACTTAAATATATTTTTTATATAACAGATGTCATTCCTCTGTGTACTCCTGCCTCTACATTAGCACAAAAGTGGCTCTTAAAAATTGACCATCCAAATATATTTTGCGATAAATTTATTGTTAAAATTATTAAAAACTATTATAAATTACTAAAAACTGAAAAGTAAAAACTTTTCGTGGTTTGTATTTCTCTGAAAAAATAATAAAAATATCCTTTGGTTTTGTTACTATTCTCCTGTCATAAAATGAAAATAATGATTCTAACATCTGACAACAATCATATTACCTCAGAATTCCATCTGTGAATAGTGACATCATCAGAGAAGCTATCTTGAATTGCTCGTTTTGCAGAATCATGCATGGACAAGAAAAGATTAGAGATTTCCAGTTACTTCTTAATAAGAACTTTTACTGACTGGCATTACTCTATCTTTTACTTACCCATCATACGTAGTATAGGGTAAATCTTGTAATCGTTTTGAAAATTGAACAAAAATGTTGACGGATTTACACGTTTTAGAGACTGGAGATTTCGAAAAACATATTTTTAGAAAAAAATTATTTGCCGTCCGTCCGTAAGTGTGCCTGTAAACACTCTATCTCCAGAACAAATTGAGACAGAGACTTGAAGTTTGGTATGTACTTAGTATGTAATAATGGGAAGAAGCTTCTTGAATTTCAGTAACCTCGATTATCCGGAACTATTTTTTTTTTGGACTCTCAAAATATTCCTTCTGATAAAAGATCTATAAAAATTTTCGAAATTGTTTATTTTAAGGAGTGAATATAAAAGACAATACAAAAACATAAATTTTGCATAAAGAATGAAGTCGATCGGATAATTAGTTGCCGAGATATTTGTAATTATATTTTCTACACTCTTCGATTTTTACTGACCCTGTATTTCATTCAAATTTCAATTCAAATATATATTTTAATTGGAAATGAGACGCTTAATCAGACACAGTAAACCGTTAGTTAGTATGATTATCAATTTTGGAGTTATAAGGATGTTTCTTTTACGCAATTCAGTAATAGAGCATTTAAAGTTTATGACGTCGTGAAGCACGATTTTATTCGAATTGCAATGCATTTTATAAATAGTTTACACATGTTTTATTTTCATATTTTATATTATGCATATACATGATGAGTAAGTATTGTGGTGGCCGCCAACGACTAGTTTTATTTGCATTAATTTTGTAATGAAAGTTCAATCTGCAACTAAGCCTTATTTATATTGAGTTTTTAAAGTTATTTTTAAGTGGAATTCTTTTTTGTTTGTATAGTTATGATAGTAGACAAGTTAACCTTATTTTTTGTCATTCCGCTGTCCCCATTCCCTTATTATTTCCCTTGTTATTTCTCTTTCTAAGTGTCATTCCCGTGTCTCACTTTGCGATTGCTCTGCCTACTTGAAATTTAAAATATTATTTTTGGGTGTTTAATAATGTAAAAGATTTTTGCTGACAGTATTTTATTACTTAGGGACAGTTCCTAAATACAATAGAACCCAATTTTAAAGGGAGAAAAATATTATTTTTTAAAAATATATGCTGCTTAAATTGTTCTGTTAAGAGAAATGACCCAGATGCAATTTTGAAAGCTACTATAATTCTGTCAGTTATCTGGAAGAAGTTAGCTTTGCTATGTGTTTGATAAAGAAAATTTTAATGTTTGGTTTTTACCTTATTTAGTATTACTAATTAGAACGTATTATCTATTCATTTAGTTTATTTTATGCATATATTTATCTAACTTAGAAAAATTTATTTTATATTGCTATAGTTTAAATATTTAATTATGTCACTGTCTGTAACGCATTTAGAAACTAAGCGTCACTTCAAATTATCCTAAACATTAATTTCACAGACGAAAGTATACGTAATACAGAGAAAGAGAAGAGAATCAACATTATTATTTCGGATGTAAATTCAATAAGTGATTGTGATTCTCAATCCAAACAGTGTGCATTTAATCGAACAACTCTATTCTCCGGTAGAGTTTGGAAGATGAACCTTGTCAGTAATGTTCAAACAGAATCGTGAAAGTGGGGGAACTTTCTTTACATATGCGTCATCATTATTATCGAAATATGTATTTTGTGAGCCAGAAGTGTACTGTGCCGTTCCATGACAATTAAGCCCCACCAGCAGCTGAGAGGTTCTGCTCACAAAGCTGGTAGACGGGAGGTGCTGGGTTCGAATCCATGTCGCCCTCGTCGGCCTAACCGTTCGGAATTCTCTATGGGTTTTTTTCGAACTTGCGTAACGCGCTGCCTAAATACGGGGTTGCTTAACTTAGAAAGACCCATGTCCACCCTATATCACTCGCGCAGATAAATGGCCTTAACAGCCACCACAAACATTACCATGACAAATAATGTCCGTTCAGATCACATCCACGGATGGCGGCACTTGTTTTCGGCTTCTTTAATTTGGATACTTTTCTGTAACGCTGCAAGAGAGGAGGAACCCTGACATGTTTATCACCTACTCTGGAGTGAATTTCTTCTGTTGATTTTGTGTGCTTTGCTTCCAAACCTATGCCAATTCCATTTTATGCGTTGTTTAATTTTTAAGACGAAAGGAATAACTTGTTACACGGAATTTTTGTTTGTTTTGTTATATTCTTACATGAGAATCTTGTTTTTCATGTTATTTAGTTCCGAAAGCTGCAGTTTTAAAAGTTGCTGTAGTGCTATCATATATCTGAAACAGATTTTTTTTTTATTTTAAAGTTTGATTATTATCTTTCTTTATAATGCTTATTCGGAAGTATATTTCTACACTTAATTTAATTTATTTATATTGATCAGCTCATTACAGACTTATAACTATATTTATTGAAGACTTATTACTACATTTTTAACGCATCGTTATATTATTTGCATTTTCTAACGCAGACGAAAACTGGGCATCACTTCAAATTCTCTTAAATAGTATTTATTTTACAGTTGAAAATGCGTAATACACAGAAAGAGAGTAGAATTAACATCATTATTTCGGATGAGAATTCAATAACTGATTGTGATTCCTAATCCAAGCAATGTATGTTTAATCGAACATTTCTATTATCCAATAGAGTTTGGAAGAGAAGCCTTGTCAGTAAGGTTCAAATCGAATTGTGAAAGTGCATGAAATTTCCTTATAAATACGTCCTCATTACTGTAGGATATATGCTTTGTGAGCCAGAAGTCTTATGTCTCGTTTCATAACAATTAGGGCAAATCACCTGGTTACATTCCTAATCGGCTTTTGTTCGTTGCCTGCATGCTTATCGAATTTAAAGTTGGCCGAGTAAAGGATCGGCACTTATTTTTTGCAAAAGGGGTACTAACAAATTATAGATATTTTAGTTATCTATTATTTATTTGAGAGTGACAGTGTGCTAGACAAATACCGTTGTTTCGTTTGAGTACAAAATTGTAATTGATCATTTTTAGGAACTTGTTTAATAGATAAACTTGATTCAGCCAGAGCCGTGAACAGGGAAAGAAGAAGGAGGGGAAGGGGGGGGGGGGATAGTTGTTCAGGGATCTAAATTGCACTCAAGAAAACTCAATTTTGACGATTCGGCAATCCTTAAGCTGTATTTCGTTATTTTTGACAATCATTTCGTCACAGAGTCACGAGGTTTTTGACGAAACGCGAAACCTCAAATATCTGACGAAACTGTTTCCTCACTGTCAAAAATAAAACTCTCGCTTTTGACGATTCAGTAAATTCTTGAGCTATATTTCATCATTTTTGACAGTCATTTCGTCTCAAAATTAAGTGATTTTTAATGAAATGGAAACTCAAATATTTGACGAAACTATTTCCCCATTCAGGGCCAGATTATTTTTGTTGTTACAAAATCGTTCAAAAAAAAAAAAAGCAGGACCTTTTTTTTTAATTTAAGAAATATATTCATATAACAATCAAATTTAAAATATGCATAACTCATCCCTTTCCCCTCTATAAACAGTAACGTGTTAAAATCTTAACCATAATCTAAAACTGATAAACTCTCCTGCACTTATTTATTATTTCTGACCAACAAATTAACTAGACCATATTCTAATCATTCATTGAACAAAGGAAATTTCTCTAATAAATTATATTAATCGAGCCATATTCTAATTATTTATTAACCATAGAATAGCCATAATAATTATCTAACCTTGTTAATTAAAACATGCAGAAATTATAACAGCACCGATAAAAATACAATTTACCTTTTTAAAAATATAAACCCACATCAACATCCCGTAGATACATTTAAATCAAATTCACACAAGGTCCCGCTGGCGATGCAGGCAGGGCGTTGGTCTCCCACGCCAAAGGTTGCGCGTTCGAATCCCCTTGAAGTCTTGAGAAAAACGATGTAATTTTTTCCTCTGTCAATTATAGATGCTTCTAAAATTGTCAATAGATGGCGCCACCGGACTCTTTTTACACTTTCGAGCAAGCAATTTGACGAAATTAATTTCCTCACTTTTTTGAGGATACAAATTTAATCGATTTGACGAAATATTCACTTGGAGCATTTCCCAGGAATCGGTTTCGTCAAAAACTGAGAAAATTTCGTGGAATTTGAGTATCCATTTCTGACAGTGTGATGGGGCCTGGTCAAGAGCCGATTTAGTATAAGGTATACTCATGAACAGGTATTAGTAGTTATGAAAAACCCTTAGTATATCACCCTTTAGTAGTTATAAAAAATAATATACGAAAAGGATACAGAATAACTTGAGAGCAATTGATTTTTACACAAATGAAGCATATATGTTTGAAGACGCTTTGAAAATTTTACTAAATGTTTTCAATAGCTTTGAAAAACATAAAATCTAGAAGCAATTTTCAGAAAAGTCAGCATACTGGACTAATTACTATGTATAAAGAATTCGAGATGAGTATCAGTAAAGTAATTCGTATTATTAATGAAAATAGTACTTTTCCGTATTAAAAGTACACGTTAGTGTAAAATGGAAACTTTAAGCGATAAGGGTGTTTAGAAGACATAGCGTCTCTCTACAGCGTTTAGAAGATATAGTGTGGCAACCGGCTATACCAGTAATGTTTTAAAAAGTGCTAAAATATTGAAGCCCATAAATGTCGAACGATGCTGAACGATAAATATCGATTGCAGCAACATCTGCTAGCTCTTCACCGACCAAAACGTTTTTTCAATTCAATCCTTATCTGGTAGCTTAAGTTTGAGCTGCCAGATGTCGCTGTGATCGACATTTATCGTTCAGCATCGGTCGACATTTATGGGCTTCAATTTTTCTAGTATTTTTTGGAATAGGCGGCAGCCGCAATATAACTTATATACGCTAAAGCTATGCTATGTTGAATCCTTGTACTGGGTTGTTTAATTCAAATATGGACGTGTAGTTCCCATGTAATATTTTTTCATTCGTCGTCTACCTCTTCAATATTATATTCAATTCCGATTTCTGTCTAGTATTTTACTTCCTTTTAATAATAGTTTACAGTCTCTGCATCTTTACCACATATTACAACAAGATCGCAATATTTAAGATATTTTCCCCGTACGACAAAATTATCTGCATATTTTATTGCACACGTAACCACGAAAATGCTTTCTATTAGACTCATAAGAAAATAATGTATATTTTATGACTTCAAAATCAATTACACAAATTTGAAATAACAGGAATCTTTATTAATCAAATGCATAACAAGTAAATGAATTTTTGTGAAAGAATGATATATATTTATACTTTATTTTTCATTTTGAATATTTATTATATAGATATAGAGTAGGTTTTTATACTTAAGATACTCTTATTTATCTTATTTTTAACATAAATAGCAGATAATTTACATTCCCAAGAGTGTGTCCATATTATGAAGCAACGATTATGAACTTATTGTTATGCGTATATCTTAAAATATAAAATTATCTTCATAAATGTAATTCTCTTTTTTCATTTTACCATTGACAACAAAAAATTATTTCTAATAAAATTCTTAATTATGTCTACTTTTTTAAAGCGAATGACATTCATTTATTATTAACATTTATCAAATAGATATTGATTTAGAAAGTTAGGTTTTAAGAAGCTCTAATTAAATTTATTTATACTATGAAAATTAATAGGGATACTCCAATTATTAATAATTATATTGCTAAGAATTAATATAAGAATATAACAAGAATATTTCAATTCCAATTAATAAGAATATTGCAATGAGCGAAAACTGGTATATTACTTGCCACGTACTTGTATATATCTGAAAACAAAATCATCCCCCTGAATGTTAATTCTGTTTTAATCTTATCAATCAACTAATTTAAATGTATAAAGGATACTGAATGCAACAAATGATTTTCTGTATCAATATTTTCTAAGTATACCTTAACAATTGCGAATGTGAATTCTATTTCATATATCCGTATGGAATTTGTTTTAAGAACCTTTAATTAAATTTATTTTTCTTACGGAAACAGAAATTAATTTGTACTAATAAAAATATTCCAATATTTTGAGTGAATACTACTAGAACACACGCCATGTATTTGTACATCTCTGAAAACATAAAACCCTCTTCAAGGATAGTAATTCTGTTTTAACCCTATCAATTAATGGATGGTAATAATTTAAATGTATGAAAAAAAGAAAAGAAAACACCAAGACTAAATGAAAAAAAAAATCAAAATTTTACAATAAATTTTTAAGAATTGCAAATATTCATTCTAATTCATTTCTTCATCTTTCCGGATTGTTCATGCATTATAAAATGCTCGATACATAATTTTCCCCAGTGAATACAAGCAACTTTATTCTGCTCTTATGTATATATTTTTATAAAGCAAACTGTATTTTATTTGTTACTTTGAACATTCATTATATAGAAATTAATATAGCAGGATTTTTCTTTTCCTTCTTTCTTTCTTTAAAAAAAAAAAAAAAAAAAAAAAAAAAAAAAAAAGGCTTTTATTAAATTATTTATATTACGAATTTACATTAATGTAAAGTTTTCAATACTTTGAAAAAATATTGATAAATTACACATCACGTACTTTTATATATAGATCTGAAAATCTGTTTTAACCCTATCAACCCATCACAATAATCTATTGCATAATATAAATATCCTACACAACACTGAATGCAACAAAAAAGTTATCAAAATTTTATAATCAATCTTTAAGAATTGCAAATATCCATTCTATTTATGCAAATGTCCGGATCGTTCATACATTGTAAAATGCCCGATACATGATTTACATTACGATACATGATTACCCGATACATGATTTACAATGACAAATTTACATTAATGAACATTTTTCAATATTTTGAACGAATATTGATAAATTACACATCACGTACTTTTATAGATCTGAAAATCTATTTTAATCCTATCAATCAATCACATTAATCTAATGCATAGAATACATTTCCTACACAAAACTGAATGCAACAAAAAGTTATCACAATTTTATAACCAAAATGTTTAAGAATTGCAAATATCCATTCTAATTCATTTCTGCAACTATCCGGATTATTCATGCATCGTAAAATGCCCGATACACAACACTTCTCAGTGCATACAAATAACTTTATCCCGCTCTCTTTTCTGTCTATTTTTTTAAGAAAGAAAGTCACATTTTATTTGTTACTTTAAATATATATTTAATAGAAATTGATACGGTAAGTTTATTTTAAGAAGCCTTTACTAAATTTGTTTCTGTTATGAATTTACACCAATAAAATTTTTCCAATATTTTGAGTGAATATTGTTAACTTACATGGCACGTACTGATATATATATATATATGAAAACCTGTTTTAACCCTATCAACAAAAAAATCAAAGACTCACAATCAAAGACTCATTAGATCATAATAATCTAATGCACAAAAGAAATTTCTTACACAACACTGAATGCAACAAAAAATATATTACATTTATAATTAATGTTTAAGAATTGCAAATGTTCATTTTAATTCATTTTTACAATTATCCAGATTATTCATGCATTGTAAAATACCCGATACACAATACTTCCCAGTGCATACAAATAACTTTATCCTGCTCTCTTTTCTGTCTCTTTTAAAAAAAATGTAAATCACATTTTATTTGTTACTTTAAATATATATTACATATAAATTTATATACCAGGTTTATTTTAAGAAGCCTTTATTAAATTTATTTGTATTATGCATTTACAACAGTAAAAATTTTCCAATATTTTGAGTAAATATTGCTAAATTAGACGGCACGTACTTATATAGATTTGAAAACCTGTTGTGTTTTAATCCTATCAATCAATCACAATAATTTAAATGTATAGAAGAAATACACTATATGGCCATTAATGATCGGCAACTTTCAATTTTGGACATTTTGTCGAATATTTAAAAATATACTTGTCAGATTCTTCTGGAATTTTAGGATTAAAAAGAACAGGTTTGTCTTTATATTTATCAACGTCGATTTGATAAGGAGGACAATTAGGGGGCGAAAAAAAGAATACTTTGGTTCACCCTGTAAAATAAAATGCACGAAATGATCTACCGCTACAGAATATACATAGGCAGACATTCTACAATATGTGTATTCATTTGTGTAAGAATAGCATGTATATTAATAGAGTTATAGCGATTTTTTTAAAAATTTAAAAAAAATCTTGCATGTTTTTTGCTTATAACATACAGGGTTTTTAACTAAATTTAACGCCAGTTTCAGAAAAAGTGAAAAAATGTAGTAGAAACAATATAGTGCAATTGGAATATAAATAAATTAAATATTTAAGGAAATATGGGCAGCTGTATAAAATAATTTTTATCTGCGCATGCGCGAACGATAACCAGGATTTTTTTTGCATAATTTAATAGTTAACTCTATCGAGCAACTTATTAAAAAAAATCAATCAAATATCGTAAAAATTTAGAGCGATATCGGCGTTAGAGTGAGCTGTTTTTTAACTTCTCACTAAAACTCACTGAATGATAAGGGATTTTCAACAAATTGTCATTTTTTATTTTCATACTATTTTACAATTTTTAATGATACTTTAGTTCTCTTTGAAAAACTACCCTAACGAGCTTATTCGAACTAAAAAAGAATAATCAAAATCAAAGGATCCGTTCCAAAACTATTATAACCTGGTGAAATGATGTTTTCCAAGGCAAACTAAAGTATCAATAAAAAATGAAATATAGTCTAAAAATTAAACATGACAATTTGTGAACTATCTCTTATCATTCAACAAGTTTCTGTGAGAAGCTAAAAAACAGCTCACTCTAACGCCGATATCTCTCTAAATTTTTACGATATTTGACTGATTGTTTTAATAAGTTGCTCGATAGAGTTGACTATTAAATTATGCAAAAAAATCCTTGTTATCGTTCGTGCATGCGCAGATAAAATTATTTTATACAACTGCCCATATTTCCTTAAATATTTAATATATTTATATTCCAATTGCACTATATTATTTCTACTAAATTTTGTCAATTTTTCTGAAACTGGCGTTAAATTTGGTTAAAAACCCTGTATGTTATAAGCAAAAAACCTGCAAGAATTTTTTTAAATTTGTAAAAAAATTGCTATATCTCTATTAATATACACGCTATTCTTACACAAATGAATACACATATTGTACAATGTCTGCCTATGTATATTCTGTAGCGATAGATCATTTCGTGCGTTTTATTTTACAGGGTGAACCAAAGTATTCTTTTTTTTCTTTAATATTTTTTTAGCCCCTTAATTGTCCTCCTTATCAAATCGACATTGATAAATATGAAATCAAACCTATTCTTTTTAATCCTAAAATTCCAGAAGAATCTGACAAGTATATTTTTAAATACTCGACAAAATGTCTAAAATTGAAAGTTGCCGGTCATTAATGGCCCTATAGTGTACTCCACGGAACAGTGAATGCAACAAACAATTTTCTTGAACAAAATTTTATAACAATTCTCTCACATCTGCGAATATCAATTATGTCCCATATATCCATATCTGTTGTGTTTTAAGAACATTTAATTAACTTTATTTTTATCACGAAACAGTAATTAATTTATATTAATAGAAATATTCCAATGTTTTGAGTGAATACTACTAGATCACATGTCATGCATTTGTATATCTCTGGAAATATAAAACCCTCTTCCTGGATAGTAATTCTGTTTTAACCCTATCAATTAAACCACGATAATAATTTAAATGTATGAAAAAAACTTCAAGATTGAATGCAACAAAAAATTATCACAATATCATAACCAGTCTTTGAGAATAGCAAATGCCCAATGTAATTCATTTCTGGAGCCATCTGAATTATTCATACAATTGTAAAATATCCAATATACAATACTTCTCAGTGCCTACAAATAACTTTATCCTGCTCTTTTTTTCTATTTATCTTTTTTATTAAAAGTAAATCACATTTTATTTGTTACTAATATTAAATAGACATTGATATACAAGTTTATTTTAAGAAGCCTTCATTTAATTTATTTTTATTGCGAATTTACATTATTAACATTTTTCCAATATTTTGAGTAAATATTTCTAAATTACGCGGCACGTACTTGTACAGATCTGTAAACCTGTTTTATCCCTATCAATCAATCACAATAATTTAAATGCATAGAAGAAATATTCCATGCAACACTGAATGCAACAAATAATTTTCTTGATCAAAATTTTATAACCAATCTCTAACAACTGCGAATATTCATTCTATTACGTTCCGCAACTGTCCGGAATATTCATGCATTATCATACGCCCGGTACACAAAACTTCCCAGTGCACACAAATAGCTTTATCCTGCTCTTTTTTCTGTTTATTTTTTTAAAAAGTAAATCGCATTTTATTTGTTTCTAATATTAAATAGAAATTGATATACAGGTTTACATTAAGAAGCCTTCATTATATTTATTTTTATTACGAATTTACATTATTTCAAGGTTCGCACACTCCTTATATTTTGTAAGGAGTCTGGTACCACTATTAATGATAAGAAAGTTTCTGTTTAATTTTTTAAACACATAATTCGTAACCATCGCGTTTATTCACAGATTAAGCAATATTTTCCGCAGTTAAATAAAGCTAAGAAAACTGTTAAAAATTTGTGGTAGAAGTGTGCGAACCCTGTATTAAAAATTTTCCAATATTTTGAGTAAATATTGCTAAATTACACGACACGTACTTGTATAGATCTGTAAACCTGTTTTATCCCCATCAATCAATCACAATAATTTAAATGCATAGAAGAAATATTCCACGCAACACTGAATGCAACAAATAATTTTCTTGATCAAAATTTTATAACCAATCTCTAACAACTGCGAATATTCATTCTATTCCGTTCCGCAACTGTCCGGATTATTCATGCATTATCATACGCCCGGTACACAAAACTTCCCAGTGCACACAAATAGCTTTATCCTGCTCTCTCCTCTGATAAGTTCAATTACTGATTTGTTCAGGCTTACAGAAATCGAACACGTTGAGGAGAGACAGTGGCCATCGGTCAGTGGTAATTGGACATCAAACAATGCAAACGTTCTGTGCGGGGGACGAGGAAATGAGTTACAATTTGGCGGCATTCCTCATTACGTTCAGTAAAGCGAGATGATAGAAATACGAATTTCTCGAATCTGTTGAATGGGATGAAGATTTTCATTCGAATGTAAATCATAGAATCATGATTCAGTGCATCGACAGAACTAGAAAATGTGTTTTGAAATTTTTGAATAGTAAAAATTTGAATAATTTTGAAATCGTTAGCAAATTATATGATGTTTGTTTCAGTGTATTTGTTTTGCGATTATTATTTCAACGTAGAATAGAGGAATGTTTTATTACCTTTTGCATGTATCGACAAATATGTTCTGAATTGGCAAATATGTTCATTTTTCAACAGATGAAATGCATAGTTTGCAGAAATTATTTTCGCTAAGGAATATATTTGCATCTCTTGCAATCGTGTCGCTGAATTTAAATGTAAGTGTTATAAAATAATTAAATACCTCAAAAATATACATAAATAAATTCCAATAAATTTGATTTCTGCCTGTAATATCTAGAAGGAACAAACAAGTAAAAATTGGTATCATTTTAAAAAATTTAGAGCGATAACATAATAAGCTGTAAGTAGGATTTGCGGCATTACAGAAATCTTTTTGCAAGGGCATAATAGATCGGGACCTGCAACTCAGACTGGAACTCCAGTTACTTTGAATATTCAAGACCAAAATGAGATTTGATCTTACAAACAAATATTTAAAACATTAAGTATTATAGACATAAATCCACTAAACGTCACATCCAAAATTATAACCAGTTTAAAATTTTTCCACCTAATTTTGTGTTAAAATATTAAACTTTTGTTTAAAAAATTTATTTAAAAAATAAATAAATTTGAATCTAAAGGAAAGTACTTAAAACTGTCCACGCCACGTGCTCCATTTACATATTCGAATGAAATATTTTTCTAATTTGTAGACGAATGAAACATTTAAGATATTGTTTTATAATATAGTAAATGAGTCAAATTGCAAGTAATGTACTAAATTGTTACATTGAACTGAGAGCCTAAACAAAATAATTATAACGATGTCACTTTTAAATATAATTAAACGATAGAAATGATCTACGATACAACATGCGTAAAATAAAATCATTTTTAATTGCATAATTATTAAGTTCTTATATGATAAACAGGTTTTTTAACCAATCGAATGATGCCGTAAAATTCAATGTTCTGTATGTTCGTGAATTTGATCTAGTGAAGATAACGACATAGAATTCGAGAAGCTGGAAGCATTGTTGGATTTCCAACCATCAGTTTAAGTTTTCCCCTGCTAAAACTATTCAAAATTGCAATTTGGTATTTGATGTTAACTTTTACGATGCTTATCAGTTATCATATCCTTAAATATACAAATTTTTTGGTTAATGACATGACTAGCACTCCTTTTCTCTCCTTTATGTGGAGAGATCCGGCGCAGTGATTCGTGTTTTTCGGTGTTTTCCTGTCGGGTATGTCACTTCTGTTTTGTGGTATATGAACTCTTTCTTTTATCATTTTTGGTAAGTTCATAAGCCAGTACTCGGGCTATAGCCGAGCGGGTTCTTTAAACCTTTCGAACTCTTTTATTTTTTATTTTTTGTTTTTTGTTTTTTATTTTTTATTTTTTATTTTTTATTCTTGTTTTACATTGATGAAGGGATCTTGGTTATCCTTGAAACGGCCGTATGTGGTTTAATGTTGAGATAATTCAATTTGTGTGTTTTAACGTTGTAAATATTTAGCTCATGTCTCTGAACTCACACAGAGTGAACATTTTCTGGTCACAAAAACTTGTTTCAGATTAAAATTTTACGAATAGTTTGTTTAGTTCATTTTCCCATTATTATTGGAAATTTTATACACTGTTCTGAATCCCACTGCTTTCAAATAAGTTCATTTTCGTCGTTATAAGCATGCCCCAAAAATATCTTTTTATTTTTTTTTTGGTTCAGAGTTCATACTACAGCTTTTGCCCATTGTTCTCAAAATGTCATTTAAATGCTAAATACTGCTTATTTATATGCACACTTAAATTTGAAACTATAAACTTCAACACTGAAAAAAATGAAGTCCTCAAAAATGAGTAAACCGATGTACTCCTATTCATATCGAATTGCGTATGTTTGGATAAAAAATTAACCTATTCTTTCTGAATTTTGAAACATCACATGTTATCAAACTCAAACAAAACGATATTTTTGTACTTTGTAATGATTTATTTCATTCATGGTGGCATAAAAGATGTTCATTAATAAGAAAACAATGCAATATACCCTGGAAATAAGGGAATGATATTACATTTTTATTCCTCTAAAGGAGCTATACTTGTACTCCTTTATTATGCGTAAGGTTATATTGTGTTGCTGTTATGAGTGCTTCGTATATTCATACTCAGTCGGTCCGGTCTGTGCGCTGAGTGACATGGATATTTATGAAAAGAAACTTAGATTCAAGATTTCGCCGGCAACTTTAAAACTGAAAGTAAGTGTTCTCTGTTAAATATTCAATACATTTCTTATCTTATTTTATGTAAATATTAAATTAATGTAAATATTAAATTATGCACAGTGTTTAAAAGTAATTTAAAAGTGCTTGAAAGCAATGCTCTTGTTATAAAAATATTTGATTTGGGTATCTTGATAATAATTTTGCTATTTTCCTACATCAAATGAACATCAATGAAATGTTTCTTGTTAATACTTTTGAGCGGGAAATAAATATCAGTACATATTTACTTTATTCTGTAATAAACGTGGAGGCATGGGTTGGGGTGGGGGGGGGGGGCAGATACCCCTTCACAAGAAAATATTTTTCCCCATTTAACTTATTTTAGTTTGAAAATGCTTTATTAAATGTATTTTAGCTCATGTTTTTACCTAAATTTTGGTAACGGACGTGTTACTAATCGTCATCTTGTTTTAATTCATATTTTTAATGACCAAGAGCGTTGTTTTCAAGCACTTTTAAATTATTTTAAAATACTGTGCATAGTTTAATATTTACAGAACGTACTGCTGATTACATCAAATAATAAAGAAATGTATTGAATATTTAACAGAGAGAACACAGAGTTCATATTTCAATACATCCATGAGATAAAAAATCAGTACATAACGGTTCCTATTTTAATATATCCATGGGATCAAAAATGAGTGCACGTGTTTCTCAATTTTGAGAACATTTGGATCGGAGCTATTTTGAGTATGTGACGTATTTAAAATTGAGTACTTTTTACTCAATTTTGAGAACACATTTTTTTTCAGTGAACTAACCAATTAACCAACCATATACGAATTTCGAGGGATATGCTGTTGCTTTATTTATGAAAAAATAGTCCATAATACAAATTCGTAAATGATGTAGAACAGTACATCAGAAAAAACAAAACAAAATGATGACTTTAATTTTAGTTCTAATTAATGCAAGAATAATAATAAAAAAGTACTGTTTAAGTTATATAAAGTCCTGAATAATTGTGTGGGGTTTATTTTGTCATAAGGTGTCGTCAACAAATTAAAAATTACACAAACTTTCACCCTTAATATAGTAAAACCCACTTTTGACACTTTACTTCAGTTTCTTGGAACAAAACAACCCGCAAAAGTACATAGTTTATATATTTTTCTTAAACCATGATAATTGCGATCGGGGATTTTCCGTGAAGCGGCCCCTTAATTCTTTATTATTGTTGCATTTTGGATGAAAATTAATATCAGGTTCATGCTTAGTTACTTTTAACAGAATTGCAAGCTGAACTGGAGCCATCTGACAAATGATTTCTGTTTGAGTTTTTTAAATTATTATTTCCGAAAATGATAACTCGTAGACATAGATAGACGGAAATATTGTTATAATAGCAAATGTCAGCTTGAAAAAGTTCTGGAATTAAATTCCAAGTTACCATCCGTTTATTATTAAAATGTTTACTTATAATGCCTTTCCTTTTCGATAGTTTACAAATATTGTTTTAGTTTGATAAGTTTTTGAGCCCACACTGAACTAGATTGGAACTCAATATGCTGCAATTAAAATTCTTCAATTTCCAATCAATCGGTTTTAACACTAGAACTGCCGTCATTTTGACAGTTACCAAATGAATATATTCCGATTCGAACCAGAATTTTTTAAAAATAAATTGAATAGAAAACCCACAAAAATATGTTAAATGAATAAGTTAATTACTTTTAAATAAAAATTCTGGTGCGAAATAATTTTTATAAAACTTGAGTAAAATTTCCGGTCGTTCTAGTGTTAAACAAGTTCAGATTATTTAAATTCGTAAATTTCGTGAATTTTGTCATTACATCTTGATTTAAAACGTCAATTAACATCATGATAAAAATATTCTGTCTCGTGCTACTTAAAGCACGCATAGCATACACTGTAAAAATATACAAATGTGTTTTAATCTTAGCTCTTATTATCTTTCTTAAGGTTTATGAAAATGAAATATAACCTCTTCCATGTTACCTGTTATTGTAAAATTTGCTTGTTTATCTTTAGAAGCCTCTGAAACCAAAAGATTTATATAATATAGCCTCTTATTATAGCCGCAATTTAAAGACGGATTTCTGAAAGAAATGTATCTTTGGCTGCCCGTAATTTTCAGAAACGTTCCCGAGTAGTTTTTACAGTATATAAATCCAGCTTCTCTAATTGAAATATCGGCTTTTCGGATTTTTTGAATTCTCAAGTAAATATTTTCAGCTGTATAAGAGAATTTATACATGCAAGAGTAACAAAATAATGTTCATTTTAATGTTAATGTTAATAGTATTACTTTTAATGTTAATGCTGTTATCATGTTTGTTGATCATAAAAATGTTTACTTGTGAATTGATAGTATCCGAAAAAACGTTATTTCGGGTTGAGAAAACTGATTAAAACACTGTACAAACTATTCGGAAACGTTTTTAAAAATAACAAGCAGAAAAATAGAATTTTTGTTTCAGGCATTATTTTATAAATCTCGGAAATATATCGGTTTCTGTGGTTCCTGAAGATAAAGAAACGCTTTCTGGAATCATTTTCAACTCCGAAGAGGCTATATTATATTTTCGTAAACCTTAACGAGACGAAGACCTTAAGAACGAGACGAAGAAGCATTTGTTATTTTTTACAGTGTACGTTCGCCGCCCCTGACCTAAGCAGTAGGAAATCCTAGTTTATAAAAACAATGCAGCTGGTTAGATTTCGTTTGAATCTGTTCTACTTCTATATACCGGACTTCAAAAAAGCAAACCAAAACTCTGGGGATCAAGTCTGTTGACTGTTCCATGAAGTTTTGGATGGTTTTCTTGAAACATTGAATTGAAGAAAAATTTTTAATGAATATATTTATTTCTACTACATAAGAAGTGTACTCTTGTTTTACTGCTGCTTAAAAAAACATACCTGCATAATAATTAATGTCGTTAATATTTATCAGTAACACATGACTATATATCTATAATTATTGTCACCACTACCATAATTTAATATATTTATCAGTTTTATAATAGAAATAACATAGAAATTGTATATTTTTTGGTAAGTGCAGACCAGATATTCAATTATGAAAAACACTGCCATTATATACTGCAAATATATATTCAATAGTATATTTAGGGGATCTACGTAATCTGTCTAGCACCATACTGTTAGACTAAGCGCTTGATAATATTAGAAACTAATGTAACCCTTCAATTAATGCCGTGCACGTAGTTAATGCACCTAAATCTGAGAGGCTTTGATCCTGTACATACGTAGTACACATCTGTCGAGCTTAATGTTAGTAGACTATTGGTTCAGTAAACACAATGAAGGTCGCTCAAAACCGCACTTCAATACTCTCCGCTCTATTCAAGCAATGAATAGGTAGCAGATAATTGGTTAGAGATGGACATCCGTCAATGTTGATTTCGATTTTCAAAGCTAGGGATTATGTGTACGCTGCCATAATATTTTACTGAGATACAGAAAAGGAATAGTTGATGTAAGGTGGTTAAACGAAAAGTTAAATATTACTGAATATATTCTGCCATTTTTAATATTATAGGTTAGCAGAAAAAGATAAGTTGGTTTAAAAAAAATGGCTATTTTTTTAAATTGATTTTACATCATGTACGTAAGAAATGAAATATATCGGAAAGTGCACAAAATGTCAATTATGGAAAGTATCTTCTAAAATTTGATAGATTAATCCCTTGGTGACGAGCGGTTTTTAATCTTTTAGTTCCAGTATTTTTAAATAACAATTTTTTACCAATTAAATCGCAAAAATTCTCATTTAAAAAAAAATCTTATTCTAAAAGTTTTTTTTTCTCTAATTATAATTATACTCACTCTTGTGTATTTTAGACTATAGTTAGACTTCATCTTTCTTATGGCTTCCTAAATTTTAGAAATACATCTACTCCTAGACAGGGCGTAAAGTTGGCACCAACTAGGAAGCCCAAGAAATGCCAAAACTGTTCAACTGTTATGTTTAAATAAGGCGAAAATTATTATAAAAATTACTGTTAGGGAAAATCAAGGATTGTATACGTATATCCTATACGTCACATATACACGACCGTCGTCACAAAGTTGTAAAAAAAGGGAAATTCAGTGACGTTACGATCTATGTAGGATATCGATTAGAATTAAGGTCGGTCACTTCCGCTTTCGTGTCTATGGGCTTGGGGTGTTAGATAATACTCCAGGTCAAGTGGTCCATTTGATGCGAAACCCCCACTGTTTAATTCCCAAGCATTCTTGTGATAATTCATTTTATCGACCCCGAAGAGATGAAATCTTGAGCGAACCATGTGTAAATTCAGCGCGAACTTCAGATGGCAGTGTATTAGATTAACCACCGAGATACAAGGTATATGAGAGATTACAATATTGCAAAGTTTCATAGTTTCAAACTTGGTTTCGGAATTATTAAAATTTTTAGTTGTAAATCGTTATTTTAATTGATTCTCCTGAACATGCCTGAACATGCATTATTCGTATATCAAACACTTGATTCTATTAACCCTCCTAATACCAACCTTTTTTTTCTTTCATTGAGTACCACTGAGGTCATATGCGACCCACTAAGATTTTTATTTTGTCACAAGAGATAAGTAATATTATAACTAAATTATTCAAACCTTAAATTTATTCGTTTTGTTACAAAAAAGTGTTTTAATATAAAATAATATAAACATCATAAAATAACATAATAATATAAAATAATAGAAAATACCAAGTTTTTTTACTTTCATTGAGTACCACTGGGGTCATAATGTGACCCCACTAAGATGTTTATTTTGTTACATGTAATATTATAACTAAATGATTACAAACCTTAAATTTATTCGTTTTGTTACCAAAAATGTGTTTTAATCTAAAATAATATAAAATTTTGTTTTCAAAATTTGTTCTAATTTACAAATTTGTATTGGGGTCACAGGTGACCCCAGTGGTACTCAGTGGATAAATTGTAAATAAAAAATGAAATTTACCCATTTTAGTAATTTCCTCTATATGAGTCAAATGTTAAGCATAAAATGAACAAATTAATTTTTTTTCAGAATTTTAAAACTTACATTACATTTATTATATTCATTATATACATTTTTTACAGTTGTACTGTTTAAGTTGCTCTGGGGTGACAGGTGACCCCATGGTCGTAGGAGGGTTGAATTGTTGTCGATTACCAGATAATTTTCAGGGCAGTTCTACATCGCCTCACAGAGTCTAGATATCAAGCCCTGTGACTGTTTACTTTGGAGATGTCAGAATGAGAAAGCTTCCCAACAGAAATTTCTAAAAAATGCCCCATAACTGCAAAACATAACCAAATTTTAAGTCCATAGGCATTTCCGATAGCCAACGAACTATTAAGCAAATGTTAACTTCACCAGTTTGTAAGAAAAAGGTTATTCTTACAAAGTGTAGTTAATTTTCTGGCTAGTAAGCCGAATTTGAATACGAAGGGATATTTTTTTTATTTCCTCAAATCTGTACGTAACTATGACATTTGAGAACTTATATGTATGACACTTTAAAAAAAAAGACAGAGAGAATCTTAGAAGTATTTACAGAAGAATTTGATATTGGTCTCAAAATAATCAAATAAGATTCCAGAAGCAATTTTTAGATTTATAGATGTAATGATTGATTCATTTTAGTTGCTCACCAAAATGTATTTTAATGTTAATCTCTTTTCCATCATGGCGGATATTAAACATTTTCTTCTTCTGAGCAAATGTTACCATATATATACTAGTTTCCTTGATAATTCGTCTTCTATTATCAAAATTTCCAACTTTTATGCATAATCACACATTGCTAAATTATAAATACACTGCTAGTTCAAAAGTGAAATCTGATATTGTTTGCAGATATATGACCGTTAATCGTCCACAATTTTGAAATAGAAAATTGGACAAGGAAATTCACTAAATCATGTATTCAAAAATGTTTTTTGTACATGGACTAAAAAATGGACTGCTTTAATTATCTACAGAGTGGACATAATTAAAGTGCACGTGTTTGAAGGGCTCTACAAGCTAAACTATTCGAATTATTTTAAAAATATTTGGTATTTATACTGTTTAGAACATGCAGAAACAATTGCTACAATAAAAAAAGTAATTTAAAAATTTTCCAATAGGTGGCGCTGTATATCACTAAAACAAATGAAGAAAAAGAAAAGAAAAATAGAGAACCTAGCAGCTAACTTTTAAAACTATTTTATGGCAAATTTCACATGATTCTAGCTTAAGGTTTTAGCAATGAAGAGCCTTATGAGCAGTAAAATGTTAGCCAAAAAAAGCCGCGCTCTGTTAATAAATGTTTTTTTTTTAAAACAAAATGGTAGTAATCCTATAGTTTTGCTACGAAAGAATATCGTCGTCTCAAAACATGTTGGTTTAAAAATAAGTTACTTTTGTTAATATTTGCTAATAAAACATATCTAATATGTAAGCGCCATCTATTGGTAAAATTTCGAACTAATCATTTTTATTCCATAACTCGTTTTCGCATACTAAAAATACAAAATCTTTTAAAAATATTCCAAATAGCTTATCTTGTAGAGCCCTTCAAACACGTCCACTTTAATTATGGCCACCCTGTACACCAGTGATAGCGAACCTTTTTGTGTGTGCATGCCAAAATTTTTTTAATTATTACTTATTGACATTCTAACTTGCCAAGAATATTGTAACTTTGAAAATATCGTAAATTCTGAAATATAACGCGAACTTAAACTTTCAGATTTCATTTTTCTATTTTTAGGTATATTCGACATATAACGCTCAACTTCCTGCTTTGCAGAGAAACCTTCATCAGATACATAGAAGAGTAAAGTATAATACTATTACTTTTCATGTAATTTGATATCGAAAATTGTTTTTTGTATGTAAATAGCATGTTAATTAAATAAAAAATAAATAGTTCCCATGATTTTTTAATTTTTTTTCTTTCTTTGTTTTTCTTTGTACATATCTGATTGTTAATTTTTTTTAACCAGCGTTTAACGCGGACCTGTACATTTTGATCAATTTTCTTGTACCAAATGTACACGTTGTATTCCAGAATATATATCTTAAATAAGAATTGATTTTTATAGAAATTTTAATAAAATGCTGTTTCACTTATCAAAAATTAGATTCCTAATTTCTTGTCCTATATGATCATAGTCACTAAAATACTTATTAATAAATTATAAATGAGATTTTTCTCTGTTGTATGGACTTGATAATCTGGTTGATATTCTGTCATTGTTAGTTACATGATTTTAGTAGTGGGTGTATATTTCATTTTATAAGATGACGTATAATTTAAATTTCAATTGGAATATTAAACAGTTCAAAGATAAACAGACACACATGACGGTTTGGTATATATACATCTTTAATGGTTTTACAGGAAAATGGAGCGACAGAACAAGTACAATTGAATTTATACTGGAATAATTTATGCATAAATAATGAATTTGTTTATAATACATAGTTTATGCACGTTAAGCAACATTTTAGTTTTTGTGGCAAACACAAAATTAATTTGTACGAAAAACGTAATTTTGTTTATACAGAGTGCTCAAATACTCTTTTTCTGATTGCAAAACGTATCCATATCCGCTATATACAAGATAGACATGTGAAACTGGTGCCAAAATGTGGGAAAACTAACTAAGTTTAATGGACAACAGGAAATACATACCAATAAGTCTCCATGTGAGCGTCCTTTGCAAGATCTGACACAGGATTTCTGTAGACACTGTCCTTGACATAATCCCGTAGAAAAAAAATCTTATTTACACACTGAGCTTTTTCCTGATTTGTGAATATTTCCAGTTTCCTGGATAGTGGCATTGCTACACTACAGCTATAGATACGGAAACGTGCAACAACATCAACAGCAACAACAACAATATCTTAGTTTTCCAATATTTTGGCACCAGTTTCACATGTCTATCTTATATATAGCGGATATGAATAAATTTTATAATCAGGATAAGATTTTTTGGACACTCTGTATTTTGTTTACGTGCAAGAGAAACTTTCTTACTTGCCACATCGGGCACGCATGTCATAAAATTCATCAACCCGGAATAAGATGTCTCTTTTGACAATAAAGCCTGAAAAAAATTATAACATTTTAACCTTCTCTTTAAATTGATAAAATTTTATATTCGTACATACATTAATATTTCTATTTTAAAGGCATGCTAATTGCTTACTTTTGCTTTTAGATATCGAAAATTAATTTTCAAATGGGAAGATAGATTCAGTCGAATTTTTTATAAGAAGATAAAGCATGTCTCCCTAGATGTTGATTTTACATGCATTGATATTTCCGACACGTAAATAACTTAGAAGAAACATAGTTGATTTGATGAAATCACACTTTATAAATGGGAATGTGCGCCAAGGCGGAGAATTGAGATAAAATTGACGGAAAATTAATACAATAAAACCTTTAATTAACAAACACTTCGGTACCGCCTACTTTTTCTGTTATTTGGAGGTGTATTCTACTATTCAGAGGTAAAAATATGAAAATAATTCTAGTGTTGAGGATTGAGAAAGTGTTCGTTAAATAGATGTGTCCGCTATTTGGGAGTGTTCATTATGGAGGTTTTATTGTACATGCCTTTTTTAGAGAATGTGATGATGTGCTACATTGTCTTAACGCATTGGCGACCAGCAATTTTGTATGAAATCTGGGTTTTAAAACAGTAGAAGCTCTCTGAAAGTCTTTCGTAAATTGGTTTCCTAGATAGGTTTCTCAAGTTTGTGTGTCAGTAAGTATTTTCAAGAATTTTCAGTGTACGAATACAATATAAAGTGTCTTACAATCTAAAAACATATGAATAGCATGATATAAATGCTTTTTCTGTAAGGTAGAAGCCACGCCCTTAGTCAATAATATTTAATAATCGTTCTGATCTGCTGACGTGATAGCTCCATTTTAAACAATTTTTTGAAGCACAAGATAATACATTTTTAACAAACAAATTACACAGTCATCCAGTTCCTGTGCTCTGCTTTCAAATGCAAAAATTGGTTGGCTGAAAAGCTAACAACCGCACAAATGACAGCTGTTAGTGCGAAGGTATCTCCCCTTGGCGGAAAACTTTTTACTCAACGTAATATCACACTTTCATCATATAAAATGCTATATTTATAGCTGGGATGAATGAAATTAGTGCTACAGTTCGCAGCCATGTCCAACAAATAAGAGTGGATTATGTCAGTCAGGATATCGTTGGGATAGCTCAGTTGGAAGCGCATTGGCACGACAAGCCAAATTACTCAGGTTCGTGCCTTGGTCCCGGCATTTTTCACTCAATTGGAATGAATATCAACTGTGATACCCCAACTATTGCATATAACAATAGGCTTTTTAAAAAGAGCAAAAATACGATTTTTTTTCTGTGTTGAAATTTAAAAAATATCAATACATTGCCATATACGACGCAGAAAGTATTTTTTTCATACTTCTTATAAATAAGGAAAATCACATATCATAACGATTTCAAATTCATTGGTTTTTCAAGATAAATATT